>VZRO01004973.1:1822142-1841597 GCA_013397915.1 Daphoenositta chrysoptera | reverse complement strand
CATCCCATCCCACCCCATCCCATCCCATCAAAATTCTCAGATGTGTATACAACTGCTTTAGAGACTCCTGATCTCATGGTCACATGCAAAGGGACCTACTGGATTTTGCCATGAATCTTGCAAGTGTGAGGGATAGAGCAGCTTCTGCAGTCAAGCAGCAGGAGAAAAAAGTTCAAACTAACAAAAGTAACAGTTATCAATTCACTGGTGAAATCTCAGTATGTTATATTCCTTACTGAACGTACTTAAATAAGAAATGTTCTTGTGTCTGATATAGCAGAGTGTGAACATGGTAAAAATTATAATATTTGCTGCTGCATTTTTAAAAAATTGTTTATAAGTAACAATAGCTTTAAGCAAAAGTAAACATTCCCAAATTGACAAATGAGAATGCTTAATTTAATCTACTGTCTGCAAGACATTATGGTCCCCAGCAAATATTAACCTCTGCCTCTTGATGCAAAAAAGATCCCCTTTGCCAGTGTCAGTAACATTTATTTCAGTCTAGATGAAATAGCTCCTAGGTGTTGTAGGGAGAAACAATGATGTCTGAGTGCCTCCTGGAGAACACTCAAACCTTGAGCGTATTTTGGTTCGTGCCGGTGTTGAACTTGATGTGATAGGTCTGGAAAAATATAAAGCTGACAGTCTATATACACAACCAGGTTTTTAGTCCACACGGATAATGAGACCTAAGGACCCAGCCACTTTTTTTTTGTGCCACTGTCAATTTAAAGTGCATTTTTAAATGAACAGTGGGGTTATTTGGGTCTATTAATTACAGTAATTGTTTCCTGCGTGGAAACCACATGTATGAGATGTGAAAGGCACGTGTGTGTGAGAAGGAACGCTGGCGTGTGTGAGACTGGAGCAATTCCCCTTTGAAGATTTTTTTAAAATCCCTAGAGAGGGAGCTTGTAATGAGCAACAACATTTACGCTGAGGACTTCAATGCTCCTTGTTGCCCCATCCGCTGCCTTGCCTTTCACATGGAGATTAAAGTCAGTGGTTGAAGCTGCTCCTCCTTTTCCCATGTGGCTGATATAAATTCTACATCAAATGGAAAGGAGGAAGGGCAGGTTTGGTTGTCAGCAAAAAATGAAGGAGAGGTCTGACAGCAGCAGGAGCAGGGGCTCAGTTCTCATTAATCTGGAGGGCACCAGTAGAGTAAACATAAAATCTTGGGAAGATGCCTACTGTGCCCTTTAAACAAAGAGCCTGTGATTGGCATAATAAGAAGAGCAGTGCTCATGGGTAAATGGGAAAATGCTTTTCCTAAGGTTCACTGTTGATGGATATGAGGGGAAACTCATGCAGATTTTTATAGTTTGTATAAAATTTGAATGCTTTGATTTGTGCATTAAGCAAGTACAATAATGATCCTGTAGTTAAATTTCTAACCTGTTTTCTATTACAAGTCTCTCCATTTTAATTTTCACAAGGAAGCTGTATTTCTGCCTGGTTATGGTATTTGTCCTAGTGCAAAAAAAATGCCAAAGAAAAAATGTTTGGGGAAAGTTTGGGATTAATCTCATTAATCTCTTGAAATGCAGAATGTTATTTCCCCTTTTACATCTCCTTTTGCTGCAGTGGCACATCTCAAATGTGACTCAGCCCATGTGGGTCCCTACAATTTGCCCTGTGGAACAGCTTAGTTTGGAGAGAAGAGGGAAGGGATGAAAAACAATTCAGCAACACATCCTGACAGAGGGCAGCCAGACGGTGTGGCTTTATGAGGGAAGAGCAGTACTGGGAAGAGAGACCTTAGATCTCCTGAGACATCTAAGAGCAGATAGTTTGTATCTTGAAGTCATGGCATTGTCATAAACCACTCCTCGAAGGCAGTAGGCTTCATAGTCTATATTGTCATGCTCTCAGCTTGATTTTAGCAGCATTTGCATATTCTCAAATTTTTTTTCTTTTGGGCTGAGGTCCTGTTCTCTGCTCATCCGCACAGAAGATGAGTGGCAGAGACTCTGTTCTGATATACCCAGAAGTATAAAAGTAAGAGGAGTAGGGTCAGCACAAGGTCTTTTATCCAATTCTTAGTTTGGGAAGGTCCCTGTGCATGACCATGGCAAAACTTACTCTTGACAGAACTGGGACAATAAACAGTCAAAAATAGAAATTTTAACTATAACCAATCCTGTTTCCCCTTTTTTCTTTCACTTTCCCTCTTGAGGAAATATTTATAGTTGTTTATACTGGCCTTTTTACCCCTTCTCATCCCACCTGAAGATATGTGCAAAGACATCAAGGTTCAGAGACAAGGCTATGAAATAAAACTCTCTTTGTTAGTTCAGCTAGAAATTTGAACCACCACAGAAGATTATTACAAAAGTTTTAGGCTGGGGGAAGCTTTGGTACTTTTGGAACACAAAGTTGAACGTCAGAAAAGAATTATGTCAGCAGTGAGATCCCGATAAGAGGAAACCACATTTTTCTCTCTCAAAAACCCTGTTGCTACCTCATATTTTTTACTGTCTTAGTGAAGCTATTTCAGGATTTTTCCAGAGTTTAACAAGAGGGTTGATGATGTTTGAGTCTCTGCTGCTTTTGATGAGTAATAGATAGTTTCTTTGAAGCCACTCTTTTAGTACCAGGTAGCATCAAGTCACATGAGCACTAAATATCCAACTAGGCCAAATGAAGAAATAGCTGGGCTTAATTCCTGGCCCAGTGACCCTCTTCTCCTTTTTCCAGGAGGTGAATTTTGTAGTTCTGCCCAGTGTTTATGCAGTGAGGTCAATGGAAACCTTTAATCTTCTCAGTTCCGTTGTTTGTACACCACTTGATGTGACAGGTTTCTCATGGCAGTTTTCTTGTGGCAAAGCCAGAACAAAGGAAATTTGTTTTTACCTGGGCTTATTCACCAGAATAAGGAGACTCAGCTGGCTTTTGTGATGTGAGCATTCCAGGGGAGAAATAACTCTGGTAGATGCTCTCATGCTAGTGCAGTGATACACAAAAGAGTAAAGTTCTTGTGAGCTCATTGAGTTCTGAGTACCAGAAAATGAAAGTCAGAAAAGGATGAATTTGACAAGGAATGTACATTTGATTCTAGCAGGTGTTTTGAGCGAAAGTGAAAAATAAAATATGTTCCTACTGAAACTTTCACCTATTTTAAAATACTGTATATTTGGAAGTATTTTTTTGTGATGGCCAAGTAATGTATGCAAATATTAATGTAGTAAAATTCAATTAAGATTAAACAGTTTAATTAGTTCTTTTAAGTGAATAATTTCAAATAGTGTCTCCAATCAAGTATATAAATGTAATAGTCTCTATAAGTGAACTACATCAGCCTAATGGCTTGCTATATTTTTATTTGCTTTATTAATGAAAAACCCCAAACTTCTGCATGAGTTATTTTATGTTTAGGCATGATTAAAGGTTCTCACAGCATCAGGGGATATTAACGGGCAATTATATTTAGAGTTTAAAATGGATTGATTATTGCTTCCTGAGAGAACAGCAATGCACAGACGAACTGCATAGAAATAACATGTCAGTAATGTCACACTACTGTACAGAATTTAAAGATAAAGTTCCATCTGGCAAGCAGACATTCAGGAAGGAACTTTTGTTAATGTGGCTTTCACACAAATTTCATCGGGGATAAAACCTGACTTAAAGATTCATTTCTACTTCTCACACTTGGCAAATGTTAAAATACTGTAGACATTTCTTAAAGAAATTGAGCACAAATAATGAAAATATAAGGAAAAAGCTGAGTTTCTTCTCTTGTTCTGCTGGCAGTTTTGGACTACTCAGGTGGTCCTCCTAAAAACCAAGAGCCAAACAGAAAAACAAATAGAATTTTTTAAAAATGACAACTACAAACCAAGAACAAAAATGCTTTGTAAATATTAATACTTCACCGCAAACGTCAATGTGCTGAAAAAAACAACAATTAATTTAACCTCTGTGAGGAAAAATCAATAATAAAAATATCATTCACAAATTAGAAGGCAGAAAGAGAGCCCGAGCATATTGGAAGGATATCCCTGCTGACTTCACTGGTCTTTGCAGAAGGTCTCCTCTCATCTGAGCAGGGTCAGGGCTGCTGACTGCCACAGGATGCAGATGAGAGACAGGTTCTCCTCTGTCTTTCACCCCAATACTAACCCAGCATCACACAAGGTAAGATAATGGAACAATGCACAGGTGTTCACCAGAGAACACACTGAGTTTGTTTCCCTGAGGTACACACCATCGATAAACATGAAGAATTATACTCTGTACTGTAGTACCACTTGACCTGAGGTGTTCAAGGACTACTTGCAAAACAGGCACTGCATATTTTGGGAGGGAAGAAAAATGAATCAGATGAAAAACATATGGCAATTTTAGTAAACGTGTTATAATAGGAAGTTATCTTTGCTCATGGAATTGAAGTTACTGGTATTGAACTGCTACTGGTAAACAAAGTAAATATTAAATCTAGCAGAAGAAATAAATAGAGATTGATTGGTTGAAAGACAGAATTTTAAACTGGAATGGTAGCTGGAGTTTCAAAATTCATTTAATCCTGAGCTGAAATGCAGTGTCAGTCTCAGAAATTTATTCAGGGAGAAAAAGATTGACAATGATATTAAAATATGTTCAACTGCATTGACATTTTAGATGGTGATGAGATCAAGGTGTTAATGTAAAATATTTTGACATTATTAATCTAGGTTTTTTTAAAGGAAGGAAGGTTTCCCAAAGTGTTCGATTAAGATTGAAAATTTTTTAATAACACTTCAGCTTCATAGTTTTTAAGGAATAGATTTGACTGACACATGCTTAGTCACAAGGAAAGATGCAGCTACCGATTCATAAGCACCAGTGGACTTTGTCTTTGAAAGCCAATTGCACAATATTCATTAAGCATGTTCCAGGCTGCTTATGAGATCTCTTGAGATAAATAGTTTAAAACAACATGGTCTGTAGTCTTTGCCACTAATAGGAGTTACCCAAATCTGTCTGAGAAAGAGTTTGCCTTTTGGATGTTTTTATATTTACATTGTGTATCGCCTTTCCAATGGCCACTGTAGATTTGTTCCCCATTTTACAGAAAGCTGATTTATGTGCCAGTTGACTCTCTGTGGTTCCCTGAAATGAAGGCTTGTTTTAAAAGCGAACTAGATTGTAACTCAACCTGGTAAGTGAGGGAGACAGCTGTCCGCAGGTCATATTTTGAAATATTGTTTTAATAATTGTTTCTTTCCTTTCCTTAAATCAGTGGTAGAATATTGCCATTATGGGATTTTAGGTAGAAACACCCATTTCTTATAAGAGAAACAGACTTGCAGATCACGAGGCTTGGGGATGGGGCACCTGTTAGTTATTTTCTCAATCAGTCACAAACTCGAATCTGAATTCAAACAATTCCTCAGACATTGGGATGAATGGAAAAAAGGAGTTAGCTGGTAACAGCCAAACTAGAAAACTGTCTCTGGCTGAGCAATGAGCTTTAAAGTGGAGCAGAGGAGGAACAAACAGGGTTTGTTTTCTCTGTGACAAACAGGGTGAGGCTGGCTGAGATGAAGAAGCCAGGTTGGGCAAGTAGGTCAGAAAACGCAGCTACAAGTCAATGTAGCGGGCAAACAGGTTGGATGCTGAAGTCAAAAGTCATTGGTTTCTGTGCTGGAAGTACTCACTGTGTATAAAAATTTGCCAACCTACTTGGCAATCTGAGTATACATTAACTGGCCTAATATTTGCTAGCCAGGTTTCAACATTTTGACCTAAATCCCATTTACTTTTGTAGTCACCTACAGAATCACTGCAGAGCATAAAGCTCTGAGCTTAAATTCTGGGTAAATGAGGCCTTGATTCATCAGTATGTGCCAGATTAAATAATTTCTTAGTACACATCCTTTAGACTCCAAGATTTCTTATGGTCCTGCATAATAAACTTTTTGTGCAATTAGCAATAAATTTGTCACTGTAAGTCACTCTTTAAAGCTGGGAACAAGTATAACATTTATCAGTGTGTTGGAGTTTGCAGTTAAAAATAGCTATCCTGTTTTCATATGGCCAGGGCACTTTCAGGCTTGTTTTCTCCAGCTCTGTTGATACAGGGAAGGTAACAGAATCAGCATGAGTATGTGATAGAAAATAGTATTTTTTTGTACAGAAATGAAGTTTATTTGCTGAAGGAAAATCTGCCAATTTTGAATTCATTCCATTGCCACCTCTTTCTGCATTGTCTTTTGGGCTTTAATGAATGTTTAACTGTTCCAGTTGCAATAGGTTTTATCTGAAATGTGCAGTCTGATTGTATTAATGTCAATACACTAAACAGACATGCAAAGTTAACACATAATGCAAACCCAAACAGCACCTGGTGCCCAGCATGCAGCTTTAGCACTTAGGAATTAACACACAGCAAAGGACTTGCTTCACATTGGACACTGTAGTCCAGCATGGGCCCCTGACGTGCCAGGCTGGCAGATGTCTCTGCACTGAACTCCACGGTGAAGTTCCTGAGGCTGCTGCCTGGAATGCCTAGGAATGGCATTTAAACTGTGTAACATGGCATTTACTCTCCATAGCCTTCAGCAGAACTGGTGGTTATTTACTTGGAAATCTCAGACATGAGGTGTTACTTGATTTAGGGAGCAGTCTGTGTAATTTGGATATCCCTAGGCTCCTTAGGAGACACCTTAATTAATACTATTTCCATGATTAGCTGATTCCTAATTAAATGTAGTATGCTGTATATATTTATTTATTTTTCTGTATATTTTTATTTCCCTTGGTTTAATTTTGTAATAAATCTTTTAGGCCACTTGTCACATCTATTAGCTTTACAAAATCAAAACTGATGCAATATACAAGAAAGAGTTAAACTCACTAGAAGCTTCAACCTGTAAGAGGTTGAGGAATCTCTTTTATATCAGTAGGAGAAGAACAATCTGAGCCCCCACAAAAATCATATCTGACCTATGTGTGGAGGGTAATGCTGGGCAAAGTTGAAGTCTGAGAAGGAAAAGGGGGAGACTTGGGGCAAGAAGGATTCCAAAGAAAGGATTTAATTATATTGGAATTAACTCTAAACCATTCAACTGGACTGAAACAAAATTAGTTATAAAGCATTTGTTTTGAAGAAGCTGAGCCAGAAAAAGCACAATGCTGCCAAATAATATTTAATAATTGTATTCAAAAATTAGAAAAAGAATCCTTTGGGACTCTTAGTAGATCATTGAAACCAACTGCTCTTTTGATGAAGTATGTGTCTTTCTCAGATTAAATTACAGGGGCTGTCTCATGTTCTCATGAGATTCTGTAAACCTATATTACATTATTTTAGAAAAAGCAAAGTAAAAAGAATTAATTGGTGATCATAGACTTTCTAAGGAAGGGCAGAGCAGAATTTTAACGAGCAGTTACTCAGCTGTCTGTTTCATTGCTTTCCCCCAACCTGAGCCTCTCGTTTTCTACGGCACTGGGAGAAACTACTTTTCTTGAACAATTTCACATTTCCTGGCCCTGCTCATGTCTTGCAAGTGATGACGTGTCTTAGAAAACAGGGCAGCAGAGAGAGAGTGATGGTTCTTGAGTGAGTTGGGAAAAAAACACAAGGAAACCTTAACAAAGAGGGAAAGTGATGTGTTTACCTTTTGCTTTGGCTTCAGCCATGTCTAGACACAGCTTTATGTGCTTAATGGTAACTGCAGGGACTAGGAGAGGGTCATCTCACTCAGCAATGCCTCCTGGAGACATTGGCTTCAAGGAGGCACGAGGCAGTGCCACTGAAACTTCCAGTATCAGGTCTAGCAGACTTGGCAGTGTGATTTTGGCTTTTTGATAACAAAAATCTTGAGTGCTGTTGATGTGTGCTTCCAAACTCATCCAGCTCTGGGACAGGCTGTTCACAAGCAATGCAACTCTCCCTTGAAACTTGAATATGGGTGCATATTCACTGCTAACTAACTTCAGGCAATACTTCAATGTTTGTGTTCATTTGATGGATAAGGCTTTCTGAGACGTTTTGCGTAGAGAACTCAAATGTAGTCACAAATTAGAAAAATGTTAACTGGATCAGGCAGCTCTGTGTTAGATCTAAGGTGCCCCACAGCTGTGAGCCTTTTTTCTTTTCAACAGTGTTTTAGTCAAGAAGTGGAATTAATGTTGGGTTTGTCTTAACGTTTCTGATTTTTTTTTCTGGCTTAACATGGCTCCTTTCTTGCCCATTTTGAGACTCCCACTGGGAGATAATTGAAGTTCCTCCTGGGAGAATTTCTGCAGAAAAACTGTGAGGTTTTTTTTCAAGCTTTTTTTCTGTTTTGCCTCACTTAAAATTGATAGAAATATGGCTGGATGCATTGATCAATTTTTAACAAGTCTATGGGGGACAAAGGCAGGCAGGATGGCTGATGTGCAGTGTTTTCTAATAAAACACAGATAAGGCTCTTGTATTTTTAGGTATTAGATTTATAATTTTTCTACTGTGTTAGGCAGATTTTCATGTCTTAAGCGTCATGAAAACATTTCTTGACAACATACCCTGTGAAGGGCGGGCTGTGTGTGGAACAGCTTGGAGGATGGAAAGGTTTAACTTGGCACTTCGGGATGTGTGCCTCTTAATGCTCTCCTACAGACTGTCACAGGACTTGTCCTCACAGGTATGCTTCTCCCAGGATGTTTCTTCAGTTGGGAAATTTGTACTATCGTTTCCAGATTTTGGTGAAAGAAAAGCCAGTGTCCTGACTTTGCCTCTACATACAGGTGTTAAATCTTTGTCCAAAGTTCAAATCAGGAGCTCTCCCTAAATTAAGAGGGTTTTGGCAATCTCTCAAGAGTTTTGCGGCTCTCTACTGAAACAATGTAGGATTATAGAATTGTTTAGGTTGGAAAAGACCTCTAAGATCAACCCAACACTGCCAAGTTCACCATGAGCTATGGCCCTAAGTGCCATATCTACACGTCTTTTAAATACCTCCAGGGATGGTGACTCCACCACTTCCCTGGATGGCCTGTTCATTGCTTGACAACCCTTTCGGTGAAGACATTTTTCCCTAATATCCAACCTAAACCTTCCCATGTGAACCTCATGGTCTTAGAAACCTCATGAAAATAATGCCCTAACAAGGTGGAAAGGAGTGGAAATAAAAATTCACAGCCAGGTTGATAATTGCTGAGTGGCATTTTGTGTATGAGTACTTAGTGATTATCCATGGCCCTGCTCCTGAACAGTTTAACCCCATCTGGGAAAGGCTGTGGATTTTCTAGAGACCTACAACAGGTGCTCCCCCTTAATCACCTAATTTTTTTCTTTTTTTTATCCCCACTAATTTAATGTTGTGAATCAGAAATAAATAACAGCAAAACACATCTGGAGCTGAAGGATGAAATGGAGAAACATGAGAAAACATGTGGGTCGTATCTTGATGGAAGTCCTTGCTTCAGTGCCTCCCTCCAGGTAGGGAACCTGGGGCTCCTTTCTGGCTTTCTGCCATAAAACAGGCAGGGCAAAGAGGACATTTCAAGGGTATTTTTAAAAAGCTGTAACTGCTTAGAAAACCTGGTAATTCTTGCACATCTCAAATTTATCCCAGCCACTCATAGCAGGCTTGGATAGAGAGCAGATCCCAAAGAGCTTCCTGCAGGGAGTGGGGGGCTCTGCTGTGCTCCTCGGGTAGGGCTGTACCACGGGTACGTGCCAGTGGGTAGGAGTAAATCTATTACTGCGGCCATTGTAATGCCCATAAAGTGGCTATAGAAAGAAAGTAACACCACAGCACTGTGGTCTTGCCTTTGAACACATTCTCAAAGATATAATTAAAACCACCAAGCTTATTTCAGCCAAAGTTCGTAAGTGATGGGTCTGGCATCATGCCGATTGCAGGAAGGCTAATTACACCATAAATTAAACTTTTTTTTTCCTAACCAAACATTATGACCTTTAATAAAATTGTTTTTACAACCAGCTGTCAATAAATCATCCAGGAAAGCTAGTGAGAAATGTTCTGTGAACACTCCACTTCTGTGAATTTCATTAGCTGCAGTTTATTTGATTTTTTGTGAGCTATGATGGTTTTTAAATCTCAAATTAAAAGCCCCGAACCATAAAAACTAATTCAAGAACATTAGCATCTTGGTCTCTGAAAATGAGCCTCTCTAATTGCAGAAATTAGTCAAGATTGTATAACGATCAGGAGGTCATTAAAAAAAAAGAATAGTGAGTAGGTTGTGCTTGACTCAGCTACAGCAGCTCCAGAAAAGCTTTTTTTTTGAACATGCCCTTAATGGAAGAAAACTGTCTCCTGGTAGATCGATTTGAAAGCATTGTGAAAGCCTTTTAACCCAGAGGTTTGATTTCCGAGACATCACTTTTCTGGCCTTGTTTATTCTCTTAGGCGCATCAGGACTTGAGCTTGGACACGTGCAAGAAGTTTTATTGTGTGTTGTACCCTTGTGTCTGCAGCAGTGAAGTATGAGGTAGTGTCAGTAGGCTTTACTTCAGGACCTCTTTTTGTTTTGCATTCTTAAGGCTCCTGTACTACTTCATGGTAATTACAAATATTTGTAAGAAATATACTATACTGCTTGATTTGTGACTTTAAGGTGGACATATTTTAAAGTGAGGCATTTTTATTAGATTGGTACCAGAAAATGAAGCTGTTAACATTCTACTCCTCTGCCTCATAAAGCTCTTCTAAGTAGAGGAGCGGGGTTACTTTCTCTTGTAGAAAAATCTAGAAAGCCTTTAAGTTTGAATCTGCTAAGACAAGATGGCAATCCTTATTCTCAGCTCGTTTTTGGAATTGCAGTTTTCCTCACATATCTGTTTTCCTCTCTCTATATTTTGTCATGATAATTTCAAGCCCTTCTTAACTCTCACTGTTCATCTGACTTTCCATAGCTCATTTATGTAGAATATGTATTATAAAAGTCAGATACATCTTGATCAGCCCTACACAGCTTCCATCAGTCCCTGTTTAAGCAGTTTTTGACATCTCATAGAGACCTCTCTATTCCTGCCTTGTGGTGTATATTCAGAAGGTTCCCAGGAGCTCATCTGTAAAGTGTGCCCAATCCCTCATCATATTTTGTTTTACAGACCCCAAAATGAATATTTAATTTAAAGGAGAAGATGAGACTTTCTAATACCTACTTTTTACTAGCAAATTCTAAATATTACCTATTTGCCTGTACTCTCCCTTTTTTCCTTCCAGACATTTTTTTCCTTTTCCCTGTCTTTTGTCACGAGCATTTGTGCATTGTTTGAACCAAAGATCTTTTGTCATGTTTATACCAAAAATATGAGAATATA
Source organism: Daphoenositta chrysoptera (assembly GCA_013397915.1). Classification (NCBI taxonomy): domain Eukaryota; kingdom Metazoa; phylum Chordata; class Aves; order Passeriformes; genus Daphoenositta; species Daphoenositta chrysoptera. The sequence goes on along the minus strand of VZRO01004973.1, from coordinate 1,830,331 downwards.
ATGCAAAAATATTTTGAGTCTTTATTCATCATTGCAGGTTCCCTGGGAAACTTTTAGATGTCCATGGGAAGTTTTGAGATACCCACACTCCTCATTCCATGCACTCTTCCGAGTCAGTCTGAGACACCAACTTCCCTGCTGGATGTTTCCGTCCCCTGGGTCTCACAAATAGGTCCATTCACTTATTTCTTGCCACACATGCACGTACACTGCCAAAACCAGCCTGTGAAACACAAACACTCTAATGTCACTCCCATTGTTGTCCAGCTTTCAGCCCCACATGCACCAGTGTGCCCACGTTTATCTGTGGAATGGTGATGGAAATGTCAGTTTTCATTGTACAATTTGATATTACAATGTGGGTTCCCTTAGTCTGCTCATATATTGTAGCCTTGTTGTTTCTGAATCAAATTTCTGCTTATTCCTCATATTTGATTTTTAGTGAGATTCTCATTATAGCTTTTCTGATTATCTTGAAATGTTGTAAGAATTTCAGTTACAACTGGTTTTTTTTTTTCTGTAGGTATTTATGACATTTTCCGATGCCTGTCTGACATGGAACTGTCACTTAAATGTCTTGGCAAAACAGTTTGAACTACTATCCCACCCCAATTCAATACTGAAACAGAAACTCTAAACTTTCCTGTGGGTAAAATAAATCAATTATAAATTAGCAAGATGTAGGCTACTGATGAGGGCAAGAGAAATCAGAATGTATAAATATGAGTTACTTGAACTCCATGAAACACACACACACACACGTCTGCATGCGCACACACATATAATGTTAAACTTGATCTGGACTTTTTCCTTCTGGCTTCATTAATCAACTGGCCAGTTAATCTGAAATATTTCACGTCAGCTTCACAGATCTGTTTTATGTATATACATTTTTCAGCTTTTATTCTGTTTGAGGTTTTTTAATATTATTTGGCTTGCCCTTCCATTATTCTTGAACATTTAAGGTTCAAAAAAAAGTAAATTACAGACCCCCATGGACTGATGCAACACAAGAAGGCAGATGTTTTTTGCTCTTCTCAGGTCACACGTTGTTTCTAAACTGAATGTAATGAGTCCAGTAAAATGCTTTACGAAAGTTACCTATTTCACATAGTAGTAGGCATCTCATTCTGCAACCATATTTATCATATGTGGAAGTCACATGCACTTCAGATGAACAGCCACTATTTAGTTCCTATTAAGTCCTAACTTGAATTGATATAGCTTTATCCACATGTAATATGCATCATAAGTGTCAAAATTGCCTTGGTGAGCAGTATATAGTTTCCACAAGTTCTGAACCTACAGGTCTATTAATCTTTCTTCCGATTTATTTATTTATCTATCTATCCATTTATCCAAATAACAAACAACTGACTTTTGAAAAGGTACTATACTTCTCAGGAAACATTTTTTTCCATATTGATTTAACAGGTAATTTAATAAAGAGTACTCTCTTCACGCATTTTCACCACAGGTGAAAATGGAAACTCTGGCAACTGAGAGAAGAGTGTCAGTCCGTGTGACTCTTGCTCTGTGATATGACCAGCTTGTTAGCATTTTGTATCAAACTACTGCTGCTTTTTTATTTTCTTTTTCCTTTTTTTCCCCTTTTTCCTTAACTTCCTTAGCATTAGCAGGACTACTCTTTTCATTATAACTGGGTCTTTCTTATTGTTTGGCTTTGTCTTGCAGCAAGACTCAAATTTCCTACAAGAGACATTATAAATACTAATTATATCAATACAGGGCTACATCTGAGGGATACAAAATGTTGCCAGCTGCAACATTTTTGTTCAAACTGGTACAAAATTTTCAACTTTGGAATGAATTTTTTTAACTGAGGGCTTGTACCAAGAGTGGATACACTCAGAATTTTTAGTGAATAATTTAGGCTCATCATCAATTGTCCAATTTTAAAGACATTGCCATGAGATTTTTCTGGGTTTTTTTGTTGTCCTTTTGTTGCATTTTACTTGTGCAGGATATAAAAGACAAATATTCCTTTTGTGGATAAAGTTTTTGGGTTTTGAGTGTGTACCTATTACTCTATACACACTCTACTATTTGCTTTCAATTCTGACGTGAAAGTAAGAGCCTTTTTAGGCTGGTGGAAAAAGTTCCTGGATTGTGGGAATGCTCAGGGAAAGCCAAGATAGCAAACACCTGTTTTTCACTAAACTTCAGGATGTTGGGTAGGTCAAGAGGGGAGCTGTGGGTTAGCTCATTCCACTGTAAAGCAATGAAAGCCATAAAATATTATGAGCAAAAAGCCACCTGTTCTTGAATTAGTGCTTGCCATCTACCTTTGTGGTTTAAATTGAAAGTTCAGTATCTAGGCAGCCTGTTTTCCTTTTGCTCTGACTTAGCCACAGTGTATCAATTTATACAGTGCCTTCCCGATCAGCTCCATCTCAAAGCCCTTTGCAAAATGTAAACGCAGGTGCACACATGCATCCCTTCCTCTCCCAGGAGCAGCATGCTAACAGGAAAGCAAACAAAGCATAAAAAACAGGTGAGTGTCAGAAACTGCGTTCGATACCAAAATACTAGACATGAATTTCAGAAAGATAAATCTCTCATGATGGATGGCTGCAAGACCACTCCTTGATTTACTCCAGGTGCTGGATTTTACAAAAGTAAATGCTTTCCAAGTAGCAGCTCTCCTCTGGCAGCTTCACAGTCCTCTTTTGTTGGACAGAAAATTTGATGGTCTTGGTTCATTGAGATTTAAAATGTAAGTGTGGAAGAAAAGAGCTGATCTTACAGAGGAGCCATGTACCTGACAGAGGTACTCTGTAGTCTGAAGAAGCCTTGCTATCTTGTTATTACATTGACCAAAAGACAGCTGGCTGAAGGCAAGAAAATCAGCTTGAGTTTTGTCATGAGGTGCCTCAGGAGTTGGCAGCCTAAACAGATTTACTCTGTCCTCCTCTAAAGGTAATGTCAGGGCAGCTGTCTCTTAGGGACTAAATTTCATACAGGTATGTTTATTTCAGGTTTCAGCATGAATCCTTTGACTATGGTTCTTCTAGAAAATGCTTGCTGTTACTGATCTCAGTGGTCCCTCTGTGCCTGTTTTTGCTTGGCATTGGTTGTTTATCCTGTTGTATTTCCTCAGTGCACACACACTGCAGTGGGCTCTGGAAGATGAGTCTGGGGTGGCCATGTTATGCTCTCAGGAGAAGCTGGTTTTTCATTAAGCTCACGGCTTTTAGGATATTTGGGACAACCGTTATTTGCTGTAATAAATTTACCTATGATGCCTAAGTGAGAGCTATGTTCATCCTCCCCTTCCCATATTGTCAGTGAAGAGAGAATGCATCCTTGAGGTAGTGATTCAAGTATCACTTCACAGGGCTGAGGCGTTTCCTGACATGCATCTTCCCTTCCTCTTTCCCTTTCCCTTCCCCTTCCCCTTCCCCTTTCCCTTCCCCTTCCTCTTCCCCTTCCCCTTCTTTTTATATTATTATTTTTACTGTTCTTNTCCCTTTCCCTTTCCCTTTCCCTTTCCCTTTCCCTTTCCCTTTCCCCTTCCCTTCTCGCTTGTCCAACAAGTGTGCAGCCAAGCTCAGCCCAGGGTCTTTAATGTTGACATACATTTGCCAAGCAACAAAATTCCCAGGAGAAGTTCAGCTTGCTTGTATTTCAATGGTTTGATATTTTCATATTTCTCTGTGGTTTTGTTTGTCTAAAAAAAAATTATTGTCCAAAGGAAAACATTCCCACAGAAAATGCTATAAATTATAGACTATAGTCTAGTTCTGATTCTTCTTATTTTGGTAGCTCTGGCTTATTTAAACTCCAAGATCAAGTAAGACAAGTTTAGTTTTCCAAGCAAACAAATAGCTAAGAACCTTTTTTTAATGGCAAGAAGTCGTTTCAGTCTCTGTAAGAACTACACACAGATTAACCAATGGATTTTAAGGTCAGTATTTCAAAGTTAGCTTTTATGACTTTTATTAGAAATACTTTAGAAAGCACTTTAAAAAATCACTAAAAGACGAATGAAGTGGCTACTTGATTTAGCATTCATACAGACTGCTATTTAGAAAAAGAAAAACCTCATAGTCTGTTCTGCATACTCCAAATTCACTTCCTAAGTTTCTGAGCCTGTGCTACCAACTATTTCTAAAGCTCTGTGGTAGCACCATTAATAATCCTTTTGATATTCTTTTCTCTAATGAACATAAATCATTGTGAACTCATTTGGTATGAGCATGGATATCATCAGGCTTTCTATGGTATTCCATCACTTTAAAGAAACACTCAGGTGTGGCTCTGACTAAAACTCCAGCAACATTGCTGTGGATGAAAACTTGAAGGAATTCCATCTCATGTTGTGAATATGGGTGCCACTGTGTACTCTGATGTAAATTTTGTCTGGATTGTGGCAAGTGAGACCATGAGGGAGATGCAAGACTGATTTCTGTCTCCTCCGAGTTTGGAGAAGGCTCCCTGTAGCATCCCAGGAAAACAGTGGGGCTCCAGGCGTTAGGCCCAGGGTGCAAACCCTCCCGTGCACAAAGGCAAGGCCAGTGTAGTTGGTCCTGTTCTTTTGCTTCCCTCTTTTGGTTGTTCAGGTTAGGGATGGCAAAGGAATCTCCTTCTTGGATGGGGCTGCTGGCTGCAGAGCTGGGCTGCTGCTGTGGGGTCTTTGTTTCTCGTAAAGCTTCATCTCTCAGAGCTGAGATGGTGTATGACAGTCGTGGCTCTGATACTGTCAGGACTTGGGTTATTTCTGTGAACAAGCCTGAAGTTGAAAGAGGAGCAAGATCCTCCTGAGATGGCTTTTCAGCTAGTGTAAGTAGTTGTTGCTCTATGACAATCCAAGGATAATTTCCACAAGAGAAGGTTTGCCTCCTCATTCATCTCAGTTGGAATTCTGCTTATATTTCATAGCAGAGGGCAGTGCCAGACATGCAGTACCTGTGGGGACAGGTGAGGTGATGGACAATATGTATGCAGTATCACAGCATATTCATTGCCTTTTGCAGGAGGAAAAAAGGCAGGCTTGAAAAACTTACTGAAGACGAGATGACCAGGATTTCCTGTTTTAACTTTGAATTATGTTTACTACATGGCTCAGCAACCTGGGATTGCTGGTCCTTCTGGTGGAAACTAAGCACTGCCATAGGTTAGAATAAGGAGATAAAAATATATTGTTACTTCAGTCCAGTATGAGCTATAAAGATGGATTGAGGAAAAAAGGAGAGTGACTCATCTAGCATGGCAAAATAAAAACCCTTCTCTTCACCAAACAGCCATGTCTCTCCATAGCCACCTCAGAAATAAAGTCTCTGTTGAAATTGCTGACAGCCAGTTTAAACTCCGAACTTATTCATACCATGCCTTTACACTGACATTTTAAGTAAGGTTTTTCTTATCCACTTTGGGTATGCACATTGGAGGATTAGTTATTTAAATTCTGGGAAGACTGGGAAGGCAGAAGGCAGGCTGGTTCAGAAGCTTCACATGGCTGACCATTTTTTCATACAGTGGGCTAATAATTTGGCAGTAATTGCAAATGATCTTTGCACTTCAAAGGTATAAAATTTCACATTCTAAACATCTATTCAAAGTAAAGAAATATGCCAGCTTCTTAATGAGTGCAAATACTGGTCTGCATGATATGATTGAGGTAAATTACATCCTTTTAGGATACAAAAAATAGTAATAATTTATTTTTTCTGTTGGCCTTTTTCCTGTGGTTAAATGCTTTTTCCTAAACAGCTTCTTCTAATATCTTTAATTTGCAGTATTTTTACTGATGCCAGTTGTTCTGCTGAAGATTTGCAAAGGATTTAAACCACAGTAGTTTGTTCATTGCACTAGATGCCTACAGATTTCTTTGTCTGTAACTGTGCTGTATGATTTTTATGTGAAATTGATTCTGTACAACTGTAACTAACAGGATTTTCCTGGAAACAATCAGAACATCTTGTACCAATGTTTACAATAAATATATAAGAAGAAATTGATAGCTATCTAACAGTTTCCAGGAAGATGGGAATTAATACAAAGCCAGCCTCTGAGTGTTTTTCAAAGAGAAAGATCGGGGTTTATTTTATTTCTATTGAAGCTTGTCATGTTATTTGAATTCCCTTGACATTTTTTCATACTTCAGAGCCTTTTTAACATTGTCCAACCATCGAACATTCTGGCCTTATGTGGTGCCTGGGAAATGTTAATTGAGCAATCCTGAGTTGAACCCTTCCTTCAAATACTTTGTAAAAATACAGCTGTTAATAACGTTTATTTGGCTTCAATTTAGATATGAAAAAAATCCATTTCAGGAGGTTACTCAAAAAAAGGTTTAGACTTAATATGTGTTCCCCACATATTAAGAGCAATGGCATGTGCTGTAAAGAATAAAAACCACAACACACAGACATCAGTCCTCATGGGCTAATGGAAATCTAGACCTGATTAAAAACCCATTTCAGGACTTTTTTATTGCAGGGGTGGGTTTGATAGCTGTCAGTGTACAGGAAAATAGCACATCTGGAATCTTACTGTGTACTTGTGCTGGCTGGTATAACTCAACCTGTGTGTCAGATTTTTTTTTTTTTAATAGCCAAGATTTATTTGGTTTCTATTAATTTTTTAAAAGTCCTTGGTAAGTATGCTTATTAAGTACTAAATTTTTACCCTCCACAAATTAAAAGCTATATTTTAGTAGTGAGCAGTTTCCTTTAGAGAAAAGTAGGAAAGCCAGAAATATGCATTAGTAATGTAGAGAGTTATTTGATTACAAACGTACCCCAGTGGCTTCTCAGGGATGACTGTTTTGCAGCTTGTTTAATGAAAGTTGCATTTTTCTTGTGACTTTTCTATCTAGTTATGAGAAGTCTAAAAGGAGATATTAAACAAGTAGTAGGCTCTGACTACTATAATATCGAGAGTTATTTTCCTATTAGGAAAGTGTATGTCTAGGAAATTGTAACTATTGTTTAAAAAACACTTGGATTTGCTTGTAAAACATGAAACTTCAGGAAAGAAGAGGCTTTTTTTTTCTAAGCAATGTCTTGGAGAAAATGGAACAGTCACCTACAGAACTTCAGCGTTGTTTTAACATGTTTCACAAGTAACCATAATATTAATTAAATAAGTGAATTTGTAATCATCCTTACGTTAAAAGCAAGAACAGAGCAATAAAAATCTTTTGATGGTCCCCCACAGCCTGAGATTTATTGTCTAGTTAAAATTTTAATAGTGCAGTTCCATAACTTTCACATTTTAATTGCTCTAGAGATTTGTACAGCTGAAATATTTAATGTATTTTCATATATTCAAATAATGGTCTAAAATCAATAACAATATGGATGGTGCCTGTCTTGGATGATCCTAAAAATCTCTAAAAAATGAACTACGCATATGAGTTATTAATGTTTTGGCAGTGTCATTTTAGTCCTGTTCTACTTGGCAAACCCACAATATTTTGAAATTCTTGCAGGTCAACGTTACCAGGGGAAACTGTAATTCTTCAGTGGGAAGAGAGCCAGAAAGGGATAAATTTTAATCACATTCTATTATCTTCAAGATGGCAATGTTTTTGAAGCAAATTATATACTATTTATTCAATTTATATACAGTATAGATGGACATACATTTAAATGTCATTCCAGTATTCAAATAGCTAGTTATAAAAGTCATAATAAAGTACCTCTAGAATGTCACTACAAAGTGCCCCAAAAAGTCTAGCTGATTCATTTTGGCTGAGGTGGAGGAAAATAAACTTTCTGGAGCAGAGTCACCCAGAGGAACAATCATCCATCAAGTAGTCATAATCTTGACACAGCAGAGTGTTGATCAATTTTATTTTCACCAAAGTCAAGTGAAATACTTATGCATGAGAAATTTGGGAATTTTGTGTGGTACCCTAATTTTGCTCCCAAACATGCCAGTATTTTCAATTTCTCTAAGGGTTTACAACACAGTTCATTAGTGACTTCTCAGATAATTATTTATGGTTTAGAAAATGTACTATGTGCATTTTCCAATACTTGAGAAAGTATTATGCAGGAGAACAAACTCTACTTGTTGAGATACACGAGCAAAGCAGTATCATAAAGCAGTAGCCTGGCTTTTGCTTTTCTTATTAAACAGCAATTTTCAGAAAATACTTGATTTTAGAATGTTGTGATTCATGGGTGGTCAGTGGGAGATATTCTGGGCTTTTTTTTTTT
>VZRO01004973.1:1736769-1822136 GCA_013397915.1 Daphoenositta chrysoptera | reverse complement strand
GGTGGTCGGGGGGGAATTTTTGGGGTTTTTTTTTTTTTTTTTTTTTTTTTGTAGAAAGCCAGAAGTTGAATGATCCTGGCTTTTACTGGGCTCTTTCCTGGGCTCTTGCACTGGTTTTCTGCCTTATATTCCTGATTAATATTAAGAGATGTAAAGCCAGGGACAGAAAATTATTGATTAGCAAAGTCTGCTTTGTCAGACAAGATTCCCCACATTTTAAGTTTCTAGGCAAACTGAGCAACCTATGAAGTTATCAAGAGGCTTGTGGACTTGCAAAGACAGGAGTTTGCAGGTAGAAATTATTGAGAGGTACCACTTTTTTTTGTCTTGTGTAAGAAGAGGCTTCTCTGATTTTGACAAGTAACAACAATTTGTAGTTGTGCATGAGTGGACAATTACTATTAGAGGTGTGAAAATACTCTCACAGGACTGCAGCTCCTGCATAGATTCCTGGATTTCAAGAGAGAGGACAGATCCTCACAGTGACTCCTAACCATTTCTGCCAGGCATTCTCACATCAAGCTTAAAGACCTAAATTCAACCAAATCGTATTTTTTTAGGAAGACACTTGGTTTTGCTATTAAGTTTTCAAGTGACACGGAATATATTATGTCAAGTAGACTATTTTACTGCTAATTCACCCACCTAGTAAGAATGCACATTATTTTCCGTCTGATTTTGTCTGCTCTAGCCATTGGATTTTTCATATCCTTTTCTCCAAGCTTAAAGCAGACTTGATGATTTAAAAGATGGGAAATATTTTTGGCACAGATGAGCTTATAAACTATTATCAAGTCAAGCATTCAAATTACCTTTTTAAGTTTGAATCTATAGAGTCTTTCAGGAAAAGACTGGTTTTCCAGCCACAGCCCCATTCCTGTAACCCGTTTCTGAGCTATTCCCAGTTTCTGAACATCCCTTTCAAGTAGAAGTCAGCTGGAGAGCTCAAGCTCAGAGATTCAGCTTGTCTCATGCTCTTTTATTACCCAAAGTAATTCACCCTGTTATTCTAAGATGCCTGGAGTAAAAAACAATTTTTCTTTAAAAAATTGTGAGCTTTATAAACCTTACAGAGCTTTCTTTCAAGATGGTAATTCTCATCATTTCAGCTGTCACACCATATTTACTGCTGTCACTGTTTTCTGTAAAAATAATGAAGTGAAACAATGTCCGCAATTGTTAACATCATCCTGGATATGAAGTGTTCATGTTTCCTGGCAGACCCTAAACCAGAGAGAAGTAAACTGAGGAGGAAACCTTTGCCAACACTGGAAACCATGAGCAGAAGGTTGCTGCCTACAGCCAGTAAAAGGAGATAGGACACAGGGATGACAAATGGGAGTTTGTGTGGGTGCCTCAGGGCATGGCTATGAAAAGGTCTTGGGTAGGGTGGGATTTTCCTGTGTCCCAACATGGAAAGTGTGAGTGCAAGGGCCAGAACCACAGGGCCTGCTTGGCAAAATGCAGTTGGCAGAAGGAACATTTTCACCCCCCTCTTGGATGCACCAGGGTTTCTGCTTCTGAAAACGACATCAGAAGTCCTAAAACAGCCATGTCTGTCACCATATTAGCTCTGCTGCAACCTGGTAGATATTGGGTGTTGGCCTGTTGGTGTTAGCTCTGATCATGCTTTAAGACTTACTTATTTTTAGCATTCACAGTACCTCCATGATTGTACATCTTTATTAAATTTTATATTCTGTAGAATGCCTTGGAGGTTTTAACCCATCTTGAACTGCAGGTCTCCGTGGGTAAGTGATATTTCTTCATGAATGGACCATACCTAGCAATGTATGAGAGGTCTAGTGAGAGTAAGAAGTCTGCTCCTGTCAGATTTCACAGCACCACATTTTAGTTCTAGGTAATTTTTATAATTTAGTGATTTATTCTACATGGTTTCTAGTCCTGCTCTCAACTTTAGCTCATTATCCCTTTGCTGGCTTCATTATCTCCTCAAATCCCCCATATTTTTGACTTTCCCAGGACTTCCCACTCAGCTGTATCAACAACTAAATATATGGGTGTAGCAGAAAGTTAATTCAAAATGGCTCTGTTACTGCTAAGGTAAATATTCTAAAATAGACCAAAAACCAAAACAAATAAAAACCCAAACAAAAAAAGAGGACATCCAGTGTAAAAATTATGCTGATGGCAATATTCTGAGCTTGTAAGCAAATGTGCAGATTGCTGGCAGAAGGGGGTAATTTTAAAATGCCTCTAATGAGCTATAGAGTTTAATTCATTGAGTAGAAATTTGAAAGCTGAAACAAATGAGACTTTCTTCCAGAAAATACCAGATTCCAACATTCAAAGCTAGAAAATACTATCTCTAGTTTATAAATGGGGATATGAAGTCCAGAGATGATTACGTGATTTGCCTAAGATTCCAGAGACGTGTGGAAGAGAGCTCAAGTGTGACAACAGTTCCAAGGAGAAATGATACCTCCAATGTATGTAGACAGTCAGTTTAGCTCCTCGATGCCTGTGAGTCCTACACTTCTGCACTTATTGGCTGTGAAAAACATCCGGTCAAAATATCACCATTTAGTGTGTGTTCACTTTTCATAGATGCAAATGGAAACACCAGATGGAACCCAAAATTTAGCTGACCTCGGATACTCTAATGGCTGTCTCAGGCATTCTTTTCTTAGGAGGACTTAGATCTACTGCTACTTCTCTTAGCAGAAAGGGTCACTGAGAGAGTTCAAATGATGGTGCTTTTCTAACCACTCTGGGAGAACTGGCTGCACTAAAATTCTTCCTGACTTGTGTTACCACAAAAATGATAAAAACAATTTTACAAGCTGTTGTGCTTCAGTGCAAAACAAACACATTAAAAACATTTAATGACCATTGCTTCTTGCATCTTCCTGTTAATTGATGTACTTTAGCCCTATAAAAGAATCAAGAGCTGTTTGGTTGGAGCAGCTTAAGATGTTTATTAATACTTGTTGGTTCTGTTGTACTTGCAATGTGAGCCTGGACAGGAACACACAGCTCTCAGCGCTGTGCTGGCGAGAGGAGTTAACTCTGTATTTGCATAAGCACGCAGGAAATAAGCCAGTTATGATACAGTGGAATGCAGTTAAGCTTTTTCTACTGGATCATTAATTGGAATTGCATGTTCTGGTGATGTTCATCCTCAGACCCTGATCCTGAGGACCTCACACCTCCATGGGCCTTCCAAAGCTGCGTGAAGGCACCTGCTTAGAGGGTGATTTGTGACGTTATGGATGTGTGATGGGCGTGTGATTGGAGCATGACTGGGGAGCGATAAGGAAGGGGTGGGTGTGGGATGTGCATGGGATGGGTGTGGGATGCGCGTGGGATGGGCGCGTGATTGGCCCATGGTGGGCGAGTGATGGTCACTGGTTCCAATTATAGCTCAAGTGCAGCTGCAAAATTCCAACGGCACCCACATCTTAGGCACAGCTTTCCTGCCTCTCTTCCTGTATCACCGGGTTAATTCGCAGTATATGCAACTGATTTGGCAGATATATGGATTCCAGAATAACTTGGCACTGGCTGTACATATTATTGGCAATTTTTCAAACTTCTCCATTCGTGTGGATCTCAAAGCCGGTCTCGCTTCATTTGTAAACGCAGTAATTTGCCCAAGTCATGAATGTTGCCCTGTAATAAAGTTATTTCTCCAATAAACTCAGACCTGTTAGACAACTTTGTGCTGGAATTAATTATGCTTCCCGACATCCAGTGAGGAGTGACTCCCAATTTGCATATGCTTGCTTTGTATCATAATTCCTGACCTGTCAATTGATCTTGTTCTGTATATTCTGTATAGTCACACTTTACAGTAACGCGGTTTCTCATATGTCATGTAAGTTATGCATTTTATCATCTGTAGTTTCTTTGTGTCAGAATATTTGTCTGTGATTTTTTTTTATATCTCAGATACAAATGAAATCCAAAAGTTCAGTAAGTGAGGCTTTATGAATACTGCTGAAAGTTTTCTACTGCAGGACTTTAAATTACACTAAAAGGACACAGCATTTCATGTTTTGAAGTTCTGCTCTAGCGGAGGAGAAAAATGATGAAACAGTAGAGAAAGAAAATGGCTAGTGGTGAGAGAAATGTGAAGACATGGTATGAAGGAGACTGGGGCATCAATTTCTTTTCTCTCAGCTCTTGCACAGGGCTTGCACCCAGTTCTACATGCTACAGAGTTATGTTTGGTGTGTTAGTGAAGAAAAAATAAAAAGTTGGGCATAAATTTTAGGCTGTGTTTTTGCATGGGGCCAATTTCTCCAGTGTTGTTCTCTATCGTTCATTCTCCTCAGCATCAATCATGTCAGCCAGTACTTACTTTGATAGTTCTGCTTTCTTCTCTTATGAATAACCAGGCTGGGTCCAGTTCAGGCTGGAATATCAAGTAAAAGCAGGACATGTGACACTAACTTTAATCATTACACAATACTTTCTGGTGGCCTAGATTTACTAGGAAAAAATGGGGTTCCTACAGTGAGGTTAAACAGGTCTGCAGGTGATACTGATGGAGCAGTAACACACCCTCTAATTCACTGACTGCAGCTTCTGATAGGAATGTGATGTGCCAGCTGGACAGACTCCTGCTAGGAATGGCTATAAACCTTTTTATTAAACATTATTCAGCTTGTCTTTACTTTCGTGTCCCCTCTAGTTCTCAGAATTGCAATTTCTATCTTTCTTATACAGTAGGAAAAATGGGGCAAAGAATGAAAGATTTCATCTGTATTATGAACCTCTTTCCTCAGACCTCCTAAATGGAAATTGTTCCTAGAAAGTTTGGACAGTTCCTTTGTTTCCCTTAATATTTGCAAACACTAAATCACCACAGAAGAAGAGAGATTTGTATTGCCATACACAACTTGGTGATTTTCTTTCCTTTATGACTTCTCCCTGTCTCTTTCCCCTGTCTTCTAGCGCACAGCTTGTGGAAATGTGTCACATTTCTGTGGTGCAGCAGAGTGGGAGGCAGAAAATCTGGATCTTATTACCAGTTTGGCCATAGTCTTCCTATGTGAACATGGGTGAGTTATTTATTTCTGCACTCATAATACAGCCATGTTAATCACCTCCTTCACAGGGTGAAGGTGGCTGATCCACAGCATTCTTGAAGTGTTTAAGCAGCTAAGATGGGACTCCCAAAATATGTAAAGCATGTCTTTGTACTATGTTTGGCTAGCGTGGAGACTTCTGGGCAACCTGAAGCCTGTCTGTGGGACAGAACAAGTGGCTACAGTTGCTGATGCTCATGCCACCCAGATGTCCTGGGATGTGGCTGCATGGCAGCCCCGACCTGCTCTTCAACAGCTCCTCAGGTGAGTCACCCTCGTCTCCCACCCTGTTAAGGTTTTGGTATGAAACATGTAGGATTAGCTCAGTTGGCTATCACTCCTATGTGAAAATAAAAGGAAAATCCACTGAGGTCTGGTGAGAAGAATTATCAGAGAAAAGCAGGCTGGGAGAGAGAAGGTGGTCCACTCCCTCCTGCCACATGCAAGTTTATACCTGCATGTCTGTTTAAGCCATGCTTTAAAACGTGCCACCGATGCACCAAGCTGCTACCAAAGTGAAAATATCAGAATTGATTCATATTATAATATGAATAGCTATATTCTTGTTCCCCAAAATAAATAAACTGCATGGGTTAAAGAGTGCAGTCTTCCCCACACGTGTCAAAAATCTCTGGCTCACTCTGCTTGCTCAGTTCCTCTGATCCTATAAATTATGTGTACTGTGTTCATCTTGGACTCCTACTGCCTTATTTTCCCACTTACTGCATAGCTTGGCAATGTTAGCAGGGACATATTTTTCCTCCCCTTTCTCCTTTTTGCTTTTCTGGCTGTGCATTTTATTTAACTGGGCCTGTAAAATGACAGCATTAATTGCCGGTCTGGCACGAGCTTCACGCTTTATTTGATAGTGGGCACTACTTACACCATTGTGTAAATGTAGCAAAGAGCCGTGCTAACCTCCTCCTTCAAGTGCAGCTCGTCTGTGCAGTGTGTGTTAGAGAAAGGCCCACACTTGGGACTGACAGGGGTTGAGAATAGATCTGGCAAAACTTAATCTTCCCTGGAAACTGAACCGAGAGACTGAGCAACCTCCAGGCTCACACGCAGTGGCCGAGCACCGGGCCCGGATTCAAACTCCAGGCAAAGCTGATGGATGACACAGTCTTGAAAACAGGAAGAGGAGGGAAAGCTCCCTCTTGGTAAACAAGCTGTTCCCCAGTTGGTTCTGTTTAAGATCCCCCTCCAGAAAAGGCTCATGTGTGCACTTTGTATACTTATGTAATTCCACCAAGCCAGGTGTGACATCAGGGTGCTGCGCAATTAATCTAATGTAAAATTGTGTCTGAAGATTAGGTGACTTCCAGGACTGGCTCTTTACTGACAATCTTTGGATCATTTAGAAAAAAAAATCCATCTTTTCAGGGCAATCAAAATGCCAAGAGGAACTCATAATATGAAAAATGGACCTGTTTTTCCTAAAAATTTTCTAAAATTAAAGATTCTCAAATTTTTTTTGCAGCTTTTTGCTGCTAAGTCTTCCTTGCTAAACTACACTAAAGATTAAAGCTTTTTGAAGGTGGAGGGGTGTATGAACAAGTTCAAAAGTCTTAAAATTGCATTAGTTGGTAGGGTGTAGCTGGTTTACCAGAGTTACCAAACAATACTTAACTTCCATACAAACACGACATGCAATTAAATGCATTCATCTTGTTCATCAGACTAGAATTGAATCATCTTCCAGAATTTAACAGCGCTTGATGTCGGCACATAACATGAAATGATCTCAAAAAAGTTTGCCATGATATTTATTTCTGTCTTTTCCTCAATTTACCAGGAACTAAGGGAGCAAATCTAAGGGAGCAATTTAATAAGAATATGGGGGTAAGTGATAGGAATTTAAAGGAAAAGTCATGGTTATTAAGGTGTTTTGCTTTTGCTGAAAATCACCTTAACTCCTCATGCAAGACTTGTGCAACTTCTGCTTTTGCAAGTAGTTTTGTGGGTCTTCATAGCTGGAAATCTGATATTGTCTGTGGCCTTCATGGATGAGAGAGCGAGCATGACATGCTCACCTTCTATCGATTTTCCAGATCCAAGAATGCTAATATTTTTCATATGCAATCACAGTGGTGTTTACATTATTTTGGGATTTGAAGTCTGTTTTGATGCTTTATGAAGTCTGACATTGCCTGAATAAACAAATTCTTAATAATTGATTAAAAAGCATAGCTGTACCACTTAATCTGTCTGCGTGAGAGGCATTTTTCCTCTGGGACAAGACTAACCCAGCATTTAGTTAATCAAGTTTTAAAAGCTGTGAATTTAAGCTCTTTGGGATATATACATTACCAATTGCAGGAAGTTGGGAAATAAAAGGAACTTTTCAAATAAAAAGATGTCAATTTAATAGCAAAGGAGCTGGAAACAGATGTTTCACGCAAAGTATAAGAGTTGTGTCATTCCTTTAGGTTTTCAAAGTCACTTCTTGTCAGATGCATTGGTTAAGAGAGAAAATTAATGAGCTGTGTTAAGTTTTATTACACAATCTTCTGATGTGGGAAAGCTTCCCTGCAGGAACAGCTCTGTGCATGGCTTAACTGATTTAGGCATGCCTGGTGCAGTATTCTCCAGAATGTGTTGGAGATCAAAGTAGGGAGAGTTATTCAGGTTTTATGGCAAGGTAATTAAAAAAATATGGGGATTATTACATATAAATCATACTTGCATAAATTTGCTGGTAAAATAAAATCTAATAAACACATTTAAAATATGAGATCAGGAAGATATTCAGCCACATTTTTTACCATTGCAGATGAAAATCTGCACCCTGAAGTCTACAGAGTTGACCTCTTTCGTCCACTGCAGAGAATTTGGCCCAGTTGCATTCTAGCGGTGTTTTCATTTTCCTAAAAACAAAAAATAAAAGCATGCTAAGCCCACTGAGCTCTCCTGCTTTGTGACAATGTGAAGACGGGTACTTTGTACCAGGCACAAAATGGTCTCAGGTAGTGCAGTCACAAGACTTCCCTTGGCTTCTGAGGTGATTTCATCTGAAAATTCATTCTCCTAGAAACAGACTTGTGTGTCTGAACATTTGTTAGCATCTGTTACAGTGCAGGCTCTAAGTGAAGAGAAGGTTTTGATCAACAGCTTCTGGTTAAAGGGGTAAAAAAAGCCCTAGAAAACGGCAAGGACTTTCTGTTCTCAGGGGAGTGCATACAAGCTCAGGAACGATTGTGGCTCATCCTTTCTGGACATGTACAGGAGAAATGGATGGATGCATTCTACTCCAAACAGGGCCCAAAAAATCCCAGTCTAAAAAGAGGGAGAGATGATCCAGTTGTAAATGTTGAAGTACTGATCATGAAATGCAGAAAACATTTCCCTCTGGGTGGGAGAGAAATGAAGATTATTGTGAAACTTCTGTTTAGTCAGAGGAAAGCTTCCCCATTTCTGTCACATAAGTATGCAGAAAGGATAAGCTTATAGCTTCAGCTGTCCTGAATTCAGTGATACCATATGATGACAGAACACACATGCACATGCCTGTATAAATATATACACAGTGGAAGTCAAAACATATAACACTGTCAGGACTGAGCTTTCTCCCTCTAAGGATGTGCATATGTCCTCTTTGTTCTAATTGGGTTTATGACTCTTCATGTGTGTGTATATGCAAGAGATATAAAATACAAGTACAGTAGCTTTTGATGTGAAATAACATTTTCTTGTACCAGCTACAGGTCCCTGAGAGAATACACGTGAAGTTCACAGTGAAAGCTCTGCAACTGAAGCCCTGGAAACAGAATAAGCAGAACACACTTCGCTGTCATTTTTCCAGTCTTCTCTGCTGCAGTCCTAAATTGCATGAAAGAGGAGCTATTGACTGGCAACTCCATGCAGATGAAACAGTTCAATTTCGACAAGGAAAACCTATGTGAAGTTTCAGGTGAAAATCCACCCATGCTTTGTTCTTCTGGGTGATGAAATAATTTCCTGAAGAAACTGGAGAAACCACCCCACAATATCAAAATGTTTAAAGGTACTTGATGGTGAAATGCTGAACATCTTGGTGTTCGGCATGGCTGCTCTCCCACTTCTAACCTTTTTCAAAGAATTGATACATGCTGCATCTAATAATGACAATGAGTGTGTATTAGAGATATACTACCTGGAACTGGAACCTGGTGGGCAGACCTGAAAGTATTGCAGAACTAAGTTTTATCTGCATGCTCCCTGAGAATGCAGAGCTGTTAATCACATGTGCAGTCTTGAAGACAAGGACCAGAAAACTCACTGAGATTTTGAAATAACAATAATGTAAAGCCCGTTGCAAGATTTAATATAAAATCTGAACAGTAAAGAATCCTGTGATGTATCTGGCTCTTGTTTGATGTACTTCTACTGCCACAGTTAATATTGTGTTTCCTGTGCACATATAAAGCAGATATGCCCAGATTCCTCTCTAAAAGAAATATTTTATAGTCATGAATTCTATCTTTTCTGTTATTTCTTTCCCACAATTTCCATAGGCTTTATTTAGTTATGCAAGTTGTTCTTAACAGCTTTCAACATAATTTGCTTTAATATAATGGTAGCGATAGATGGCTATAGAGAAGGCTGTAAAGATTCTTCTAAGAAATTCATTAGTAAGAGGGAAGTCCCTCTTTCTTAGGGATTTCCAAAGTCTGAGAGAAAATAATCCTCAAATGAGCTATTCAGAAACAAGCTTTTCTATTCTCAGGTGGTAATGATTGTGTATTTCACTATAGCAGAATAACAATCACCCTCCAACACACCATCAGTCAAAGTTTTCAAAATATTTCAGCCCCTCAAAAGTAGAATTGAAGTAGTAGCTAAGCTTTTCTAAAGGCTGATGCCAGTTCTTCAGACATAAAGCTCACTTTCCGCCTTACTTATTCTGTATGCTTGAAAACATCAGTGAGCTGAGGATTTTCTTGCTTTGGCTGCAGGCATGCTGCATGTGGGTGTGAATGTTTCATGCAAGATCTGCAGAAAGACAGGAACAGACAAAGCCTATTGCAGAGGCTGTCATGTCTGGCCAAGGTGAGTCTGACTTGAGTATTCCCAAAGTATTCCCTTCCCAAAATCAACATGAACCCTCACTTCAGTTGTGTTAAGGTCAAGGCTTGGGCAAAGCTGACTCCAAGCATTTAGCTACTTAACATCATTATTTCACCCTTCGTAAAATGGCGTCATCATTGGGAAACTCCTTGAAATTCTTACCTAGAAGCTGCTTTAAAAATTGGAACATTATTACTATTAGGTTACTGTGGAACTAGAAAAAGAAATGCCCTGAATTTTTCTCACATTTGTTTATGACTAGAAGGCAGCCTACACGAGCCTGTATCTAGACCGATTCATGGGCACAGTGTTTCTCAAGGCAAAACTAATTTTAGAGGCTCACTAGATTTACTTCAGGCAGTTCCATCTTCCCTATTTGGAACAGTCTGTTACCAGCCTAACTGCAAGAATTAAGCCATTTATGGACAGATTTTTTGTTTCTGTGCTAACACCAGTGTCAGCAGGAGAATGATCACTGGAGGTGATGCTAACTGTCAAAAATGTAATTGCGCTCCAGTAACAGTGACCAAAGGCTTTAAAGGGGAAGCATGACCCTATAAAACCTGCTTCTTCTGATTCTAAAAATGTCAGATAAAATGAGGAACTGTCTCTGAACTGTTAGGATGGTTTTGTGATAATTGGCTTGGGCAATCTGAGTATGGGCCATCTGCATTTTGTACCTCCTTGGACGTGAAATTTGCTCTTTGCCAGTTTTTTCCTTAGTGTTGTCCATCTTTTGCTTACAACTATCTACACAGATGAGATTTTAATATTTTCTTACATAAGGCACTGCAATTTAATGGTTTTGCCTAACTAGAGCTGTACTAGTTTATTTCAAGCAAGGGCATGACTTTCTGACAAGGATCTTTCTAAACCATTGAATATGTTGAACTTATGTTTATTGATTTTTTGATGAGTGCAATGATGGTAAGTATCTATAAATACTTTCTCTTCTGAGTGTTAAGTGTTTGATGTATGGTTTTATTTATTAAATAATGGCATGTACTTAGGTTACAGCAGTGTATTCTTGTCCAAGATCTGCCTCATTTATAAGTTAAATGTACCTTGTATTCAAGCATGGCTTCAGTTAAGCTGTCATCCACTGAGGACACTGCTGGTGCAGTTCTGACACAACTGTCCAAGCAGGTATGTAACACTGTCCATCGAGATGGTCAATACAAATCCACTGACACAGCAAAGCTGCTGTAAAAGTAGGAAATCTTCTGACATTTTTTTAGCAAATATTGCTGAAGGTGAGTGATTTTTATGGAATATTCATTGTTGTCAGGGTTGGTATTATAGAGGTAACTCAAATTTCTGATGTGACGATGCAAAGACAGTCTGCTTTCCTTTACCTCATGGTGTGCTCAAGAATTAGGATTTAGGAGGAGTGACAGAACAGCTTGGCAGGCACCTGGTGTCCAGCCAGTGTCAAACCACCACAATTTAAAGAGTAGGCTTCATTCAATTACCACATAATCACATAATGATTTACCTTTTACATATACATTTGCAAAACTCTAAGGCACTGTGAGTTTAAAGACAAAGTCTAACACAACACGGAGTGGAACAACACACTGAAAGTCAAAAAGTGGCCACAACACATGCTTTCAAAACACGAAACTGCTCAGTCAGAAGGAGGAATTTCAGTTCTTTGCAATTAAACCTATTCTAATAATCTTTCTGCAAGAAGGCATAGACATCTCTTTGTCTTTCCATGCAGCATGTGCTGTGGTAGGATGAAAATCAGAAGCAGAGCTAGGTGCCCTTCCAGAAGCACCGAGATCTGATGTAAGACTAGAATATAGGGGTGTAGACTGTTTGAGGTGGCACAAATAACAGCAGAGAACAAAACACAACCCAAATGTCCCTAAATTCCAGTGCAGAAATTATAGTTAAACCTCCCTTGATAAATTTCAAAACCAACTTGCATTATTTTCTGTGCTTATTCCTTATGTTCAGTGCAGGTAATTGACTGCTTTTAGGTTTTGAACTAATTATCATTCCGGAAAGCACTTTCCAAACCACAACTGCTTTATGGGCCAGCTCCATTCTCAGTGAATCACAGGATTCTGCTGGCGACTTTGGTGGGAGCAGGAGCAGTGCTAATGAAGTAGTCATATAAAAGAAAAAAACGGGGAAAAGTAAACTACTTTACCAGTGCTTTGAGGTTAAGGTTAGAAGTTTGCTATAGTCGTTACAGCAAAATGATTTTTCTATAGCTTTTTCTTTAAAATATAAATGCAGCATTGGCTTATTATGCACATCCTGATCTCTGCCTGTGTACACACTCTTGCTACATATTCTAATTTTGGCAGAAAGCAACTACTGGAGTCTTTTTTTGCTTTGTATTTGCTATAGACAACTCCATTTTTGCACTCCATGTGACAGATCAGCTACTTCTCCCCCACTGTTCTCAGAAGTTTTTATAATATCAACCTTAATAATCACATTTCTTTGGCAAATTTCTCCATGATAAAGTCAGCCATAAAATGGAAGACAAATGCCTTTGGGCTTATGAATTCTTCTTTCTCTCAAGCAGCAAAATGCTGTTATTTTGAGAAGTGTCTGTGTTCATTGTTTCTCTGAAATCTGAACTTTTTCCACTTGGAGACAGCTAACTCCCTGAGAATCTTGCAGAAACGGTATTAGATGTTGATCTCTTTGTAGGAGAGCAGGGGGAAGCAGACAGCCAGACCACATCGATCCGGGCTGCAGGATGTGTTTAGTGAAAAATCTATAGGCTCAGCTTAGGGTGTCAGCTGTCAGTCTGCAGAGCATCTGTCAGAGGAGTATTTGCTGCAGTGCTGCTGAGAGTGAGTAATGCTTTCCCAGTATGGCAGGACGGTGCTATAGATTACAGTGGTAATGGAGCACATCCTGAACAGCTGAGCCTGCTCTCTCTCGCTCGTTCAACAGCAAGAGCTGCCTCGCTGTAAGAGCTTGGGGGATTATGTACTCCAAACAGCTGTCTATAGCACCATGGATTTATTTGGGCTAAATGAGAACTTGCTTTCTTTAGCTAAATCAAACTTTATCAGACAGTTTTACTGTTGGCAGTTAAAATAAAATGTGTTTGCTGAACAGTAAACACCTTGTTACTGTTAGGAAGGATTATATAAACAAAAGGCATACACAATGAAGTCTTATGCCAACTGACTTACTGTCAAAATAATATACTGCTGTTAGCGGAATTGTGCTCACTTGAAGGAAATTATAGGCCTAAAAACACATCTTGAATGACAAAGAAGCCATTTTTCCACAAATAATCTTTAAAAACTTTAATACACTGTGCCTCGTAGAAGTGGTTTCAGAGACGTAGGATGCTGAATCCTCATACAGGAATGTTAGGAAAAACTGGGTGAACTGCCTGAAAGCTTCAAAGGTTTACTGAATTTGCATAATGTACTGGATCAAGTAGATTTAATATTTTCCCCCTATGAGACACGTGAGGGTTTTTTTGTCCAACAAAACTACAAACCCTCCCTTACAAAATAGGATACACTGTTCTTCTTTCACTCATTACACTATGTAATTTATGCAACTACAGAACACTCATGAGCAACAAAATATATGTAGCAATCATATTAGACTATTTATGTAGCATAAATCAGCTTCCTTTTACTCCTTGAGAAATTGAAACTAAGGCGGGTATTCTTTTTTATAATCACAAGGATAAAGGCAGGTCCAGGCCCAGCAGAGTCAGTGAAAGGAGTTATGGTAACTACAACGAGTTTTGGATTATTCTTCAGAGAGACTGAAAATGAATTTATTTTCATTGTGTTGAAAACTGAAGTCCCAATCCAGGAAAACATAGGACTTATGTAACCTGCACTTTCTCACTCCGTTCTGAATTTCACCGTGCAAAAAGATTTGCATTTCTTCCTAAAAATGTACAAAACATTTCTTTTAATTCAAGAATTAACACATCAGAATCCATCTGAAATTACCAGGAAATATCTTCTGCTTGCAGAACCCACTATGTGACTGTAATGTAGACAGGAAAGATTTCAGTACTAGGAAAGATGGTCAGTATCTCAAAACTCAAGAGCTGTAACCTGTATTCGAGCTAATGGTTTCTCAAGAATGATTTGAGGAAAGATTTGTTAAGTCTTCAAATTCTTAAGTAAAACTCTGTAATTTACACAAATGTGTGTAGTGGAATGCTGGTGAAGCATTTATTAGTATATTTAGGTTTATTCCTTACTATGTCTATGTTTGGAAGACTTCTTTTTCTAGGAAGAGAACATGCTGGAGGTTGAAAAGGGGAATTTTAATGGTGCATTATAAATTTTCCTTTAGCCAACACTGGCTCCAGGTGAAGTTAAGATGAAGCTTTCCACACATTTCCCAACAGAATGTCTTGCTTCCTTAATGTTATGCCTGACCTTAGAAATGCCCCTTTTCCAGATTCTTACTGAAAAGCTTATATAATATTATTTTGTGAACAAATACAGCAATTTCTTTGCAATTACTTTTTCCAGTTCTTTAGGAAAACTTGAGGACCTGGCAATAATCTCTCTGTGCTGTTGGTCATGATTGTACTGTAATAAAATGTAAAGAGGCTCTTAAATCCACCTTCTTACATCACAGAAAAAAAGTCACAAATGAAAAGATTTCTTCTATTTCATCTTTCAGTAACAGAAAAAAATATGGTTACTAAATGTTGCTGCTGTAAATTTTAGGACAAGGTCTAGAACTACCATTTTGTTATGTTAAGCAAAAATGAGCATTTAGGAATCTTTCCACGGGAAATGAATGGTAAAGTAACTTCATGAGGATTTGCTATTGGTCTTTTTAAAGTATGTATATAATTTATGCTGGTACACAAGTGATTTGCCTGGGCTAATTAATTAGGGTCAAACCCATTATAGGTCCACACTGTTGACCTTTGACATAAACCTGAAGAATCAGGAAAGATGATCACCTATTTTAATTACTTTCTGAATTCAAGGGTTTTTTGAAATGCAATTACAGACAGGGTATTTTATGGAGAACATGATACCTTAGAATTTAATCCTTCCTTCAAACCAGGCATTAAATGGCTTACTGTTCCAAGAAAAGGCTTGTCATTTATGAAACTGCATGCAAATTTTTAGCATGTATCAAATTGCTTTCTCTGGCATGTGATATGGCACAAGGCAGAACAGTGACAACGGGAGATGCAAAATTGAAGTAAATTCTCCCATGCACTAACATGCTTCAGTGTGAAGCAATTAACATTTCCTGAACAAGCTGCTCTGTAAAGAACAGGTCAAGTGAGGCACAGCTGCCTTCAGATTTATTTCCTTCTGTCCCTTGAATTCCTTGTGTTGTAAAAACTCCTGACACTTAGTGAGGAAGATACAACTATTAGGAGCTACTCAGACCCCAACCGTCCACTTAGTTCGTGCACACTCTTTGGCCAGAAGCCTGCTGCTACCCAGAGGGTTTAATTGCACAACTCTGCCTGCCCTCCCGTCTCAGCTATTGCACTGACCTAGCTACTGATTATCGCTGCATTTCCAGGAACCTGGTTATCTCTCTGACCTGTAATCCTTTGTCAAATGTGGTTGACATTTGGGAAAGATTTCCAAAGCTAAAAAGAGATAAAGTGTGTGATTGCACAGGCTCATTTCCTTAGGGAAGAATAATACACAAATACATGTATATGTATTTGCAGTGATTTATCTGGTAACATATGTATCAAAGCTGTAGGTAATTTGAGATTTTGTGGTAACTATAAATGCTGTGTTCAGAGACTAGCAAAGTGAATCGAACTTAAAAAGCTGAAACACAAAGGAGCTCGAAAAATTCCTACTTTGGATCTGCTGCCAGAAACATAAACTATGTTGCCTCTAAAAATAAGAGCCCTGTCTTCCAGATGATGTGAGTTTCACTTCTTTTCTTTGTAAGCAATAAATGCACACCTATACTTTGGTTACTATCTCTCATTATTCTCCATGGAAATTAGGCACATAGCCTAAAAATCTCTAACAAAGGCAGCACCAGGTAGCTGCTTTTCTGGGCTTTCCTAGTCTGTGTTCACCTTACATTTAACTGTAAGTAAATTTTAAATTCTCTACAGGGCTGTCATCAGTCTCAGCCATCCTTCACTGCTACACCAATGTCCTAGTTATCCTTCCTCTTGGTCACCATTAAAACAATGTCCAGCAGTTTTATTTTTATTGACTGAGGGATTTGGTGGTTTGCAGCTGCTCTGGGTTTCTACCTCTGGCAAGCAGAGGAATGCACACCTTTGGTGCTGTTTGCTTTACTGCGTGTTTGGCTGAACTGTACCTGGTCCATGTACCTGCTGCTGTAGTGCTGTCCCTCGCTAACAGTGGGGGACTTCTCTTGCAAAGTGGCCTTTTCTGTGATTCAAAGACCTGGTGATAAGGCCACTCACTACTTCATCAGGTGATCTTAGCTCTCCTTTTGCTCCACCTGCAAAAAAACCCCCACCTTGGCTTTGTTGAAAGCAGCATTTACCTTTCTTTCTTAGGTGGTAAAGTCCACGATTGCTGGTCATAGTCTGGGTTCCTGAAATCAGTGTCCTGTCTAGTTTCAGTAAGGGCAACTATCAGGACAGCAAAACACTCGGATAGGTTTGGTTCTGTTAGTTGACTTGAGGTGTTTTCCTCCAAGAGAAAACTTTAGGAAGAAATTTCTGGCTTGCACACAGAGGAAGGTTGCCCAAGGAAAGAAAATTTCCATCAAAAGGGTTTTTCAGGAAGGCACACAATATCACTTATATTTTCTTTCTGACATGCAAGCAAATTAAGTCATATCAAAGACACTTTGTATGTTTTGAATTGCTAAAAGCTCCATAGCTCTTTAAATAATTGCCAGCCAGAATATGGGTTTGCATGTTATTGGAAATGCACATTAGTCCTGACTCTCCTCCAACTGGAATCAGTGGGAATTTGGCCAACTATATCAAAGGAAACAGCACCGGGACATGTAAGTTTGATGCAGATGACTGATTATTGAAAAATATGTATTTGTATGCATGTGAAATAGGACAAAATAAACCCAGGAATACAACTCCCATTAGATTTAAAGAAATGTTTGGAGTCAAATTTTTTTTTCCAATTCTGCTCCAATGGGTCTTGTTCCAAAACAGATTTAAAACTATGCAAATAGCTGCCCTTCTCCATTTCCCACTTTTAAAGATGGCAAAAGTTTCAGGCAAATCAGATTGATCTGAGAGATTACCAGCCCTGTGGAAACTGAGAGCATATCAGTATGATTAGGACTTTTCTCATGATTACTGAAACATCAGACTTTCCCCTTGGTTTGGCCTCAGATGTAAACTTTGATCCTGAGACTAAAATATTTTCTATTCTAATGTAGTTATCTCTAACCTGAACCACAAGCGGCACAGTGGAATGTGTGCTCTGGGATCTGCAGTGAGCCCTCTAAGCCACACTATCAGCACAGAAAGGCTTTGACTGACTTAAGGCACTGGGAAAGCAGCAGTGCCCTTTGTCTCCCTGCATGAAACATCAAGGGAAACAATCTGTCTGGAAGAGGCTGTGAGCACAGCCCTTGGGCAGTGGGCATCTATATGCACTGGAGAACAAGGGCTGAATTAATATCCAGAGGGATTCCTTCACGTGTAGGGAAACTCCACCAGAAAGATGCATGGCTACATGCAGGGGATGCATTCACTTTTTGTTTCTCTCCTTCTGCCTTCCTACAGAAGCCCTAATCACAACACATGCCATTTTTGTCTGAAATGATTTTGAGGGTAATGCTGTGGATTTATGCAGATTACTTTATGCCACTCTGGGCAGTGTCAGCAGGCTTTGTGTATGTTTCTGTTTGCAGTGTTCATAAAACCTGGACTATCTGCAGTTGCAAAAATGCACAAATAGATCTGGAGGTATTTGATTTACTTTCTGAGTCTTGACATTCTACTAATATGGTGATTCTCACTACCTGTATCCTTTAAACTGTCACAGACAACCCTCAAGGGTTATTAAAAACCTCTTACTAAAAGAAAAAAGTTCCTGCACTGCATTGAAACCCCTTAAAATAAATAGAAAATAACCTTTTTTTCCTTCCAAAGCACTCACATTTGTTCTTTCAAAATTAGGATTCAGCAAATAGTTGGAATACATCTGTACTCAGAGGAATCCACATCAGATCATAAATTTGTTCATGTTAAACACAAACATATGAATGCACTTTTATATCCAGGGACTATGGAAGGGTTTAGAATTTGCACACTTTACTCTGTGTAATGCCAGGGCAATGTTTCACTCATCTATGTAAATAAAAAGCAGGCTTGTTGCATTAAAGGCATAAGTATCCTTATGCTCTACATAAACATCACAGGATTCAATTTTGAGAAGGAATCACATAATTTGTCATATCTTTTATTGTGATTGACTTCAGTGACGGGCATACACAAACATGTGATTTTCCACTCAGTATATCAGCGTATATCTTGGTGTGCATTTGCTGCAAGAATAACAGGAAAAAAGATTAACCTCAGATATGCAAATAAGCTTAATTGAATAAAACAAGACAAATTACCCCTTCATTGGAGCAGTTCCTGGTTTGGCGATGCTGCACACACCACAGGAGCACCGGGAAAGGGTTCGTGTTTCTGCCTCTCATTCCTTCCCTGTTTTTCTGAGGCTCGTGGCAGAGCTGTATTGGGGTGACAGTACCTCAGCAAGGTCAAACACTGTAGAATGGCATAAGGGGCCTCAAATGCACCATGTTACCCCACTGCAGCATCATATAGAGACATGTGAATTTGCTTGAGCCTTACAGTCTCTCCCAAGCGCCCCAGTTTGGCAACTCAAAAGAACAGAAAAAACCAACAACCCCTCCCCACCCAAGAAACCCAAACCCAAAACTTCAGCCTTTACCCTTAAAGTTTATAACTCTTGTCATTGCAAAGAAGAGGGTGAATGTGAAAACAGCTGACATGCAAGGCTCTGGAATGGGGTCTCTGCTAAGATCATTAACCATGTGTTTGTACATTTTCCGTGTTGGCAGTCGTGAGGGGACCTCAGGCTCCCGTGGGCTGGCAGTGCTGGTGGCGCGGGAGGCGCCCTCAGAAGACCTCTGTCATGCCGGCTGGGGCTGCTGGAGGAAGTCAAAAATCATCTGTAGAGCCTGTCCTCAGGCTCTCTACATTGAAGCTATTTATGTTATACCATAAAAAAACCCCAACAGGGAATGGTTCAGTATGGTCATATGGTTAAAGAAATGTGTCTTAAAAGCAGCCTCCTACTGATGAGGGAAAGAAATCTAGAGGGGAAAAAATTTAAGAAGTATTTTTCATTTATAACTTTCCCACCCCTGAAGGTTCATTCTTCCTCCCTTCCCTGGAAAAACCGGGGGAAAATAGTGGAGTCTAAAAAAATCTATTTGTATATGTATGCCAGATGCAGGTTTTGTTAAGCCATCTCCTTCTTTTGAGTGTTGTCTCCCTAGAGTCTATTATTTATCATCTTTTACTAAACAGATAAAGAGGATTTCCTACTTCAAAAAATGTGCAGCTTAGGGCCCAATAATAAAAAACCTTACTTATAAGAGGACTTCCACTGAAGCCAAAGGAATTCCTTGTCTGAAAACGCGTTTGCAAGATCAACCGCTAGGAAGAGAAAGCAGTGAACAATAGATGGCTGTAATACTGGGGAAAAAATAACAAAATTGAAAGATGAGGGATGGTAATATATGATCTTGTAAAATTATGAAAAGTAATGAGAATATCTGGGGTCACCACCTGTAAAAACAATTGTCTCTTTTAATTCAGCACTGTATCTACATATGGTGAAGAAGTAGCTATTGATTTTATCAGCCTTGCTAATATAGTGTTGGAGAAATTACTACAGGAGAAAATAAACTCTAATCTAATCAAGCTAGGGTGTCGTGATCTTCTGCTATGGAATCTCCAGTCAAGGTTTGACTTTGTTTCAGATGAAAATTGCAGTTTACCCTGGCAGCCAGGAGGACCAACCCTGTCCTGGGGGTGCATCAGGCACAGCATCACCAGCCAGGCAAGGGAGGCGATTGTCCCGCTCTGCTCTGCACTGGGGCAGCCTCACCTTGAGTGCTGGGGGCTGTTTTGGGTGACACAACTTAAGAAAGATATTGAGAATGTCCAAGGGAGGGCAACCAAGACGGGGAAGGGCCTTGAGGGGAAGCCGCACGAGGAGAGGCTGAGGTCACTTGGTCTGCTCAGCCTGGAGGAGACTGAGGGCAGATATCATTGCAGTCTACAATTCCCTCGTGAGGGGAAGAGGAGGGACAGGCACTTCCCTGTGGTGTCAAGTGACAGGACCTGAGGGAATGGCCTGAAGCTGTGTCAGGAGAGGTTTAGGTTGGATATTAGGAAAAGGTTCTTCACCCAGAGGGTGTTTGGGCACTGGCTCCCCAGGGAAGTCGTCACAGCACCAAGCCTGGCAGAGCTCAAGAAGAGTTTGGACAACATTGGCACATGGTGTGATTCTTGGGATTGTCCTGTGCAGAGCCAGGAATTGGACTCGATGATCCTTGTGGGTCCCTTCCAACTCAGGATATTCTATGACTCTACGATTCCACACAGCAGTCAGGTAGGGCCAATTCCATTACTTTTAATCTCATCTCATAATTTGTTCTTCAGTTTTACTTGATAATTGTATGGTCTTTGATCAAGATTGCTTCAAGGTTTTCTTAGGTGACATGGATTTATTTGGCCAGGCTGGATAGTGCTTTGGCTCCCTGGGCTGTAGTTGATTCATCGTAGAATCACAGAACGGTTTGGGTTGGAAGGGACTTTAAAGAACATCCAGTTCTAGCCTCCCTGCCATGGGCTGGGACAACTTCCACTAGACCAGGTTGCTCAAAGCTCCATTCAACCTGGCCTCGGACACTTCCAGGGAACAAAATTACTCACTGAAACAAAATTGAAACCTTGAAAGACAGTTGCTCATGGAAAATCTTTCTAGACTTTTAAAATGCTGAGCTGGTCTCTTGCCATCTCTGCCCTTAAAGAAGTAGGAGCCTGTTGTTGTAGCTCTGTGATGAGCTGAGCACTCACACAGGACTGGTCGGCCTCAGTAGGGAAAAATAGTCCATGTGTAGGTGGGAAAAAGAAAAGTTTCTGAGTGTACAGTCCTTCTTCAAGTGAGCAACATAAGTAGGTGAAGCTTGGGGCAATTAATCCCGAGCTGTATTTAACTTGACAATTTTTTCTTTCATTTTTAAACTCCAAGAAGGGATTTTGTGCTCAAAGGTGTGCCCATTTGTTCAATACCAGGCAATGTAACAAAATCTAGAAACCTTACTAACTCTTGAAAGGACAATCACCCTCACACATCATCTCTTAGGCTAAATCTGGTCATAATAATCACTGCAAACTGTTTATTTAATAAGCCCCTTTTCTTGGCTCTTGAACAGTTTCTTTATAATCCTACTTTTGACATTCGTAATTCTTGAGTCTGTGAAGTTTGCAAACATATTTGATCTGGGAACAGCACATAGAGAGTTTGTACTTGCTACTTTGAATTTGCTTATCCAATGTTTGTGATTATCATAACTCCATTTTACTTGTTAACTGGATGATTTATGTGTTTATAAAGTGTATCTGCTTCTCTGCTTCCTATGCATTCAACTCAATTTATTTATCAAGTCAACTTCTGCTACTGGCCCAACACACGTATTCTACAGATATTTACAGAGAAGAATTTCCTTTGAGACCATGCAGAAAATGAAATGCCACTAGAATTGCCCCAAAGCTATCAGAATAGTTTTTCTCGCCCCACAGTGTTTAGACACTGGAAAATTCAAGCATCTGAATTCAAACAGTATTAAATATATGTACTTCTGTTTCTTCTGTCTCTGCCCTCTCTGTCAAATTAATGCAGTACTATAATATTCTTAAAATAAATCTAGTTGCTTGGATTATTAGTTTGTAAAATGCAAGTGCAATGGCACATTCTAACTGCTGAAGCAAAGGACACCGAAGAGGTTTGGTCAAGACATTACCCTGAGAGTCATATATTAATCACTGCACTATGAGAAAGCACTTTATTTTTACATATTTGGTGCAAATTTAATGTAATTTTCTTGTGCAAGGCACCCAATATTTTTATCACACTTCCTCAATCTAACCTCAAGCTTTTAAGTTATGAGGACTTACGATATTCTCATAAAAAAATATAGTGAGTAGGTATCTAACTCCGAAATAGGTGTGGCAGATTAAGAAAAACCTTTGCATGACTGAATGTATTAAACTTTTTCATTCCAGATCTGTAGAGTCTTCCTAAGGAACTGCATTCACGTGTCTTACTTACAAAGTGCCAGATAAAAAAATGTCTGCATTCAACACTTATGAGTCTTCCCTGGACTGCAGCTGAAAGTGAGTACTGTGTTACTGTCATCCATAGATTTGTTTTGGAATGGTCTCCTCTAAAGGCTTATATATAAATATATACTTATTGTTATATGTGTATGTACATAAATGTACATATCAGCTCACATGCACTCTCATGCTACGGGAAAGAAGCCCAGAAAATTAAATAATCACAAGAGATAGACTTTTTCCTATGCACTACTAGAAATTAGAGTAAATATTATGCCTGTGTCTCTTTCAGTTGCATCCTGGATGGTTCTGTTAGCTAAAATACCTCAGTTGTCAGCACTATGAAAAAATAAAACCTATGGTTTAAACTTAAACTGTGATGGGATATTGCCTGGAATGTTTTCTCATATAGACAGTGTTATCTGAGTCCTTCCTTGGCAAGAAGTTCAATCTGAAGACAGTTCTCAGATGGTTTCAGCAGCTTAGTTTGCAATGCCTCTGGAAGCAGCTCTCTGTTGTCCTCATAAGGAATTCCCCCTCCCTAATCCTTCAAACTTTTTCATCTTTTGGGAAATTCACATTTGACCATGAAATCTCCTTCAACTACTATTAGCAGTTCCAGAAACCAGTTGTAAAATTACCTTTTTACTATCAGCACTCGTGACACAATCCATGCCTAGAGGACCCATGTGCATTTTGTCACCCACTGGCCTTTGCTGGTGGCTGCAGCACCCCGGGGTGCAGCCTGGCTAAACCCACAGTGAGCACAGAGATCCCGAGCCCCTGTATTTGTTTGTTGTGCTGGGGGAAGCCACTGCCACAACTCGTGGCACTTTAGTATGTGGGGATAGATGAAGCCTTTCACAACCTATAAAGTGCACCTAAAAATAGAACACGTGGAAGAGCTATGTCACAAATTTCACAGGGTTTAAATTTTTTTTTTTTTCTCTTTTTTTTTTTTTTTTTTTTTTTTTTTTGAGAGACCAGCACTCATAAAGCAGCATTGAGAGGACATTACATTGAGGAAGCAAGCAGTAAATTTGTTAGTTTGCCTCTAACAGCTGGTTTGGGAGGGACCAGCCATTAAGACAGAGAAGGAAGAATGTGGGATGGGGGAGTGAAAGGGAGATTGTAATAATACTCATAATTAAAATACTGCATTCTAGCTGCAGATTTCTGGAAGAAATTTGATTCCAAGAAGTGCAAGAGGCCATGAGTGAAAATTCTTTCATAAGCAGGAAGTGAGAGAGGGAACTATAAGGAAATATTTTGTTTATTTTGGCCATCATTCTAAAAAACCTGGGCTAAAAGCAAAGAGAAATGAAAGAAAGAATACTGAAAAATGATGTGTGAAAAGTACTCAAAATTTTTGGAAACTGCAGAGCCTAATTATGAGCAGGAGTAATTTTTTCATGTGTTGTCCCGGAACTAATCAATATTTTGCACTTTATTAGGAATGGAAACTTGGGTTGTCTCTTTCAAACATACGGTAGTTGGCTGATTAATTGAGTGGTTTGTTCAGTAGTATGACCAGCTGTTATAAATGGCTTAGTAATTTTTTGGCACTAAAAGTAAATAGGACTTTTTTTGTCTTTTTGGCTGGGCTAAATAGGAGAGCACGTAGCCAATAAACCTAGATCTTGTTTCAAATCCTGAATTTTGTTTTGAGTGCATAATAACCCTAAATGTGTTGCTGTGTTTCTAAGCAACCTCCCAAGATGCAAAAATAGGTAGTTACTTTGCTATGATTAAAAGTTCTTTTGATGTCGTATTTTGCTTTACCAGTTCCCCTCCAACTGGCTCTAGACACAGCTAAAGAGAAATTGAGGTCTCCTTGAGGCCTGGTTTTTGAAGATTCTGACATGTATTTTTGGAATAGGCCTGTTTTCCTCCTGGAATTATATCAAGGAGGTAACTGGAAAGTGCTAGAGATGCTGAGTACGAGCCCAAACCCTCCAAGGAGTATCCCTGCTAACATTAGAGCTGTGCAGCCTGGGAACACTATGGGCATTATAAAATGCATGCTGCAGGCTGAGGGGGTGAAGGGAGGTATATTCAAAGGTAGGGAAGGCTGTGTGGCGAGGGGCATGCGACTGCAGTTTCTTCAAAATACTGGATCATCTAAAAAGTTTGAGAATGGCTTGTGGATATGAGAAACATGTTTGTCAAAATGCATCTCCAGCTGCGGGAGGGCACAATTCAAGTGCCAGACTTTCGTTTGGATTTGTAAAGCTGAAGCCCATCCACATTTGTGCTTGATTCCTTGCTGAGCCTGAAGATGTTGTTGGGCCGAAGAATGGCATTGTGTAGTTTCCATTGTCGGCTGTCACACTGCATATGTTTTGGGACTGATCTGAAGTTTTGTTTGACATCATGACTTTTATAAGAATCAAAACCCCCAAATCCCTCAGATGAAATCCATATGGCTTTGTTCACAGGCTGAAATAAAATCATGCTCACAGCCTTTACTGCAACTGAGGGATATTTGGTGGGAGTCGTTTTTTTGCTTAATAAAAGCATAACGTTCAAATGCTTGAAATGTGGATATTATTAAGTACCTGCTCTGTGAGAATAACTCAAATGCTGTTTTATTCCCTGCCCCTTTCATTAGTTCATATGCACAAGAGTCAGATCTGAGGGTGACATGAAGAACGATCTCTGCAGCCTGGCATGGACCCAGCTTCACTCGAACTCTGTTTTAGATATTATTGGGGGTTTGTCTGCATTTTGGCTCCTTGTAGCTCAGTGCTGAACATTTGGCATAATGTGTGGTAAGGGTTATTACGATACACAGAGGTGAGGTAATTCCCATAATTTCTGCAGTGTAGGCAAGTTTGCTTGGCTGCTAGAGCAGTTAGAGCAGGAAGCTTCCCGGTGTGCCGAGATGCTGATTACGAAGGGTCAGGCCTGTGCTCACCATGACATCATAAAACACAACCGGGGGCTGATTTATTTAAGAACTGTCATGTCACTGGTTTTGTCAGCAGAAAGCCAGAGGACAGACAAGGTGACGGGGAGCAGTAGGCTTGCACAGTGCACAATTTATATTGAGGAAGAAAACACTGATGGCTCCTTTGCCAGTGATGTAAGAAACGTTTTAGTCACCAGTGGGCCTGAGGTATGGAGTGGCACTCTTCTTTCACCGTGTCATTTCCAAAATAAAGAAAACATTAATAGCAAGTCTGGCAGGAGAGGAAAGACTGAGACAAAGATCTGGGCAAATATTTGGACCTCCTTAGCCATTGCATTGGGCAAATCCAACACTACTTGTCATGTGGGAACACATGCAGTGTTTGCACATGCACGGCAGCATTGTAGTGCCTTCTAAGGCAGCGCAGTGTCGCACGAGAAAACGTCACCAGGTTGTCTTCCAGAAACAGCCATGGACAAATGCTGCTTCCAGTGCCCCACTGCTGGGCTTCTGTGCCACCTGCTCCTATTCCTTGTGCAGGACATGGTATGTGGTGCTGGATTAGGCATGCCAAGACTGCTGGATACTGTTCCAATACTGCAAGTGCTGTTTGAGTGGTGCAAAACTGGCATATAGGTGGTGTTAACCTGACCAGTTCTGTAATAACTTATCAGAGAAATATATTCCTTTCTTTCTCCTTGCAAAAATTGTGTTTGGTTCCTGAAGGTCAACAAACAGGACACACTCCCCAAATTTAAAACTAAATTAATAAGACTGAAGCCCTATAAAAGCAATGGAAATTTCCATTTGAATGGGACTGTAGCATGAGTAAGGGAATATATTTATAAACGGACAATGCAAATCTCCATACTGATAGGGTACATCTCAGCTTTTCCATACATGCAGTTGTAAAAACATGTGCTGAGTATTGCCAACATCTCACTTTAAGACCATTTTCCTGACTTGATTCACTAGATTTCAGCTTCAGCTCTTTAGCATA
The DNA here is from genome assembly GCA_013397915.1 of Daphoenositta chrysoptera. Lineage (NCBI taxonomy): Eukaryota > Metazoa > Chordata > Aves > Passeriformes > Daphoenositta > Daphoenositta chrysoptera. The sequence continues at coordinate 1,795,839 of VZRO01004973.1, read as the reverse complement.
TTGCCTGGAAAATGTATCACTGCTTTTTATGCCAAAGAGTGCTCTGTGTTTGGTTTGATACCCTACTGACTAAGTTATTTTTGTAGTTCTAGTACTTCCTTCATCTGGCTGCCTCAAACCCTTTTCAAATGTGAGTTAGGACTTGCAACAGGCAGGTGGTACTTTTATGAAGAGAAAATGAGACAGGCAGCTTCACTCATTTCCCTGAAGACCCTGAAATATGGGGCTATAAATGCAAGAAATGGTAGTCCAGCTTCTCTGCTTTGGTCAGAAGATGACAGAACCCCTCATTTTCCATAGAAATCTACAAAGAATCTGTTTTGGAAACCATATTTGGGTCACAGCCCTGAGAGTCTACGGCTGTTAGAAGGAGAAATTAATAACAAACACCAACCAATTGCAGGTGGGTACAAACCCCCAGATTTTTCAAGTATGTGGGATCTCTCCAAGCCACTTCAGAGCAGCCCTTTGGGACCTAAGTGCATAATTAATTAATTAAGTTTCCACAGGCTTTTACAACCTATATAGATCCCCATATTTCTCCACCCCTTTCCCTTCTCTTCTCAAGATTTCCTGCATCCAGAGCTAAGTAGTTCGGAAAGGTGAAGCTTTTTGGGACTGCAGAGGAAAGCCAATGTTGGCAGTATCAGAAGGAGTAACTGATGTACTCTATGTTTTGATTATTTGTTAATGATCTAAAAGAACAGTTTTACTGTCCATTCATTTAGAGCTTAAAAACAGCAGCTCTGCTGCCTGGTACCTTGAATAAGTAGTTCTGCTGAAATGAACTCAGTAGAAGAAATCTTCCACAGAGCAAGTCTGAACTGGGTTAATATACACATCTGAGTTTTAGAAGGAGATTTCTGGGGAGTACGGTGAAGAAATTATTCCCCTTAAAGTCGGATTTATCAACCACTCTTGAATTCACTGTTATACATTTTTCCTCTTTAAGTTAAAATCCTGCTTCAAGGTGATAATAGCTTGCATCAAACACATCTTTTATCCATAGGTTGCTCCTATACCCAGTTAAAGGTAGGGGTAAACAACTAAATTTTTTTGTTCATTTTGTACTTGAGAAATGCATAGAAGAATTTTGATGAGAGTGCATTGGTACCTTTCAGCACTGTTACCACAGGGATGCCAGGGAATGTTTTCCTTTCCATACTGCACGCAGCAAAGACAAGTGGACAATATTAGCTAGGTGCTAGAATCTTTTGTTTGTTTTTGTTACTTGTGATGATGCCCTGAGCCAGGGAAAGAAACAAATGCATGGGGTGCATGTTTCCCTTTGGATGTGCTGAAAGCAGGCACCTTTTAGGCAAAGGAGAGGAGGCATCTCTATCCAGACGTCATTGTGTCGGAGTGTAACGTTGCCATTCACACTCAGGTCCCAGCACCTTTGCTCTGTTTAAAAATGCTTTAACTAAAAACACAGCTTGTGTATTTGTTGAAGAAGGGGCTTTTTGAATACATTCTGAAAATTCTCTGGATTGCACAGAGCAGTTCCCAGCTCTACATCCAGAGGAAGGTTTGACATGAGAGAGGCGTGGATGATTGAAGCTCTAATTGAAGTTAGTGGGAACTCAAGATGTTTATCTTACAAATTAGAATCTGCCTGTCTCTAGTGTTAACTCTTTTGATTTGAGAAGCATTTAGGCCTTGTCAGGATCGTTTCATTAAAACAGGGAAAAACCACAAACTGTGTCATTTAAACTTTCCTCCTTGTTGCAATCCTGTATTTTTATGGACAGTATACGGGAAATCCTGTGTTTCCACATGCAGCGGGTAGAGTGGATGGATTTGGTTTTTTTCATTTCCTCAGCAACAAAAGGCTGCTTTTGCTGGGTACCTTGCCTTTAGCCTTATTCAGGGCTGAAGGGCTGGGGCCAGGCTGTGAGCTGGCAGCAGCCAGAGGGTTGTGGCTGGTTGGCAGAGCCACAGCTTGGCTGTGCCTCCCCCTGCTCCTTCCCTGGAGCTGCTCAGTGCCCATTGTGTCCTGGGGGCTGGTAGAGACCAGTGACAGAGTCCAGGTAGGTACAGTCCTGGTGAGAGAGTGGGAGAGGTTAAAATCACTCCCCTGTCCTTTCCTCAGAGGACTAGAGATGTTCAGCACTGGTCCCTGCTTGAGCAAATAATTGCTATGCTGAGAGATGTGGCAAGATTACTGCCCAACAGACTATTAAAGAATTTTGTTTCTTCAAGCAGAATACACCCTTAAACTCTGTATTTGTGCCAGACAGGAAAGAACACAGGAGCCAGACAGAGAAGGGCTTTCTTAAAAATCTCATTCCTCTCTATTTCTGTGTGGTTTGAGTTGGCAAGCATGTATTTAATATATAACGGGCCTCCCTAAGTCAGTGAAAGAAATTGTATCTTAATTAACATTAGTCATTACAAAATGACCAAAAGGGACAAATTTTGCTAAATTTTAACAGTCCCAATGACAGCCTATATATAAATCACAGTATTTTCCTTAAATTCAGAGTCTTTGTTTCAGGGCTTAGTTGCATTGTAATGCAACTGGAGAATTGCTCCCTGGATATTAATTAGATGAAGATTTTTTTGTTAATGTAAAAAAATTTTGAAGGACTTGTGTCAGTTATCCATGTGTCCCTTTTGACCCTAACTAATTTATGTCTTAGGCTACTGAACTTTATTCTGGTAGTATCATTAATTTGTGGTATCACCTTCTTTTTTTCTTTAAATGAATTGCAGAAGACCAAGAACTGGCAAACTCACTCACTGAATGGTGACTTGAGTTGGTGGTGACCCTTGGCTGTCTGAAATCAGACGCCCAGAAATACAAGAGGATTTTTCCAATCTTGATCAATGCTGTGTGCAAACCCTGTTTGTTTAAATAACAGCAGATAGTTGAATGTTCATCATTCAAAGGGAACATTTTATAACTTTGTCCTCTAGGTTTGGGCTTGCTTTCTGACCCTACTGCTCAAATAAACAGCAGGGTTTGTTGCTCTTTACATACCAGCAGTTTAAGTTCTAAAGCTACTTTTACTGACCTGAGATCAGATAAATACTCTCCTGGGAAGTTTTAAGTTTTTTGCTGACATTCAGTTGGATTAGGAAGGGTAAAATTTTGTCAAAAGGCAGAAAAAAGTAGAGATGTTTCTCTCCCTGAAAGATGATTGACCCTTGTTCTTTGCCCTGGGAAAAAGGTTGAGGGAGCATTTCTGCAGGGTGTGTAAAAATGGTTGAGCAGCTTTTCTCTTATGAAGAAACCTAAACCAGTCTACTTAAGTTCTGGGGTCATAGAAAACCCCAGTCTAAGCTTCACTGGAATTACCAGAGAAACCGAGTGAGCTTCAGCAAGTATCAGATAGGTCCAGAAAGCAAAAATTCAGGATAGGGCTTAGGCTTTTAACCTTCTACCCCGCCAAAAAAACCCTGACAAAAAAACCCCAAACACGAAACAACCAAACAAAAAAGGCCAGCAACTTGCAGATCAGCTACACTGTCTTCCCATGTCAGCTTGGAAGATATTGGTAATCATGAAGGATCTCTTATTTCTAGTTCTCACAGAACAGTAAAAATACAGTCCGTGATTGTAGAGCTAAGGAAATTAGATCTTCATGCATTTCAGAAAGGATCTGGGTGTGGCTGGAAATGAGGGATACTACAACAAAACAAAGCTTATTTTGATGTAAATAAAGAGTATTTGAGTGGACTGGACAGAGGGCATCTATGTAGTTTAACTTAATGTGCTGCTACATAATTCTTTCTGCCTCCTCCTACTCTTTTACTTCAGTGTTTTCTTGGACAAGTATTTCCTGACCTGAATTAAAGGAATAATATTTTATACTCACTGGAATACTTGCCTGTTTTACATCTCTGGATGAACATTAAAAATGTGCATTACTGCTCTTTTCTTCTTTCTTGCTGTATGTATTTGAGTGCCAGATTTATCAGTTCTGGTTTTCCCAATGCTGGAAAATGAATTTGCTTCAAATTATAACTGTTTGAATGGGACCAGTGCACAAATGAATGCCATTACTGTGTATCTACAATAGGGCCAAACCTCTGATCTCAAATTCAATTTTGAAAATGAAGAGTTGACTGTAATAACTTCAGTCAAATCACCTTGGATTTACACCAGGGGAGAAGAAATCAGAATCTGGACTTTCATGTTTAGTCTGGGAAGCATTTTGAAATTCTTGTGGATGAAAGATACTAAAAATATATGTTATTATTATGTTATTCTTTTTCCATATCCCACTTCACATCATAGGACTGACCATATATCTTAGGACTGTTCAACCCACACTTTTCCTAAATTTTACCCCTTTAATCTGATGATTATAGCCCTTTCATGTCATAAATCTACAGTTAAGGTTAAGCAATCATGAAACCATTCTCTTCAGTAGTGTCCTGGGAAATGTGAATGAAATCTATTCCACCATTTTTGAACCAGAATATGGGAAGTCAATGTTTCTTCCCATTTTAAATTTATCCAGCCTTTTCTTGCCAGTAGTTTACTCGAAAGCTTCTTAATGCACAGTCTGCAAACTTGGCTTGGACATCTGAGACAACTTTGTATATGTTAAACATTTGCTAATAATAGTCCCAAGCAAGCTGCAAGAGGAGAAACTGCTGGCTTAATGTATAGTAAATATAATAAACAGCTAGTGGAATGAAAGATCTTTGGAAAGATAAGAAACAATGCTGAAGTCAGTGCTTACAATTGTGCAATCCCGTGGAGTTACCTCTTCAGAAAAGTTTGGATGATGAATTTAGAACTATACTCAGGCTTGCAGCTTATTTGTCTGGATCTGGCAGTCCATGAATGCATATCTGCAAAGTAAAGCTTAGCAATTTAATGGAAAACTGAAGCTTAAAGATTAGATGGATGAAAAGGGGGTTTTAATGTAGATGCACAAAGCTATGGTCCTGGAGCAAACACATCTGAGGCCAACCCTAACTCTGGGGGACCCCACAGCTGGGGGCCATGGGGAGCTGGAACCTCGGGTACGTAGGGCCTCTGACCCCATCCCTGCTGAAATCGGGGGCGAACAGACTGTCAGTTTAGCTTAAATTTCTCTCTCTGGCCAGGTTCAGGGAAGTACATTTAAAGTATGTTTTCAAGCATGGGCTTTGGTCTTTTTGATCAGAACTTGCACTATTCTCCTGCTTGATATATGCACCTCAAATTTTGTCCCAGCAGTGTGGTTTTCAAGTTTTAAAAATAAATTGACTAGCCCAAAATGTTTTGCTTTTCGTTTTTGGTTTTTTGTTTTTTTTTTTTTTTGCATGGCTCAGTTGATCTTAAAGGGAGGATCAGAATGAAACTTTGTAGCTCTTTCAAACTTTGGGTGGTTTTATGGCTTTTTGGTTATTAAGTTAATAGTTCAGAAAAAAATTGGAAAACACAAAACATTCCAGCTCTTCTGATATGTAGTTAAATTTTCTGGAAGAATGACAAACTTTGTTCATTACTACAACTATCCGAACTCAAACTAAGACAAGCCAGGAATAACAGCACTAAATACATTTCCAGGAGTAGGGTCTTTTAATATCCCCTGCTAATACAATTGCAACAAAAAGATCGTGCCTGAATCTTCTACAGGGCTTTTGCTCTTGGAGTATTTTACATAAAAGCCTGGTGATGCTAAGCTCCTGTTAAATGAGAAATCAGGGTGCAGTGTGACGGGAAGGTTATCCAGCAAGCTAATGGCAGGAGTGAGACTGAAGCTGGCTCTTGTGTGGTGGGTTGGCTGTGACCCCCGTGCCTGGCTGGTGGTGCTCACTGCCACCCAGCCCTCAGCCTGCCCGCTCTCGCTCTGCCCCTCCTGCTCCCCCTGAAGGGGCAGGAGCTGCCTCAGCTCCTCCCCAGGTTCGTAGCGTCTCCTGAAACGAAAACTCGCTTTCTCCATTTAAACTCTGCTCAGAGAGAAGACTAAAGGTAAAACTATCAAACATGACTGGGGCAAAGGGGAAAGGCCCCAATACTAAGAGTGTCTCAACTGGTTGGCAGTTTGTCTAAGACTCCATGAAAAAGAGGGGAGGGGGAACCCCCAAACTCTGAGACCTGTAGTTGATAATAGTATCATTGAAGGCCTTGGAACACAGTGTTCTGTGTAAGAACAAGCACAGTTTAGTTTGTTTGATGAGGCATAGAAGCCAAATGGCAATATGTGTGGCAGTGTTCACTGAAGATCAAGTACAACTTCTCATCTTGGAGATGTAGCAAGACAGGTAGAGGAGAGTATTACCTTGAGGGTCCTTAAAAAATGAGCAGCAGCCAATCAACAGTTTTCTTAACTACTATCATGTTAAAAAATGAACATTTCTAATGCATAATGAAGTGTATACACTTTGCACATAGTCTTTTTCAAATAAAGTGGCTGTGATGTGAAATATCTCTACCTGCTCCTAGTTGTGGAGAACAGCTTTCCCACAGGTGACAGCTACAGAAAGCCCTCCCTACTGCCATCTCTAGCCAGTCCTGGCTATTGAATTCTACATTTAAATCCATCCTTTTACATTCTAAATGGAGGAAACAACAAGTCTAGTTGCATCGGTGGGTATTTCAAATAATCTTTATTATAAATCTTTTCCAGGCCTATCAGTTTCTTCCGGGCTTTTGCCCTGCAAAGGAGTTGTATTATATAAACAGGAAACGTATACGAACTTGCTAATTGCTGGTTTATTTTTCTGGTTTATTTTTCTTCTGCAGCAACATAGACTGCTTTTCTTATTGTCACTGGAGGGATCAAATTACGGCATGGAGCTTGGATGCTGGAGAAGAATGTTAAAGCAGTGACCTTGTTCAGGCTCAAGGAAGCGGGGAAGGTTGAGTCTCTGCTCTGTTGATAAAGCCCATGAGCTGTTTTTTTTAAAACTTCCTTATAAATCCTGTTGGAAAGATAGTCTCAAAAATCAAGGGACAATTTATTTTTGGGAAAACTGCTTTTATATCACAAGGTGATGCTTAATGCTGTGGGTTTTAAAGGTGTTTTTGCCTGTGCTGGCCAGCATATCTGTGAGTGCTGCACAGAATTGAAGATTTTTTTCTCTGGCTGTGCTGGAATCTATATGTAGATGCCACCTCAGCCTTGCTTTCAGCTGGGGCAGATTCTGTCTGAAGCTTTGTGGTAATACTGCTAACACACAAACACAAAAATATCCAAATAATATTAGAGCTGGCTCTTACTTGGAGAAAAGATAAAGGCTGCTCACTGATAAAGAAATCTGGAGGCAGCCCTGTAAACCACTTGAGGATCTCCTGTTCCCAGCTCAGAAAATGCCCCATTCAACCAGCACAAGCCCTTATGTATGGTCCTTTAATCACAGAACAGGATAAGCTTTTAAACACATTGTAACCTTTATTTTGGGACTAGGTTCTTGGTACAATTACCCTAGCTTCTGACTTGAACTATTTCAAGGTTCTCTACCACTAGCATAGGGCTCTCAGCATTTTCTTTTGTTTTTGGTGCAGTTGTCTGAGGGATTGTGACTGCCTCTTATGTTGTCCCTTTTTGGCTTTGCTTTTGTTAGCAATCACTGTGAACCAGCTGGAAGAAATCCTTGATAAATATAATAACCATGTATTGATAGAGAGTTTGCTTCCCTGGTGCATCACACAAGATGCTTGCAGAGTTTGTGCTACAGTGGACTGATATATGACTGAATTTAATGTATCCCCCTAGATTCATATCTGAGAAAATATATAATGTTATTGCCCTGCTAATAATAGTTTCCTTGTTTGCCAAGAAGGAAAATGATCATTGCTGGGATCTTTAGGAGTCATCATAAATTAACTGGAAAATAACACCATACGTGAAGTGCTGGAGGGTTTCTTGGAGTATGCTCAGTCTCCCCAAGGAAGCACACCCCTCCTTGTAGCTGTTCTAGGAAAATAGAGGCGTGAATATTTTCCTGAGAGAAAGGGGGTTTGTTGTTGATAGGGTATTATCAGTGCCAGAATATCATATGTTTTTGCAGTATATTTACTGGCATTTAGGAGGCCTGAGGAGATAAGTGATTCAAAGGAGAGGTGTGTTACAGAAAACAGTCGGTGAATCAAAGTGAAAAAGTGGCGCTAATGAGACAGAGTGATGATACAATGAGGAGTTTACCAGTAATCCTCAGGCAGTGCTTTTTGCTCCCTTCTGAAATTCTGTCAAATTCTCTCACTGTTATGGTAAAACATTTCTGAAATGAAGACCAAGGCTCCACGTAAAACAAAAATAAATCTTGGGCTATAATGAGGAACTCGTCAAACATTTCAAAAGGTAACAACCAAGTAGCAGGGAATGTTATACTAACCTGGTACTTCTGGTTGGTTACAGTTATTGATATAAAAACTTCCTTGGAGGTCTATGGCTCTCTTAGGATGGCCACCTCATATACGGAACTGTGTGTTTCCCAGGCAACAAATGCATTTTGCTTCTGTGCTTCAAGTTTATTTAGGGAGAAATGAGCCCGTCAGGATGTAGGGGACCTAAAAAGGGGAAGGAAGGGAATAGTTGCAATATGAGAATATCAAACAACAAGGAAGAATAAGCTTTTTTCTTGCCCAGAGCTGGGTTCTGCATACCTCAGTCCAGGGTAGCCCCAGTGAAGTTGGTAGAGAAACCCATGCAAGATGAGTGAAGTTGGCTCCAAATTGGAGGTATTTATCTGAAAATGCCTTAGAAGTAGAAAATCTATCAAATTTCAGTTAAAATAACAATTCTTTGCAGCTCTGCCAAATGTCTGCAGGCTTCTGGTGATTTATTGTTCAACCAATTCATGGAGAAAGCTGAGGTCTGCCTTCCCCTCTTTCCACACCAAACAGAGGAACCTTCACAAGACCTTGGCACTTGTCAGATTTAAATCCTTAGGGCAGTATTTCTCACCTCAAGTGCAAAATTCACCACTTCCCTGTGAAAATGGGTCTGGGTGAGAACTGCACACGGAGCAGAGCTCACTACTGGCGTTTATACAAGATTGATTATGTGGGTTTTGGGTTTGCGCTTGGTAGTGTCAGAAATTGGGGGGAGGAGGGGAAACTGCTAATTATCCTCCACCCCCTATCCCAATAAAGTTAAAATAGCTGTGTTGGAGTGAAATCTGGGCCTGCCTAATCTCAGTACTGGTTTTGAGAAATAATCTCATTCCCACTCTCTCAGTTTCTTTGAAACATAATGAATTGGAATTACATGGAAATGCCAGCAGTAGTTCAAAGGGAGGCTGAAGCACAATGTCTGCTCTCTAATTAGTATTGCAGTGTGTGGCCTGTAAACTTGATGATAAATGAAGCAATTGGCCATCAGTGTCTTCAATTAGATGGCAGTAAAAATGGTAACAAAATAAAGTCACCAGCAAGGAAATTTGCTCTGAAAAGTGCTGCTGTGGGTGGACTTCAAGCTTTGCAATGAATTGGGGCTAATTGGCTTGTTTGTTCGTTGTTTCTCAGGGGCAGTGCTACTGCCTAATTAGAGTGAGCTTTCCAGGGCCCAAGGAAAACAGGAACAGAAGATGTGACATTGTTCCTCTCTCAGAGCACCCTGTCTCCCCACACCAAGCAAACCTCTGCAGGAAGAGCACACACTTCTCTTTCTCCTCTTTTTGGAAGAGGAGCAACTTGCTTTGTACTGACTAGCAGATATTTGCTTAAGCCTTGGGTCACAGAGCATTTCTCAGACATTTATTGAACAACTTCAGCAGAGCCTTCTCGGACCCTTTTATTGAAGCAACAGTCAGAAGTCAGGAGCTGGCTTGGAGCTGGCACTGTACTGGGAAGAGAAGTAAAAGACAGTGAGCCCAGCCGTGCTTCCCAGCTATGCCTCACTGTGTAATGCATGCCTCTGTTGGTTTTGACACATAATTGAGGGAAAACAAGAATGGTATGGTACTTTTCCTAGTAAGAGATTCACCAATGTTTTCCCACTTTGCCCAGCCAGTATTTTATTCCAGGACACTCCCCTCTGTAGAAACAGGACAACTTAATTGCTACCAAAAGTACACAATAGGGAAAAGAGTCAGGCTGGTGGTAAAAACTGTTTTCTGTCTGCTGTTCTGAATACATTTGTCTGTCACCACCTGTAAAGTCATGCCTCTCAGTGGTGATGATCATTATTTTAGTGAGAGACATAAAGGCTGTCTCACTTTCCATAAATGCTTTTCAAAGATGATGAAGACACACAAATATGATAGAAGCAAAGTGTGAAAAAACAAGGGATTTTCAAATTGGGGTTTACATTTTCAATTAGGAGACTTTGTTATTGAAAACAAGGAGCCAATTTGTCAGAAGCAAAGGCTAATTTGTCTTCTCCTCTAAAGACCAGAGGGAAACAATACATCCTGCTCACTCCAGACCCTCTGGGGAAAACCAAAAGGGCTGCCCAGTGCCAATTCTCCCAATTCAGCCTCTCTAGGAAATACTGTACATGTTTTAGAGGATGATGATTGTTCCTTTCCAATTATTATGCTACCCTAAAATGCATCCTGATTGAAATACAGCAACGAGATAGGGGGCAGGGGTGAGGAATAAAGGTATTGTAATGTCAACACATGTTATGTGATTCAGGAGTAAGCTAGGGAGAGCTGGGGTCTGGCCCTCTGAAAAATTCATTTTTGAATGTGTTAAGCCCATCTGCTTCCAGAAAAGATACTGTATTTCTGCTTCCAGGAAAGATTTTACCAGAATGATACCAAGATGATTTGGACAGTGTCTGTGAAAACTGAAAATTCAGTTTGAAAGTATAAAAATGCTGCTGTGACATGCTGTAACACTAAATATTCTTAATTTTTTGGCATCTCAGGGCTGACATCTCCAGAGGCAATTCTCTCACGGTACATTCATTGCACAGCAGCCTTGACATTTTACTTAAAGCAAACCAGAAATTTAAGCTGCCTGTCTGTGGTGCTGAATGTGCCTGCCCATACCACAAGGAACCCTGTGTGTTGGCTCTGCCCGAGCAGGCTGGGAGGGGCAGCTGCTGGCATCAGCCAGCTGAGGGTCAGGCCCACACTGGGCTCTGCAGGGACAAGTGGACTCTCAGGAGGTAAAAACAAACATCCTAGAAAGGTTGGAAAGGACCACAGCGGGTTATCTGGTCATCCCAGAGCACATGGCACAGGAGTGTGCCCAGAAGGTTCTTGGGCATCTCCCGTGAGGGAGACTCCACAACCTCTCTGGACAATCTGTTCCAGTGCTCGGTCACTGCACAGCAAAAACATTCTTTCTCATGTTCAGGTGGAACTTCCCGGGCATCAGTGTCTGCCCATTGCCTCTTGTCCTATTGCTCAGCACCACTGAGCAGAGCCTGGTCCATCCTCTGACCCCTCCCTTCAGATACCTAAACAGATTGATGAGGTCCTGTCTCAGTTGTCTCTTCAAGCTCAGGAGGTTCCTTGCTATCGCTGCCATTCTCTGGATAAAGACCAACTATCCTATGTGCTCAGAATTATACCTTTTTCAAAATGACACATTTCCAACAGTAACCTGCTTCTTAATTAATTTATTTTCTTCAGAGAGTTGTTTTTAAACTTTCAGTGCCGCTGCCTCTGTTCTCTGAACAGTGGAGCTGTGGTGTTCAGAAAGGCTTTGTGGTATTTCAAAGAACAATCTACCATTTTGCTTCTCTTCAGGGAAGTGTGAACCCGTGCAGTTAGAAATCCTGGCTGACATCTAAATTCTTAATGAGAGGAGTATGTTCTTGCAGAGCAGAGATAAATAACTGAGGCTGCATTGCATCCCCTACTAGTTGTGGTTATTATCAGTATACATATATTACTAGCAAACTGCTGGGCTGGACGTTTAGCCCATAAACTAAAAATACTTTTATGTTTTTGCTCCTCTGTTTGAGGATTTGCAATTGGAAAAAAATAAGGTTGTTATTTAAAAACAGGCTGCTAAAATGAGACACATAAAATATTGCAGTATTTTTATTATATATAAAATGAAGTCTCTGCATTTGTTTTTTATTACTGCGTTACACACAACAAATGAATATGCTCTGAGCCAACAATTTCTACTGTTACACATGTGCACTGTGTTCCTCTGACTGCAGAGGGTTTTGACTAAGCCCTTCTAACCAGTTGAAAGAGTAGGCTGAATGATATTAGCTTAAGCAATGAGAGTCAACAGGAAATGGGGGATTTGGGATCTGAATAGTGAAATGAGTCTTGGAGCATGTCATTTGCACAATGGCAGTTCTTGGCATCCAGTGGCTTTGTGCTAAAAATGAGAGTTTATTCCTTAAAAATCTCCAATTTGGGGAATGTGTGGTGGGCTTGAAAGAGCTCAGAACCTCTTGCCTGAACGACACCACTGGGGCTGGAGGGCAGATGAAAATTTTAATCACTTCCAGTCATCTGCTTTGCATGGTTCAACAGGAATGAGTTAGAGAGCATTGCAGTGAGCAATGCCAGCATACAAGACATTTTGAATCACTGGTACTTTAAGACCGGTAAAATCTTAGAGCTAATAATATAAAAAATATTACTGTGCTCTTACTGTTTTATCTGCAGTGGTGACACGATACCTTGCCTACCCACTGCATAGCTCCCTGTAGAGCAGTAACTGAATGCCAGCTAAAATTGCCTAGGAAAACAATTTTTTGCTTTAGATTCATTGCAGAAGGACAATCAAAACAGAAGAAAGAACAAAGTTTTCTCATCTTGAATTAGCTTCAAGGAAACATGCAAGGTCTGGGACTCCTTTTGCTTGGGTCAATATTAGACTGTTGCATCTTTGGATATATTCCTGATTCATGTCAGTGGAAGCCAGGAAAGAATAAGGTCTGATAACTTCATTCAGAGATGAATAATGGACTAGACCAGCAATCACAAATCTTCCAATATTGGAGGAGAACAAAGCTTTTCTCTGCAAAACTGTAGCTGGATGCAAGCACAGAATACAGATCTGTCACATCAGAGAACCTTCAAAAGCATATAAAGCAAAAAAAATTAAGATCAAAGACAAATTTGGAAAGGTAATTTTAAGGGGTCTGAGCATGCCAGGAAATCTCCCTTTTTTTGTTTTTTTTTTAAATTTTTTTAAAGTGTCCTAATCCATTGACTATAGCAACACCCTAAAGAAAGGAAGCAAGTCCATGACCCTTTCTGTGCTGGTCCACAGTGAAGGATCAAGCTGTGTAATGCATAAACCATGTTGTCAGGCAAAAGCTTGGCCCATCTTGCATGCCAATATTAAAATGTACTGATCCCATTGAACTATGATCTTTACCTATAGCAGTGCCTTGAAAACCTGCATTAGTTTCAATTTGGATCTGAACCCTTCATTCCCAGTTCATGATGAGCTTAATTCTCCTGTTCCTTCACTGCTATCTTCTTGCTGTTACTACTTGGTGAAAGCAACAGGAACAAAGACTGGAAATGTCTCTACCTGCCCCTGGCTTACCATTGTCCCTGTTAATGCAAGATGGGATGTTCAAGATGAGTCCCTAGTTCTTTTCCATCATGGTCTCTTTCAGAGTGAGCTGTAAATCTCTTATCGCTGCAGAGGGAGTAGTTATCATTGTGTCTGATTGCAAGATTAAAGCATGATTAAGAAGGTGGCAGGGGGTGTAAAGTTCATAACATTAAGAGAAAACTTATTCCAGGATTAGGTTATTACCCACCACAGGCTATTCCTCCATGGACTCCCTGCCAAATGGCTTGGTCAAATGTTCATTCCTTGATGCCCTTTATTCTCTGGACAGGTGAAAATTGAACTTAGTTATAGCAAATTAACAGCAGTCAAGGAAATAGTGCATAGAAGGTTAAAATGTCTTTCCTGACAGAGTGAAAGTGAAGAAATCTTTGGATGGTATGGTGTGAAGGAAGATGTGAATATTAATATTCTTCTAGGCCAGGACAAGTATTATGAAGCATTTTTGTCTAAGTCCTAATAATCATTCATGGATATGGGGTTATTTAAGACAGATTACTTTCCTAGGTTGCTCAAAAATTGGTTCACTAGACAGGAAAATGCAAAATGTCTGTTAATATCAGTTTACAAAGACAGAGCATATCTATATATAAAGATATATATATATATACACACACACACACAAATACGTTGTAGTCATCCACAGTATTCTTTTTGTGTCTGCTCATCTGCTTCTACAAACGTTGAAGCAAAAATATATGTATTTGCAGTTTATGAATAAGTTTTTTCTGTGCATTTATTGGTGACCTGCAAATTATGTTAAGATGAGTGGAAAAGACCTTCCATTCTTTCAAAGTGGCTCCCCTAAAATTTGGGATAGAGGAGCATGGACAATCCTTTGATATTCCAAGGGGAAAACAAAGGGTATCAGAACATACTTCAAAATAACTACTAATACTGGCAAGATAGGTGCTTGCTGGACCAAATATCTTCTGGTGTCTGTCATGGGCTAGTAACTTCTCTGCATCAAGATAGTGAGGAAGAGCACAAGCCCTGATACCTGCAAGAAAATTTTGTGTGTTGATAGAACGTGTTCTGTTTTAAACAAGTTACAGTAATTTCTCTGGCGGTACTCAAGACACTGGTGTGAACAGTTTCTCAGAATTCAGAGATTTCTTGCTGCTATCCTGATCATTTCCTCTGTTTGGTTTGATCTCACCATTCCATTCCAGGTGAATTAGGAAATTAATAAATGACAACTGGGAGTTGAGCATTTATTGCTTCTCCTTATGTTAAAGAGTTGCCTCACTGAGAAAAGGCATTGTTGCACTGATAACATTATACATAAATTTGAAGTCCAGTGTTNCAAACGTAGTAGCTCAGTTGAAGCAGTGATTCAGCAGTCTGGTCTCCAGCTGAAGGCCCAGTGGTAGCTCTTGTCCTCTGGGAAGCCAGTAGACAGGGCTCCCGTGGTGTTTGCAATCTCACCTTATATCCAGGATGGAATGCTTGTCTCCTCCCTCTGGGCGGAGCATCCCACAATGGGATGATGCAGTGTTGCCAGTCATGTGGTAAGGCCTTGATTGGCCATTAACACAATATTGTCCGGAATGGGTTATGTATGAGTCATGTGGCAAAACCCATTAACAGACGATAGTCCAGAGGGTGGAGGCAAGCAACACCACCCACCTGGTGTCAACAGTTCATGTAGATGGTAATACAATACACTGCAACCCAGGACAATGTATGTATATGTATGTTTTGCCTGTTCATGGCATGAAAGGGTGTTTTTCAGGCTGCTTGGAAAAGACCACATTATTGACTTTGTCAAGAAGAAAATTGGATCTACTGGACCAAGTTCTCCTTGTTGTCATTACCTACCAAGCAGAAAAGCTGAATTTTTCTGGTCTTTTCTAAGCCCTCTCAGCTTCAAGAATAAGGCCTGACACTAAAAGACATCACCCTCTGTGAGCAAAAGGCAGCTTGAGGTTTTTTGGGTAAGCTCTGCAGCTCTGTCCCTGAGCACTCTGTCACTAGTGATGCTGGGCAAAGCCTGAGGGAAGCATCAGAGACAGCTGCCAAATTGTTTGAGTAAGGAACTCTGATGTCCACTTAGAACTGGCACTGAGATACAGAGCTGGAGGCAGCTCAGGAACAAGAAGCAAGTGCCCCACTGTGGGCACCTCTTTGAAGGGGCTACCCAGGTGCCTTGCAAATGAAGGGCAAATACTATTAAACAATTATTCAGGACAGTAGTGCTGTAAAAAAAATTCTTCTTTTCTTCTCTACTCTTGTTATATTTACTTCCATGTGCTAAGAATTGAATTTCAGTCCTTTGAGATTTATCTTTAATGAGTGAAAACATTGCCTAGCTGAGCAACAGCCGAACACCTTGAGGACCATTCACTGTGTACCATCCTATAAAAGAAAAAGAAACATGAAACCAAACCTCTCAGTTATCAGGGAGACTGTGGCAAGGAGTAAATAAATGCCAGGCATGAGTATTTGCCTGAAAGTTAATAAAAAGGTAGTAGCAAGGATAGGCTACTCAAAGCACCTCTCATGTATGGCAGATGCTGTGTGTGATGGAGATCTGGGGCTGGTGTGTGCTGTGGAATGACGGATGCTTATCTCATCTAAGCTGCAGTGAATAAAACTCTGAGAAGGGCTGCCAGGCTTACTTCTACATCTGTGTTTTCTACAGCCAGATGAAAGTCATTTTCTAAGAGCTGGCAATTGCTAACAGGGTGTGCACCAATAGGCTATATCCAGAGGTGAAGGTCTTTTCCACAGGGGCTGAATGCATTTTTGGCAGCTTATGTTGCTCCGAAAAATCAATGGAGTTTTGTAACTGTTATCTAAAGGCTGTGTTATGCTGTGCAGTGGTCTTCAGAGCAAGGTGGATTAGAAGTAGATTAGAGTTGCAGTAAATATGGCTTTGCATCAGGCTCTTGCTGTTTGAACTTTCTGCAGTTTGCAGTGCAGGCCTCCTTATCGCTGAGCTTCTCCCAGCCAGGAATCCAAGGAAAAGGAGTGTTTGCAGTTGAGGACCATGTTTCGGTTAGGATTTTTTTGTTGTTGGGTTTTTGTTGTTGCTGGGGGTTTTTGTGTGTGTGTAGCTTGGTTTTTTTTTGTTTGTTTGTTTGTTTGTTTTGCTTGGGTTTTTTGTTTTTTTTTTTTTTTTTAAATTCTGAGTACTTGTATTGCAATATGAAGCAATGTCCATAAATCTGACCCCGAATGATTTCCTGGTGTGCTGACATGGTAAAGGCAGATAGTGAGGTAGCCCATGCCCTAAGGAAGCTTAGAATACAAGCAAATAAATTTTTAAAAAAATGAAAGGCCATAATGAGTCATGCGGGGATTATATTATTTTCTTCTGGCTTTGCAAGAGAAGGGTAAGAATAACTCTGATTTCTCCTGTTGACACGCCAATATTCTGTCCATTAGTCCACATAAAACGTAAATGATGCTTACGTTTTCCTTTCACACAATTATATGCTAGTTACTGCCAGCTCACAATTTTATTAGGCTATCCATATGTTCTCCTGTTTTTTAAAATCTTAGTCCCTGGATGTGTAGAGTTACATGAGAACCTCTTTTAGGATTTATTTTGTTCATTCTTGTTTTTATTTTTAAGTACATCTAGACCTTAAGGAGGAAAGCTTAAATGTGCTTTGTGAATACAAATTGCTCAAAAACCAGAAGGCGAATAAAAGAATTAGAAGGGGTTGTTGCTTTGCTTTGTTTCTTAGAGACATTGGGGTAGTTAGGCCAACGTCCTGAATTTTTTAAGACTGATTCAACATTTTTTGCATCCTTTGGCTTTTCTCTACCCTGGTTCTGAGAAGCATCTGGAAGAAGAGTCCCACAAACCCACAGAACTGGGCCTTTTTTCTCTCTGATTTGATTTTGCTGCATTTCGTAGGAATCCTCATTTCCACCTGGGGAGAGTGAAGCACAGTTTGGAAGCTGGAGATGAGCTTTCCTCAGGCACCTAATGTTAGAGGCTTAGAAATGCTTCCCTTCTGTCATGAAAGGCAGCATGACAGCAACAGGAATGAGAGAGGAAGAGAGATTCAGGAAAAAAGGAACGAAAAAGTGGTTGTGATGGATTCTGAATACCACTATGCTATTCCTTGGCTGCTGTCCTCTAATTATTAAAACATGCTGTTGGCTAATACATGTGTTTTATTCCCAGGGGGTTTGCACAGAATTATTCACATTTATACATTTCGTGTCTCATAAGCCTGGATATGAATAACAGCAGCAGACACCTGATTGTCCTGAGCAGCCTAATGTCAGTCAAATGAATTCTCCAATTCCAACCAACAGGTAGCAGTAGTTTCTAGAAGTGGGCTTTTGTCATGGAAGTAGCATTATTTAAGTTAGAAGTTTTAAAATATGGATGGTGGTGTGCTCATCTCTTTTGCTTGTGAACAGGTATAGTTGTGTGGCAGTTCTAATAACCTAGGACTCTCACCCCTGTTAGCACAGGCAAACAGGGGAATATTAGTCCCTGACTCTGAGCAAGGCATAAGGCAATTCTGACTGTGGATAAACTGATGGCCTCTAATGGATCTGAACACCTGCCTATCTTCCACCACTTACATTGAGGTTATGGGTTGGATCAAAAGTACAGCTTCAGGAACCATTCTGCCCGTGAACTTCACAATCATTAGGTGTGAATCACATTATTTTCCACAGTGGCTGGCCCTGGTCCATCCTTCCTTGCTGTCTTGATATTCCCTGTGGAACTCACCTAACAACGATGCCACTCTTTGTTCAGATTTTTAAAAAAGATAAACAATAAGCCTCACTAGATTCCCTATGGACATTCATCCCCACAAAAAGTGCAAACACAAGGCTTTTACCTTAAGGCCGCAGTTAAGCCTCCAGTTAATAAGTAGCAGAGCCACACTAGACCAGAGCTATCTTTGTTATGGGAGCAAGGCAAGGTAACTCCCGTGCATCTCCCTGGCTGAAATGATCCGTGTGTTGGGTTGCTTTGCATTTTTCCAGCAGCACAGGACAGACAGTCCTTCCTGTTGCAGGCAAGCAGAGCCCTCCTTCCTCTCCTTGTAGAATGATTTAGCCTGGCTCCAGATCTGTCCCACAATGGTGCCTGGCTGCCTGCCTGGGCCCCTGTGCAGGGCGTGAGCTGCCGGGGCACCTTGCTGGCTGCAGCACGAGCTCCTGGGGAAATGCCAGTAAATTGCTCCTTCCCTCTCACTGTTACAGAACAATTTCGGTTGGAAAAGACCCTTGGGATCCAACCAATGCCAACTGCATCACTAATCCACTAAGTGCCACATCTACATGTTATTTAAAAAACTTTGGGGGTGGTGATGCATCTCACTTCTCCCTCTGCAAGCTGAGGGCTGCCATCGTTTCAGCCTTTACTGGCCTGCTCAAATGGTGAGAGTTTGAGAGCATCACAGCAAGTGAAAGAATTTGTATGCTCTAGAGCCCAGTACTAAGCTGGGGGGGAAGAAAGGTCTTACATGTGACATCTGATGCTGTGGTAATGTACATCCATGTGCAGAACTAGGGACTAGGAGACAGCAAAAAAAAAAAAAAAAAAAAGTCAAATCAAACTTCACTTAGGGGTGATCAAGTGACACAACACAAGAATAAGGAGCTCAAGGTGGTACTGGCCAGGTGGTTCCTGGGCTCCTGGGTGGGCATGAGCAGTGCAAGGTGCCAGCCTCATGCTGGGGATAGCTCTGGGACCCCAGGGGGATGATGGTGATACACCTTTCAGAAGCCTTTGCCCCAAATCTACTTGCTTTCCTCTGAATGCCAGGATTGGGATGTGCCCAAGACAAATATGCTATCTTATACTCCTACCATGAGGTTTTATGGAAAAAGTCTGTCCATTGATTTAAGCTTAACCAGACTTTGCTGTATGGAGAGCCGGGTGCCATTTCCTGCTGGATGATTTGTCCTGCGACAGCTACAAGAGAGGCTAATGAAAAATGAGAAGAATGTGCTGGCCATCTTAGCAGCCATATTTCACAGTGTGGTTTTGAAACCGTTTGTTTTCTTAACTTCCCGAGGTCAATGGTTACGGGAGATGGATGTCACCACATGTGCTCATTTGGAAAAATAGCGATGGTCAGGCTTTAGGTTAGTGAACAGCAGTATGAGAAGGCAAAGAAATTAAAACAAAACAAAACAAATCCCAGAAAAAAGTACCATATCTGTTTGGGACATGTTCAGGATTTCAAAAATCTCAGTTCAGGGTGTTGATTAGGCAAATTCCACGGGCCTTTCAGTTAATCTATAATTTGTTCTAGATCTGAATAAACAATACATAAATATCCAGAGTCACTCTAGGCTTTTAAAATTAACATTAAGGCTTTTTAGAATTCAACTATGACTACAGATGGACTCCCATCCCTTCCAGAAGACTTTTGATCTCAACTTAGCGTGAAAACTTCTTATTATTCATCAGGTACTGGAAATGCACTTAGGGTACCAATTGAGCACTTGAAGATACGAATTATTAAGGAAAGTAGTCACTGCTATTGTTGACGGAAGTCTAAATGCTTGGAGGGTTTAAATAAAACACATTTTGAATTGAAGTTGTGAGACTAATTCAAGGCAAGGAAAGTGCAATAGTAATGGTTTTAGCACTTACATAAAAGCCTCACTGCCAGCTCCAAACTATTTCCCAAATAAGGACACGCATCCTCATTTTACAAACAAGGAGGGCTGACGTAATTTATTGGTGCTCGAGTGCAGGGCTAAAGACCCCGAGCCAGCTGTCAGCGGGGCCAGGAGGGAGCGTGGGTCTCTCTGCTGCCCAGGCAGGGCCAAGCCCAGGCAGCACTGGGGTGCCTGTGCCTGGCTCAAAGCCCCCGGGACTCTCACAGTTTAAAGCCCAGCGTGGCTTTAGCCTTGTGGCTGCTGGATGGCAGTGCCACCCAGCCGGGAGTGCTCCCTCCCTGTGGCACAAGGCACAGCTGGGTGGGACGGTCCGTGCTGGGCTGGCAGCAGCAGTGTCTCCCTTTGAGTCAGCTGTGGGATTTGTCACACGATGCCCACTGGCCCTTCTGGAAGTGTTGTCGGCTGGCTGACCCACGTAGGGAGCTGGGAATATTCTGCTTCTGGCAATAATAAAGAGCAAGGCAACGCTCCCTCCACTGCTTCAGATTCCTGGCTGCGTCATGCAGCGCATTTGGTGAAACTCAGTGCTGGCTAGTGATGAAAAAGAAATGAGTTGGAAGGAAAGAGTATGACAAAAACGAATGGTATGGTATAACAGAAACTGGTTACAACGCGTGAGACGCCAGTGCGGAGCAGTTATGCTTAAAAATGCTGAACAGATGGCATAGGACAATGCAAAGATTGTTTAACATTACCCTGAGGTATAGTGAAATAATGTCAGGTGTGGGAATGGAGTGAGATTTTCCAAAGAGGTCTTCTGAGACTGCTCACACACCCCAGCGTGTTGGCAAGCGTTGGGAGACAAATTGAAACTAATAGCTGAGCAGGTGAGACCAACAGGATCTGCACTCCTGTTGTTAAAATGAGTCTTTAATAACACAGGGTGGGACACTGATGTATACTTGATAGCTATTTTCGTTGCCATTTCAACTAATTTGTTTTATGTAGACATTGGAAAAGATAAATTACTAGTAGCAGAGGTGATTAATATGTTATGCAGAAACACCACAGCTCTTCTTTCAGATGCCAGTGTCCATACATTGGATAATTTACAGGGAGCTGCTCTGGCAGCCACTTTAGAGTGCCAGAAATGAAGGCACTTACTAGATTTAAACCAAACTTTAACATAATACATTTTAATCAAGAAGGCGGTCTGCTAATCCCTTTTTAAAAAACTTAACTATTACAATTGGTTAGTTGCACAAGCATTTTAAAAAAGTAATTACACTGGATTTTTACAATGTTAATTCCTATATCACATTAAAATGATTAAGGAAAAGTACTATGTCTTTCTTGACTTCTGTCTGAAAGTATGAGACAAAAGTTGTCAAACAGTTGTATGTGGCTTCTGTGGAATCAGCCCAAGAGTGTTTTCAGTTACAAGAAAAAATGCTCTAATTTTTTGAGAATTATATTAGCTTGGGATGTGATGATGCTGGAGAAGTGCTTTCTGTTTTATTCATAAAGAGAACATTTTTTAGAGGTCATATGTCAAACTTGAGTTTTTCCTGTTTTCTACAAAATTAGCAGGTGGTACTTGCAAGAAAACTCTATTCTTCTAATTTGTAAAAATTCCCAAGAAGAAAATATATGAGAGAGCTGCAGTTGGTTCCAGTGTGAAACTTGGCAAGAAAAGTTTTTGCCTGCAAAAATCAAGGCTTACTTATTACATTTGGCACTTATTCTTTTTCATTATGCAATAAGGACATGAAACATCTACTGGATGCTCCCTAGAGATGGACAAAGTTCTCCCTTGAATTCTTTCTTATAAGAAGTGTATGCACATAATTTTTTAAAAGGTTTCCATGAAATAAAAAAGTAAAAGCTGGAAATGTTGTGAGGTTGTTTAGGATTTTTTTTGTCGTGCCCAAACAAAAACCCAAATAAATAATTTTTTTTGACAAAATCCCAGAAAAATCAAAGACTATTGTTTACTTATTTAATTTCTGCTGAAAGACTTTGGGAGCTGTGTTCTCTCTGCTTGTCAACTCTCCTAACCTCCTCCTCTCTCCTGGAACCATCTTTTTTTTTTCCAGGACAGATTCACAAGCCTTTGTTATTGTTTACAAATATTAAAATTCTCAGTGGGAATCTACAGTTTCTAGAAGTTCCTGCCTGTATTGTATTTTGAAAGTCCAGGTTTATAAACTTAGGCACTGTGGCTGTTAAGAGTTTGAATCTGCACTTTTGGACAAGGAAACACCCTTTCCTGTGAATGTCAGATGTTAAGATACCAGGACCAAGCCCAATTTTTGTTGGCTTGGAATTCCTTGGGGTTTTGATCCCCCAAGAGATGGTGGTTTGGTGGTGGACTCTGGGGAAAGGCCATGCCCTGGAGGGGGATTTCATGCCCACACTGGGCTGGCAGGAGATGACACAGGACACTATAACCCCATTATGTGACCTTCTGGGAATCTTCTTTTAGGTTTCAGATGCTGTCCAGAGTTTGAGGGGGCTCCTCAAATCCAGCCTCCAGTAGGCACAGGCCGTGAAATATTTCTTCTTGCCATTCCCAAGAACTGTAACCTCCTTTGCTTTATAGGTTGCCCAGGCAAGTTGTGGATGCCCCAAACCTGGCAGTGTTCAAGGCCAGGTTGGACAAGGTCTTGAGCAACCTGGTCTAGTAGAAGGTGTCCCTGCCCATGGTGGGGGAAGGAGGGGGTTGGGACTAGATTATTTTTAAGGCCCATTCCAATTCCTTAACATTCTATGATTCTTGCCTTGTCCCAGTGGTTCTCCTTATGCAGGCACAAGAGCCCAAAAAGCTCTAGGGGTTATATTAACTTGTGGCATCCTCCAAGAGCTTCCCTGACAGCCCCTTTCCTCTGGCACCTGATTTACTGCTTTTCCTCCTCCCACTGTTTTTGCAGGTCAACACCCGCCTGGGGCAGTCCCAGTGTCCCTGTCAGAGCTGTCACCGTGTGACATGACTTTCCTCTGGGAGGCTGGTGGCCCAGCTATGCCAGTGCTGGGACTGACGCCTGACAGACAGACGAGGACATCAGTCGGATGCACTTTGCATCTTTTTTTGTCTTTGTCAGGCTTCCGACTGCTTTATGAGTGGGGAAAAACCACTGATGTACCATCCTCTTTTTGGAGGGTAAAATAGTCTAGTGAAGTGGATGATGAAAATACACAGCCAAATGACATCAAAATGAAACATGAATACCTAGGCATAACTTTGTCACTATAAGTTTAAGAAAAAATTCACAGGAAACAAAAGAATACTTTTTTTTTTTTTTTTTTAATATAAGCAACAGTAAAGAAAGCACAGTGCATCCAGCTGAGAAGATCTGGACACTGAATTTTCATCTTTAGTGCTTTGCTTCTACATGCTGCAGGCAGTTACATGGTGTCCCTAAAACTAAATTAAGCTTTCAGAAAGAACTCAATGTTTCTTCCTGATTCTTCTATCTGATTCTTCCCTGTCTTATACCAGGAAATGTAAGTGGCGTGGCTAATGTTAGCAGGGCTAAAATCCAGAACTGAAGAATAAATTCTTGTGATGCATTTCTGCATTTACTGAAAAGCCCATCTGTCAATATTTTAAAAAATTAAACAATCAAATTAAAATAGCAATTGTTTCTCATAAAATAAAATATACTGTGTATCCCAGACAATACATATGTGGGAATTAATCTCAACCAGGCAAAGCCTTATTTAATTGATTAAGTTTTAGATATGGAAAGTAACCACATTGGAGTCAATGCAATAAAACTAAACATATGCTTTGCCTCTGCAGAGCTGGAGCCTTAAAGCTGAAAAGGTATAAAAGAGCTGCTTGGCTGGAAACCATCACATTTGTAACCTTTCACTCTTTTACTATGTACAAAAGAAAATACCTTGTATTATCAACAACTTAATTTATGGTGAATTTAAATGCAGTTTCCAGAAAATAGTTCCCTTTAGGATCCAATAAGAAGACACTGCCACTTTTTCCAGCATATGTTACTCAATTGCTCATGAAGTTTGTGGGAGTTAAGGGTGGGGATTATATTTTACCATGAGCAGGGTTCAACATCATACCAAACTGTAAAAATTGTCCCCTAACATTTTGGCATCAGGTCCTTGTAAACGCTCATTTCAGCAAAAAAATTCTACCTAAAACGTTTTGCATAGATAGATGTAAAAGTAAAAGAGATATTTTGTGTCTAAAAATCCTCCCATCCCACTTCCAGAAGCTGCTTGGATGTAGCTGGTGCCTGTGAGACGTCAGGGACCACTGGCAGTGGAGGAGGGGTGTGAAGGTTGGTGTGACCGTGAAACCCTTGTTGGTCTGACGGGTCCAAGGCTGACAACGAGCAAGCACCTGCCTTGTACTCCAACTCTGAAACGCTTGTGTGGCCTCTCTGTCATGGAATATTCAGATCTAGATGTGGTGTTTCAAGGTCTTCAGCGTTTCCCTGGTTTTCACTCACATGCTGAAAATAGCTGGTTTCCCAGAGCGATGGCAGTGAAGGATGGTAAGAGACACTTGCTCTTTCCCCTCACTCCCACTGACCTGTTTAAGTCAGGGTTTCAAAGCCATGCTGATAAAGGTAATTTCAGCCCAATTTTAGGCTGGGTCCAGGGGGAATAAAATAAGTAAGTGAAAGCCCTAATTTTTCTATTTGTGGATTTACAGTGTGCTGCTTATTTTGGATCATCTCTGATGACAGCTCCGAGTTACTCTGTCATTATGTACTGTGCCACAGTCATGATGACATCTTGTAGTGGAGTGCAAATAACATTTATTTTGCAGGCAAAATATAGACCTAGTGGTTTTTAAATGTTTATATTTTTGGTGCTGTTTCTTTTTTTAAGTTTTTTTTTCTATTATATTGAACCTATGTCAGGAGTAATATTTTCCTGGTTTATACAAAACTGGCAGCAGGGCAGTGAGGCTGCTGTGCCTCAGCTGTGCTCAGGGTATGTCAGGGCTTTTCATGGAGACCACTGCATCCCTCACAGTCCTCACACTGGTGATGTCTGGGCTGGGGCTCTTGGGAGCCTGGGATCTGGCTGCTTCTACTCTGGTAAAAGTAAGCCATGGTCTGATCCCCCAGCAGGGTGGCCGTATGGGATGCTCACTGCCCCATGATAAGCACTGAAGCACAACGGGATTTTTGGGAGGGGTGTGTGCTTGTACTGAACATGTGTCACAAATATCTTAAATAGGAAGGTGTGGTTTTCGTTTGAATGCTGAGTTTGGGCTCTGCTTTGAACCGTATAGTTTGAAAAACTCAGAAACAACAGATGTATCAAATAATCATATCAATATTATTCCAGTATCTATTTTGTTCATGTATAAGAATGCAGGTATATATGTATATGTGTATGTGTGTATATATACACACACATATATATGTTTGGACAGGTTATATATAATTGATTTGGACCATATTCTGAATTGGTACAATACTGGTCTTGTTTCAATGAAAGCTATACAATGTATATGAAGAATCTGGCTTTTTCAATGTTAAACTACCAAAATATATGCTTGGCTTCACACATTCACCAGACCTTCTGCTACATGAAATAAAGTCTATACAGCACCAGACCTTCATTTAAATCAAAAGCTTATTTTACTTAGTCCAGAGTGTTCCTTTGTGGAGCTTTCCCATTTTTCATAAAAGATGATGTTCTGTTATAAATGCAGCAGTTTCAAAAACAGAGGGAAAAAAAGGAGAAAAAAAGGAGAATCAAACCAGAGTAAAAATAAAACAACATATTCCTCAAAATTAAAACCAGGATGATATTCTTATGCAGGCTGAGAATGTTTTGGACTGATATGTGTGTGTGTATATATACACACATATAAAGCATGCAGACAACTAGATGTTAGTCCAAAACATACACAGTGCTATGTCTGCCAGAAAGGAGTTTTGTTAATGTGTGAATCTGTGAACCGTTATCCAATTAGACAGTTTTAGATAATTTTAATAAATACGTAGACAGTTTACAGTGGGTAGTAAACAGTGTAGGAAAAATTTACCTGTATCATCTCTGCATTTAGGCTGATTCAGTGGTTAGGAATTTCACATGGTCAAATATGGAAAATCGTTGGAAAATGTAAAATAAAACTAAAAGAAGCTGGTTGTGGAGAGACCCTGGTATGTGATTCTCTGCCTACAGTGCCTTAGTGCTGCAGTAATAAACACAAGTTTGTTCCCTGAAAAGCCACATAAACAGCCTTGTGTTCATACCTACCAAAGCAGGTCTTGTTTCCAACGTTTTCCATGTTTACAATTGAATTCTTCTAAGAATAAGATCTGTGCATGGACAGAAGAGAAAGTATTTAACGGGGAGGAGGTAGAGCTTGTGACAAAGGAGCACTATCAGCTTGAGGACAGACACTGCAGCTTTTGAGTGCAGGGATGTAAGAGAGTGGAACAGAGAGCTGAAGGCCAATGCATTTTCTTTCACTGGGAATCACAGTGTTACCAGTAGTCCTTCTCATCACTTATAGCTGTGCTTCCCTTGACTCTAGACTTTCTCTGTGATCAGGACAGGCAGAAAACATGAAATCAGTTAATTAGCCTTTCAGCTGGAAGCATTTTAATCTGCTGATAACAATCAGTAATTGGGACGGGTGGAATGAAGCAGCTGTAAAGCTTAATGATTTTTTGGGGGAAGGGGTATATAATTAAATCTCACTTGTCTTTGTTTTTTTTCTTTTTTTTTACTTGTAAAATATTATTCAGGGAATTCAATCAATGTATTACACATCTTTCAAGGATTTTGATGCTCTTTGTAAACTGCTTCCCTTACAATGACAAATTGCTGATCTGTCACTCCAGTTAGTTGGCCCGACACTCTTACACAGTGTGGACAGACAAGGCATGTAATTTCATTCCTACTTGCTTTGCACACTTTTCCTTGGCCTGCTGGCAAAAGCCCTCTGGTGCCAGGTCTCACATTCCAGCTGTTGAGCATTTATCTTACTAGCCGACAAACACTTTATCATCCCGTAACTTTTTTTTTTGGAATGGGGCTTCAGGGCAGACAATATTTGTGGGAAAATCTGCGGAGTCTGGCTGTGCCTTCGGACACAGGATGCAGTGTTTTGCCTCCCTGCCATTTAGAAAGGCCCCAGAGAGACAGATTTGGCTAAAGAGCACCAAGCGCCCTGTGCTGAGCCCGGTTGCTGCACGTCCCTGTCAGACCCAGCAGCGCTAGGGATGCTCCTCACCTGTCAGCGCTGTGCTGCTCGCAGGAGGAAGCGCCCACAGCCTCGCCTCTCTCGCTGGAATTGCCTCCTGACAGCTACCTGCCTTTCCTCAGCCCCTTCTCCAGTGAAACCCGAAACCAGGTGAAACTTGCTGAGCATCAGATTTCACTTCCAAATTGAAATTCAAAGCTAAAAGAAGCTCTGGGTCTTCCAAGGTTCACCAGCTTCTTGTCAGCCTAAGACTCAGAGTCATACAGTCTAAGCCAATTTAGGGCAGTGGAAATAACATGGCAGAGATCTTTATCATTGCTTTTGTCCACACCTGCCTTTAAAACAACGTTCATTTACTCAGAATCTTTTCCCTGCCTATTTGCATGTGCTCTATGCAATAGAATATATTGATTTTGTTATTACATCAAGGGCTTATGTCTTAGGCACAGGATAAATGCCTATTTTTTAATGAGTGACATAGTGTTATAAGTTAAAATGTATGACAGAAAAGTACATAATTCACAACTGTGTCCAACACAAACCTCTAACTGAATAGAGTTTTGTTTGGGCGAAAATAAACAGGCAAGTCCAATTAGGAACAAAGTCTGTACATAGGGATTATTTTTGGTTATTTTTAAACAGAATTCTTTTTTTTAAGAAAAAGAAGGAATACCGACTGTAGTTTACTTTGGATAATTCTGCTAAGCAGCTGGATTTTCAGGAGATTATGTAAGATGAACTAATTGCCAAACTTCTGATTCTTGTTTCTTGCTAGCCATAATTTAATTCTATATTAAAGTTTCTGGCTTTCACCCATAGTTCCACATGATTTGTGCTTTGTGTAGGGCCAGGGATGGTGAGTAAACAGTAACTATGGTAATCCTGAAATTCTTCTATTCCTGTGCCAGCCATGCGACCCATCAACGTCCTAGGTGCATATTAGAGTTGCCTTAAGGCTATTCTAACTTGTGCCTGCTCCACTCCCACAGGAATATCCACACAGCTGGGAGGAACAAGACTGTCTTTGCTCCACAGATTTTATTTATCGTTCCAGGCTAGTATTTATGCCAGCCATATTTCACATTTATTTTGAAATCACAGGTTTTTAAAAGTCGTAATGTCATAAAGAACTCAGACAGTTAAAAACATGGGAGCCACAAAACTTGTCAGAGCTGAGTATATTGCAGATATCCAATTCTATACTTAAGCTGCATTAAATATAGCAATGGGAAAAGTGGGGAAAGCATCCATGTGATAAGGCACCAGCTGTGAACAGTTTGGTGGTCTACAAAAATGGTCCTACTGTTTCAACTGCTGGAGGAGTGACCCAGGGGCAGGAGGGGTGAGGGAAACTCCTGGTAAGTAATCAGAACAAAAATGCAAACACAGGCCCAGCCACAGAGGAAAGTTTATCACTGACTGAGACTGTGACCTTTCTCCAGCATATCAAAATGACCATTTTACACTGTTCTGGTGAGATCTACTCTGAAAGTTCAACATTTGATCAGAAGGTATCTCCTGGTGACTGGTGGGAGTATGAGAGCAGAGTTAGGTTCCTGTATCAAATCTGAGGAAAGTTCTTGATAGGAGAAAAGAACTCTGCTCTTTATCCCATTGCTATTCTTAGAGAAACTGATGTCTCGGTCACAGCTGGGGCTTGACTTCTTTCTTTGCTTGACCCTTGAGAGGTCACAGATAGGTCCTGAGGCAGTGTGCTGATATCCATGGGGCAATTTAGCCTAACAGACTGCGGGGAGAGGCATGGTGGGGGCAGAATGATGGCCTGTGTTTCTTGCTCTCCTCTGAGAGACTCAGCCAGCCTTCCAGCCCTGCCCTGTGTTATCTGCGCTGTCTTTAGCACTGAGCGAGGCTGGTGCCTTTCATTCCTGCCCACAGTTGTTAGTGTAGCCCTGGGATTGCTTCTTCTCCCTCTCCCCATCCTTCTGCCACCCTTTAAGTGGATAACTTAGAACTGTACTCTCTGATCCTAGGAGAGATTAAGGTGCTGCCAGTACTCCTGAAAGAGTGTGGAGTGTGGCTGGTGTCCCAGATGGAGTCACACATGTTTCCTCCAAGCATATCCTACCAAAGGGAAAACTGAGCCTCTGGTCTCATCCATCCCGTGGCTGACTGCTCCCCTAAGGGATACAGTGACCTCCCCTTCTGCCTAGTAAAAGCCCATAGTCAACTTGGTGGCCTTATACTCTTACCTCTCCCATCTCCACCTCTTCTCTGAAACCATTAAATATCAGGCTGTGGTGTCCTGGAGCATGGAGGACACAAACCCTAGGGTCTCTTTTTTTTCTGTAACTGGATGTAGCAGGAATCTCAGTATGGGTACAAGTCAGCTTAAAGGTATCCTATGCATATATTCAGGGATGTGGGATACGATTTTCACTATCCCAAACAAATTCCATATTCTGCAGATATTCCTCTCCACTCCTTATTCTGCCTCTCCTGCACACAGTGGGTTATTAGAATTTGAAAGTCTGTTTCAAGGAACACTTGTGAGAAATCAAAAAGAGATTCTGGGAGTCTTGTCTATGGCTTGGGTATTTTTCCCTTAGCTTGATTTGAAATCACTCATTCTGCAGAAAAAAATAATTTGGGAAAAATAACAGTAAAGGAGAGGATACCAAGCTTCCCCTCTGTCTGATAAGTCATATCCATTACTCCTTTTATTTTCTACTGATTTTGTATTATTCACTAGAAACTTGTTTGCCATTAATTATTAACTGGATCATTAAAAGGCTGAACTAGGACTACAGAAGGAATCCTTGCATTGAATACTGGAGCATGTCTTCACCTGCTTTGATAACCAGGTATCTTGCCTCTGAATTTCATTTTCAGGCTGCATCAGAGCCACCACCACCTTTGTCTGACTGCATCAGCCTTGTCCCATCTCCTGTGTCTGCAGTGAGCAAATCTTTGTAAGACATCAGGTTCAGAAGAAGAGCAGTGCAACTGCTGACTTACCCAGGGGAAACTCCTTACTCTCACCACCAGGAAAGATGTTCTTTCTGGCATTCTCACAGTGATGTGCATTCTGACTCACAGGGACTGCAGTAAGCAACTGTGTTGTGCACATTTGCACAAGTAAATACAAATTCTTTTAAGCAGACAATGATAGCAGGTAATATGATTTGAAACAACAACCTTCTTGAATTCAAACTATTCCTTTATCAACAGGCTGGTTAATTTGTTTACCAATTATCTAAAGGACTCCCTCTCACATTTTGACCCAAATATGTCAGTAAAGTGTCCCTGCTTCTCCTTTATTCATGTGGTGAATTTGCTTTTTGTGCACCTGCTGTTACTGTTGGGTTTCACTGACAAGCAGAGGCAAAGCTTTTCTCTTCTGGAGAATTATTGAATTACATTTATTTTCTCATGCTTTTTACTTGTCTCTCTGGAAGAGATCTCAGGTTCACAGGCTTAATGCCTGAGTGATCCACAGAGCCCCATTTCCTGCACATTTCGGTGCTCCAGGTAACAAAAGTCATCTCTCTCTGGTCTCTGAAGTGGAAAAGCTAACTGTTCCCTTCAGAATGAAAGGGGACTTTTGTTCCTACTTTATTACTTATGACTAACGACGTTATGAAGGGTTTGCTGTGGTACCTCTGTTCCTGCTGCTGCTGCTGGGGTGTCTCACAGCGTGCATTCACGGGCTCTCTCCTGCACTCCCAGTGAACGTGCTCTTCCTGGCATCATGCTGGACTGCATGGCACATGCCATGTTTCAGGCAAAACCCTCACTACTTTGGCGAGAGTGCATGTCCTTGGTACTCCAGATGATGCTTCCCTGCTCAGGGAGGATGACTCCCACAACCTCAAGGGTGGGTTTTGGAAAGCAAAAGGTGCAGCTGTGGTCTCTGTGTCTGCCTAGGGCCAGAGTTATCACCAATTCACCAGTGTCTGGAATTGCTTGTTATTGATTCCTGTAAATTGTCTTATTTGTTTGAGGGCTGCCCAGATGAGCAGCAGACACTTGAGAACTCTAAATACGAGTCAGCCACAGAGTTCAGAGATTAATCTGTCCCTTTGGGGTGCTGAGCAGCCAGCAATCCAAACAGCTTGTTGTAAGAGGCTTAACAATGCAGAACAGCTGATTTCAGATTCATCCATTGAAAACATACATTCATGTTGCTGGATGTTGGAATAATGCTAAATCACTTTAATCTAAACCACATTTGAATACAACTCCCACAGTTTAAAGGGCACTGAATTAATCTTGGAGTAACAGAGTTGCCTTGTAAAATGAATTTGTGTGATGTTATAAGAAACTTATAAGAAACTTGACTGTGAAGGGGGCAGCTCTTTGAACTTGTAAACCCTCACTGTTTAGAAATATATAGCTGGTTGAACACAAGACTAAATGCAGCAGAATTCAAACAAACTATTCCTCTGCTTTCCCATATTTCAATGTGCTCATCAGTGAATATTTATGTATGAACCCTGTAGTAGAGCACAGTCGTCATTTCTCAGCTGTCTCCAATTGGCACATCGATGAAAAATTTGGTGCGCTCCCACTCAATTGAAAAAAGTAACTAACAGGCTGCTAGGTCGTTTTCTCTCAACATTAATCCATCATTATCACCTGAAGTGCAGTACTTTGAAGACAGAGGAAGGTCCATATTTCAATTTAAATAATGCCTAACAGGTATAAGCTTGACATTTTCAGTTCCCACTGAAGCTTAAAGAGCTGACAACATTTTATTTTGCTGACAATATATCTTTTCCTCCTCAGGGATTTCTAAAAAGATCTAGCCATAGGTATGCCTTTATGCTAACCAGAGAAGAACCTAGTTATGCAGAAATGCCTTTATTTTGTAGGGCTTTAAATTATCATTGTGTTAGAATGTCTTTTTGCTGTTAATTTATAGGATTTTGGTTTTTGTTTGGGTTGTTTAATTGTTTTTGTTGTTTTTGTGGGCTTTTTTGGGGAGAGGGTTTGGGGGGGTGCTGGTTTTTTTGTTTCTTTTTTTTTTATTATTGTAATCAAAACCATCATGATCTTGGAAAAGGAGAATGCTGGTAGATAAGATACCTGATCTGTTCTGGAAGGAAATGCAGGAATCTGGTTTTGCAGCAGCCAGAGGAATTTCAGGCTGGATTTGTCACCCAGCAGAGTCGTAAAGGGAGGCAGTAACCTCTTTTGGGTAAAAGGGCAGAAATTATCTCTGTGAAAATAGTTTTGGAGGTATAACATGGGTTCTTCAAACTTGTGGAGCGAGTCCTGCTCTGTGTGGCCATCAGGACCGTCACAAACAAAGGGACTGGGATATTGCTGATACTCTACACCCAGCAGGAGTTTGGAGAGGGATCCCACTGTACCAGGATACACTCAGCCCTTCCTTGCCTGTCCCCCAAGGCACACGTATGCACAAATGCATGCCAGGCGTAATTCGGTTGCCAAAGGTTGAGAATGTCAGGTTCACTCAGGTCTCAAGAACCTGCAGATGTTTCAAATCAAAATGTTACCTTAATAAGAATAATTAGGTGTTTGAGAGAATATTTTGGTCTGTGCCATTTGAATGGGAAAATCCATCTTTTCTCTAGCCCAGGCATTCTGTTCATCTGAGCATCTTCAGCTCAAGCTTCTTCCCATAAGCCATCTGGAGAAGAAAGCTGGTGATTTTTCTCTGCAGCAATGATGAGTAGAATTTACCACCTTAAAAATGTCCAGATACAGAGTAAGGTGTCCTCAACAAATGTTTCTGTTTCTGTTTCCAGTGCTGCTGGGCCAGGGTGCAGGCACTGCCCATGGCACGTATCCCCCAGTGCCCGGCAGCGGGTGCAGAGCCACCCACGGCAGGAGGAAATGTGGGGAAATGAAATTCCAGATGCACCCCCTTTCACCCTGGGCACGACAAAAGCAAGTCCTGCAGCAGCCAGATGGACTCCAGTCAGAGTCTCTCATGTAGGGAAGATGGTAGCTCCTTTTCAGAGGAAGGAAGGAACTGCAGCTGTTAGAGACCTGCTGCCTAAAAGGTCATGGGAGAAAGGGGAAAGCATTTCTACACAGCTTCCCACTCTTCCTGGGAGAGTCCTTGGAGCCCCAGCCACAACTTTTGCTGCATGTAATTCACTGTTTAGCTTTGAGGATTTTTTCTTCTTCACTCTACCATTCCTTAGAGAATCTACCTCATGCTGAGCAGTTTTGCATAGTCAATTATTAACTGTGCATTATTTCAAAAAAGTGCTTTGAAATAATTTCCTTTTATTTATTTTAGGGAAAAGAGGGAGAAAAAAACTTTTCCCACCAATTATAGTTTCATTCACTAACATATTTTGCATGAGATTGTTGTTTTATGGGATATTACACAGCTCATTAACTTTTGGAATAATTGGTATCCAACAGTGTAATCAAATCACAGGCTATAAATAAAAGGAATTTTAAGGTACAAAATCTTCATTGCGCCTGTCTCCTAAAACATCCAATTTTTATATGCATCTTGCCAGCTCTGAAAATTCTAGTTTATCTGCTTTGGTTGAAATGATTACCCATCAGAACAACCTATTCCTATGGATAGCAGTTTTTAAACATGGATAGCATGTTTTTAAACATACTGTGTTAAGATCTTATGAACACACTGACTTCTTAAAGTATATTCTCAAAAGTATGAAGACAAACGCAACAATAACATTTATAAATAGAAAGGCTCAAAGAAGACAGGCAGTTGAGCAAGAGTGCCGGTTTTTGAATCTGGAACTTTGTACAGCTTTTTTAGATGTTACTGTTGAATATTTTTCTGTCTTCCACAAGATGTAAAACATCACTAATCTGATTCTGTTTTTCCTGCCCATCTAGATTTATACTGCATTCCTCGGCTTGGTAGCTTAACCTCATTATCTCAAAGCTTTATATCTATTCAGATATATCATCATTAGGTGATAGGTGGCCTATAAAATAAAATTAAGCAAGATGAATTTGTAGCTACATATATAATGATCTGATCATTATAAGATATTATGAATTTATTTCCACTGGCTCTGTTGGAGGTGCACATCAGCTAAAGAGCTGACAGTGAGCACTTCAGATCATTTAAATATATTCATATGGAGAGAGACACAGAGAGACATATATATATTTATATTTATACTGAGAGACATAAATAGGTTCATGTTCAGATGCTGTCCTTTGAAGAAAAATGTTTCAGAGAAGTTGTTGGGCTCTCAGAGGATGAAGGAGAGGGCCTAGTAAAAAGGGTCAAGCCTAGGCTTGAAAACCAATATTTTATCCAGAAGGAAACTCATGGATTTATCATATGTACATGTACGTATAAACACATATGCATGTGTATCTTTAGATCAAAATATATCTTTATTTCCATGCACTGAAGGCAGAAGGCACATCCAGGCAGGTAACACTGACCAGACGTGTACTGATGCCCCGAGTGTCTGCCAAGCGAAAACCTGCCAAGACTCCAAGAGTGTAAGCCCGGTGCTCTATCTCTGCCTCCCTCAGCCTCCTTGCCAGAAAGGACACACTGCTTGGAGTGTCTCCTTGTGGTGTTAGAACTGAGACCTCTGAGGGAGTATCCATAGATATGTCATTTCTATTCTTCCCACATGTTTTAAAATCCGCACTCCAAACCCTTGCGCATTGTCCGTTGCTGTCCATCATTCACAACTGGGAGAAATGAAGGACTATGAATAATGATAATGTAAAAAGCAGCAGGCAAATGTAATCTACAGCAATGCTGGGTGGGGAGCAACGTCTCTGACTGGACTTGGCTTGTGTTTATAGGGGCTGCTATTAATAATAAACAAGTCTCTACTCCTTTGCCATATGATAAGCATCATGTTCAGTATAGAGTTTCAAGATTTGGATCTGTCATTGAAACCTCTGAAACAATACGTACATGACCAGATCTGAACTGTTTGGATTGTTAAAAATCCAACTGTTCTGGCAAAGTCCACTCCAGAGCCAGGTGCTGCTGCTGTGAGAGCAGCTTTTTACAGGCGCTCCAGGGGAAAAAGGTCACACTGGGCCAGGGTGGTTTTCAGTGCTCAGCTTCCCTTTGGTAATATTGTTAGACATGGAGAATATTTAAACAGGGTTTATGGCAACTGGCAAATCAATTGCCTTGAAATGATATGTATAACAAGGGAACTAAGGAAAGACTAAAAATATAATCCCTAATCTAAAGCATTTGACATGTTTCCTGGACAGTAGTTTGGTATTACCCAGATGTATGCTCACAGAGCTGTCTGTGCAAATCAAAAACATCCATCATACTGAAATGAGCTTAATTATGGAAGTTTTGCTTTTCTAGTCAAGGTTTAATTTCAGTTGTTGCTGACTTCACATTACTTAGCTTCTCCTTTTACATTACATTCTGCTGCACATCTATCACACGAAAGCTGTTGGAATGACAACGCAAAAAACCACAAAGCTGATTGCAAAAGATGGAGATGAGATTCTTCACCCCACTGCATTTCTAGTGGAATGCATTCCTTGATCATTGCAATATTTTTAATTTTTAAATGTATTGAATTTGAGTATGACTAGGATGGTGCATGTGTTGTCAGATCCTGAGGACACCTGAGACTTACCATCACCCCAGCCTGCAGTGAGCTTGGACAGACTGGCCTTTGTGTCTCTGGTCATCCCAAAATATTGATCCTCCTGAGGTGAGCACTGAGATTTAGTAAACCACATGCAAACTCAAGAAGACAGTGGCAAGATTATATCTTTACCCGCAGTGATTTCTCAATTGTGCTAATTTGTTGCCCTGGGTGGGGGCCACACCTGTGCTGTGAAGAGGTTTGGGGTCAAACTCCTGCTCCTGCATCCTGGGGCCCTGCGCCTCAGAGCTCTTGGGCTCTGTGGGAAGACATCTGTGTGTTAGGAAGCTTCACCACAGGTTGAAATAGTCCCCAAAAGCTAGCCCTGATATAAAACTTGGACACAGTGTCATGCTGACTTTCTATAACACAGGAGGAGTAAAAGTAGATAATTCCATGCTGATTACTCAAAATTTTTCAGTTGCACAGTTTAGCTTGATACAACGTATTTATCTGTAGCCCTGCTCATCTGAGACATTTAAAAGGACTTAATTCATCCACAGAAAACCTTGAAGACTGTTGCACATGCTGAAATCTGTGCTCCTATAACAGAAAAGTTCGTTAATGGTTACCTTCATCCTTTAAAAAAATCATAATTTGAACACCAGTAATCTCTTTTAAAATAGCTGTATCACTTCTGTATCCATTTATTTCAAATTCAAGATGCTGCTGCAAACTCCCTTTGGAAATTCTGCATTAAAAAAATCCCTTGCCATAAAGTGAAGAATATGATAAAATCAGTTTTAAACAGCTCTGTGGTGCTTGCAGGTAACAATTTGCAGTGCCAGTTTGGGGTGTTAGTGCCCAGAATGCCAGCCTGGCTGGCACTGGACTGCCCATCCCTACAGAAGCTGCAGAAAGTGGCATATTCCCTATGAGGGGGGACAAGCACAGCATAGTGGGGACGGTGCCCACACTGACTTGTAAAAAAAGAACAGTGACATATCATCACTCGCTTGCTTCCCTCCCAAGTTTGGGAGGTCTTTGGCAAAGTCCTTATCAAATGCAATGTTAGTTAATGTGAAAAAATTGTGTAAGGAGAAAAAACAGTCTAAATAAGTGTATATATACACACATATATGTTTACATATACACCCACACCCAAGATACTATTATTGTTGGAAAATCATGCAGATACTCAGATTCTCCTCAGAGCGATGTCCTTGACGAGCTTTTCTATACTTTTTTGCAAGTGTGACTTACTAAGAGCACACCTCTCAGGCGGACCTCATCATTACTCTTGGCCAGTAGCTTGCTGTATTTACTGCTCTAGAGGAAATAGGAAACAGCTGTAATTAACAGATATGAATTTATACACCCCCTGCAGAGTCTTCAAGGAGCTGGGATTTACTACTGGTTAAAGGTAAGTGGTTATGCCCTGGTTAGTTAGTGTAAGATTTCGATTCAGTTTATTATTTTTAAGTCTTGTTTGGGCACTAATCATTCTGTCCACGATACTTGCAAAGGCTTTTTTTTTCTTCCTGTTAATATTTAAGTAAGTTTATTTTAAGAGTACTTTTTTGTTCATTTTGTGAAAATGTAAATAAAGCAGGACTGACATAGGTTTCCATTCCCAAAAGCCACATAGAGCATTTATTTCACACATCGCAGCAATTTGAGGCAAAATCTTGTTTTTGTAATGAAAATACAGTTATTACACTAAGCAAGGTTGAATGGTGCAGCTACCCTAATGGGCTGCAGGGTAAGTGGATTCTTAATGTTCACTCTAATTAATTCCCATGAATAGTTAAACAGAGCTCAAGGTAGCTTTAAAGTAGTGTGGTGTCATATTTGCTATGAAACCTTCTAAATGAGAACTTGTATCCTTCAGGACAGTAAGGGGAAGACATCAGCCTGCTTACCACTCTGACACCTTATTTGTAATATAATTATTTTAATTAAATTTTAATTTTATTTTCTGCTTTTGTTTAGAGCTAGCCACTGTAACCTAATATGTATGGTTTTATTACTAGTGCTAGACTCCCCCTGCCCAATAAAAGCTGGACAGGTGGCTAGTCACCATTTTATGAGCAGTTAAACCATTTAGCACATCGCCACTAGTTTTGCATTAGCACCAACCCTGGGATTCATTACATGGTTCAGCAGTACAGAAACCTAATGCATTATGGCCCAGCAGGGTTCACCTCAGGCTGAGTTCTGTTTGATTTTTTACTCTTGGCATGGATGAGAAAAGTCAACAGTCTTGCAAGAGACATGGTTGCAGCAGACAGCTTGTCTTTGGACCATCTCTCTACATTTGCAATGAATCCAACTGGTGAAAAGTGCTAAATGACACCAAACTAGAGTCTACCATCCACTCCATGAAGGTGCAGATGCAGCCTGGGTGTCTGATGTGCAGCCCTTGCTGGGAGGGTGTTTCCCATTCTGGACTAGTTTAGGGTAGGAGGTTAAAAAAAAAAAATAACAAAAACAAACACTAAAAAATACAGAATGGAAAAAGAAGACAAGAAAGTGTTGATGTTCTCTTAATCATTTGCTCCCCTCACACACGGCGATGAAGCTTCCAGCACTTACTGCTAACCTCCGAGATGGTGTTTGTCATGTAGATATGCAGCCATTAGAAATATGAGAACCATCTGGTTCCTTTCTCCTTGGAGAGCAAACAGCTATCTGCCAAGGTGGGCCGAAGTCAGATGGATTATTTCAAGATAAAAGGCTTGTTTTCCTTCTGTAGTTTCTCTCAGCCACACGAAATAACTGCATCTATTTATTTTTTTTCCCTGCTGTTACTAAGTATATCTATATGAGGGTCCCCCTTTCCGCTCTGTTTGCCCCTCTCACCCCCTCCCTTCTCTTTCACCATTTCCATTTAATTTTAGCTCAGTCCAATATTTCCCTCTGAGAAAAGCAGCAAGATAGTCATGGTCAAAGCTACAGTAAAGGTTAAACTTAATCTCTGAACTGAATTTTAAAGAGTATTTCATACATTTCAGTAAGAATGGTTGGGATTTTCAAAGAGAGCTGCCTCTCAAATGAGGTAAAAAAGAAAAAGGGGGCATAATTCTGGAATGGATGCTGCTTTTTGATAAACTTACCCTGAAGAAAGAGGATTTTTCTCAGAAATAAGACAACTTTTCAAGACAGTCTTGTTCTTCAAGATGACTACATGGATACTCATATATGCAAATATGGTCTAACAAATAATTTTGTCTTAGTTTTTCCCAAGGGGAAGTTTTGAATCTTGAAGAATTTCCTTTGGGATTCTGAAGCTGAATCTGCTCCTTCTGAGGCTCCTTTGTCTGTTGCTGCTGTGTTCCTTCATCCCCTGGCAGCCCCATTTTGGGAGAAGCTCAGCCAAGGGCACAGGGCTGTGGGACAGGAGCAATGTCCCCCTGGCAACCCTGTTTTCTGGAGAAACAAACAACACAATGCCAAACTTCCAAGAAATTTTCAAAAAAGATGATTCTCTCTGGCAAGCAGAGAACAACAGCTTGCAAGTTGGAAATATATGTATTGACATTTGATTTCTTGCTGCTCAAACATACTTTGGGGTTTCATTTAGCCTGAGCTCGACTGCTGGTTGTTTATACAGGCTACTGGCTGTTTACATTAGGTCAATACACAGGACAGGCTGTTTATACCGGACCAGCAACAAATTCCACAGCACTGTGTGTGCCTAGCACTGCTGCTTTTTGTATGTGCAGAGCTGGGAAGAAATAGAAAATCGGCTCTGGAAATCAACAAGCAACAAACCCTCCTGTGTATGGAGTGTTCTTTCTTGCCTCTGAAGCGACCAGCACCATCACTTTTTAGTGTTCTTTTCAAAAATATACAGCACTGGGAATAAGATCAGCGCAAGAATGGCAAATGATAGGGAAGAGCCAAGAAGAAAGTGAAAGGTCCCAGCTGATGTTTGTCTCCATCTACAGGGTCACAGAACACACATTAGTAAGCCCTTGGTGCAGTTGCACACGCAGGTTTGCAGTGCATTTAGCTCACAGTGTAGCTGGTTCCAGCTCCACAAATGCAAAGCCTCCTATGTTTAATTTGAGTATTTCTCTTCTAATGACTTCACGGGCTGCTCTGACAGAGCTATGTACAGAGCTTGGTTCTCCTGCCCTGGGTGAGCAATGCTGTTTGTACCCTTCATGTTTTTGATAAACATTGGCAATGCTACTAAAAAGGTTCTTGGCTATGGATCAGTGGGGTCCTGTCAGGCTGTGGCACAAGGCAGGTTTCTGTCCCACTGCTTTCAGCAGCACTCCGCTGATTTGAGCTGCCAGAGTCCATCCCTGTGGGATTCACCCAAAATGAAGGGTGTTGAACTTGATGATCTTAAAGGTCTTTTCCAACCTAAATTATTCAGTGTTTCTCTTTCTTGAACCCCAGCTCCCCACAGACCACTATGACATTCCTCCTCTGTTTCTGCACTTTCCCAGGAATGGTGCTGCCAGTTGGAGGGAAGACAAGGGGGAAAGCCCATCCTTAAACTGCTTATCTTGCTGGTCCCAGTAAACTTGATAAAAGAGGTGCTTACTGTCCAGATGCTGCTGGGGACCTTAATTCTGTGCTGAGTGTGTGTGGATCCAGGAAGATTAGAAATATCTCTTTATTTCTGGGAAATGCAAGCTTGATGTACATTTTTTTGCACACCTCAGCACTTTTGTTCTCATTTGACATTTATCTCCAAATTCATTTTGACTTCCTTTTGATTCGGGGCCTGTGGCTGCCTGTGTGCTTTCCCAGCTGTGGCCCTCAGGAAGAACACAATGAGAAAGGGCATAAGGTTGAGTGATACCCACCCAAAAGGGAATGGTTTCACCTCCTGCTAGCCAGCTCTGTGCCCTTAACAGCTGGTGAAGAGAATTTCCCGCGGGTGATTCTTCCAATTAGATCCAGAAATGAGCAAAAAGCACATGACCAGGGTCTCATCCCACCTCATCTGTGGACTATTGATTACAGAGGAAGCCTAGATGTGTAGATGGATTAGCTATCTGGCTTCTCAGTGCCTAAGAAGGAAGGGGATTTTCCTCTCACCTCTCCCAGTCCTTTGCAAGTGCACACATGCCTATGTACACCAGCCTCACCAGGGCTGCCAAGGAGAGTAACAGCAACTGAGTTTTGTAAAGGATGCATGCAGAATTTCCATGAGTTACAATGTTAATGCCAGATTTTATTAATAAATAAATAGCTCCAGGAGGGTGCAAACTGGTTTGACATCACTTACTGTTTCCATCAGGAACTGGAAGC
This sequence comes from Daphoenositta chrysoptera, assembly GCA_013397915.1. NCBI lineage: Eukaryota > Metazoa > Chordata > Aves > Passeriformes > Daphoenositta > Daphoenositta chrysoptera. Next base: position 1,754,912 of record VZRO01004973.1, on the reverse strand, counting down.
CTGTTGGGGCTCCCCATGTAGTCCCCTTGAGCTGAGAGATGATTTAATGGACTGTCTCCTCTCAAGGCTGGCTTACACTTAATTCTGAACAAGAAATTATTGCTGTGGTAGTTTTTCTGCTTTTCCTGCAGTAATATCATCAGGATGACTTTAATTCAATATCATGGTTGTGACGAGGTTTTACGTTTCAAGCGTGCCTTTCTCCAATGCCCCATCACTATACTGCTGGCTGAAAAGGCACCTTACTTGGCAGATCTCTCCAAGTAAAATAGGCTTTCTTTATCTACTCTTCTTGTGGTCATTGCTAATAGTCTGAAAACTCATCACCTTGTGTCTTTGAAATCTTCCAGTTAAATGATAAAAGGAGGTTGCTCATGAAATAGGCAATGTTGGACATATTCCTGACAGTTGCACAAGAAAGAACTGAAGCTTGCAGAGAAACAGAAGCTCTTAAATTTTGGCAGCATTCAGTAAACTGCCTCCCATTAATAAATAACTGACATAATTTCCAACTTTTTACTCCTTTACAGATTCTTTTCGCTTGGCAGCTGGCCTCTTCCCAACCAAGTCAGGAGTAAAAATTCCCAATGATTTCAGCTGGCCAAAGGGTCAGGAGGCTGAGGATGGATATCTGGATGCTGCAGCACTCTGGGGAGAGCAGGGAGCAGCAGCCTCTCCAAGAAGCCTCTGTGAGTAAAAAGCTCCAGTCTGATCTTCTTTAAAAGTTTTTCTCTGCTTTTTAATCTTGGGCACAGATGCACTCCAGGAGAATCTGCTTCCAGCACTGCTCCACAAACTCCCTTTGCTCATATTTCATGCTAAGGAAAACGAGTTCCATGGTACTGGCAGCTGTGTGGGTGAGGTTTGGAGGGCTGAAGAGTGTGCATCCAGGCAAATCAATACTTGCCAGAGGGGATAAGGCAATTGTACCTTTCTTTCCCTGGCCCCTAACTGAACCCCCTCAGCCCAGGAACAGGCAGGCTCCCACACTGGGAGGTGATGCTGCATTTGCACTGGGGCTGCATCCATCTCTCAGCCCCTGCTGCAGTCAGTGGGGAAGAGGTGTGCTCCTTGTAGCTTATAGACCTATAGCTGTGTGGAGCACAGAATAAAAATCCCACTCCAGTATTTAAGGGGGTTCAAATTGTAGCCCTGGTGATGTTTGTTCCAGTGGTGGAAGGCAGGCAGGAGCAGCACAGAGGCTTGTTGAGGGTCCCTGCTTTTCCCTGAAATTCAGAGCTCATCTCAGCAGTGTGGCACTCACTGGTACTGACCCCAGGCGATCTCCTCTGTGCTGTGCAGGAATGGGCCTGAGCTTTCTTGCTGCCCCATTATTCAGAGAATTTGGGGTAGCTCAGGGTTTGAAGCACTGTAGGCTGAAGCAGAATTTTGCCTTTAGCAAAGGCACTGCTGCTTGATAGGGCTCTGTGCCTGCTTCTGTAATCCAACTGCTGCACTGGTTTTCCAGCAACAACTTTAAATGCCATTCATCAATAAATCCATTGGGCTGCTCGGCTTGTATTACATGCCACTGATTAACTACCATTAAATTAGCAGTTAGTGTAATCAGATATAAACATTCCTTTGTGGCTAAGCTGTTAAACTTTTTTTCCTTTTTACAATTGCGTGTAACACATGTCGGCACGAGACAGGCTCAGTAATTTCACATTACTGCAGCTAAATTATGTTTGTGGGCTCCAGAAACGCTTCTGGTGCTACCAGGCTCGTAAACACCTACCTGGCAGGGAAAAGCTACAACTTCTGCCCCAGAGCATTCGGGGTTTAACAGGATTGGACGTAGTACAGTGAGTGGATTTATTACATAAATATGTGCTTGGGCTATGGGCAAGCGATTGATAGGAGTTCAGAATTTGATTTCCTGACATTGACTGCTGACTTTCACCCTGGGTCACATTATTAATTGGTGTAAGTCAGCATCTAACTCATTACAAGGAGACATGAAAGAAAGGTAGGTGTTAGCAGTTTAAAAGGAGAGGAGTGTGACTCCATGTGGCTTTCAGCTCTGGGAACTCCAGGCTGTCATTGTCAAAAGCGGATTTTCAGTTTTCAAGAGGAGACATTTCACAGGTATTGATTTGTATTTTATGTGTAGCTCTGTACTCTCTCCATTGCTAGGTTTTCTTGTAACTCGTAAATACAGAAATTAAATACACAGCTGCAGTTAGTCTTATGCACCAGTGCAATACAAAACATAATGAAATTATTACTGGAAGCTGCTATCTCAGTGCCAGAGTTAAATCACAAAAAAATACCCACCAGCATCCATGTTCCTGTCATAGTCTTCTGTGCCCTCACAATGCAAGAAAATACCTAGAACTTGCAGCCCACACAAAGCACAGATAATCTTCAGACAAAAAAAATCTGTGGAACACAGTATTTGGTGGTATTTGTTGTTGTTTTGGGGTTTTTTCCTATATTAATCTGATGATGTTTTATTGTTTGGATCTCACTGTATTAGCTTTTAGAAAAATGCTTATGTACTTTAAATTATATGTGTGCATGGTCATAGGTGAAAGTTTACACCAACAGTCTAAATAACTTGGGAGCTGAAAACTGAACTACTAGATTAGCTGTTTTAAAAATTCAGTCTTGTCTCTTTAAAAAACATAACATTCAAAGCATTTAATTCAAGTTGTTGAGAAATATTTTCTTTTTTTAATTTTAGTTTTACTGTTTGGAAGTACTGTATGGATTGTTACACTTGGATAACATGTGTTTTGCTCTCATGGAAACCTGTAGTTTTTCCAACTATGTTCAGACAGCTTTCCTGAGTTTTGGAATGGGAAAGCAAGAGAAGTCAGGTTAACTGCCTGTGTTGTCTTACATTATGTTTGACTATTTGAGAAACTTATAACTTGGGTTTCTAAAACCTAATAGTGAGCTACCCTCCAAATGTATTCTCCCTCACTCTGACTAGGAGAAATGGAAATTTATATGGCTGCTCTTAATATTTTCTTCAGGGGTGCAAAACTGTAGAAACTGGATTAGTGTGTTGACTCCCTCAATTAACTTTAATCTAATATCCTGCCTATTTAAATTAGTGTAAACATTGGTGTATAGGGCTAAGGGAAAGAGCTGAACTGAAAAAGATTTATTTAAGGATTAGTGTAGTAGCTAAATTAGAATTAAATCCAGGAAGTAAACATCCCAGCAATGCAAGTTGTGGGAAACAAGAGACCACACCAAAGATCAGTGGTTTGAAACAATAATGTGCCACCATGGGAAGAGAAAGGAAGAAGGGGAGAAACAAGTAAATCAAGCATTACTGTACAAATAAGACTCTAAGCCTATTACTGCCACACAGGTTGTGGGGAAACTCCCACTTAAATGCAATGGGAAGAAACTTTTATCCTTTTCAGCCTTCTCCTTGATTTGCTCGGTTGAATTACACTGTGGACTGAAATACCCACAGCAATTAGAATAAAAGGATAAATTTGTAGAAGAATCCCTGAAGGTACAGAAATTATAACGTTTTCTGGCATCAGATTTGCTACAACATCTACTGTGGGTTTGTTAGACCCTTTGGATAAGAAAACGAGCAAAAAAAAGCAGTTCACTCTCTGTTAGGCTGTACTGGGAACCAGATTTGCCTGGGACATAAAAGCATGAATGCTTTCCCAGACCTAGCAGAGATTTTATCTCTGTTCTGTCCAGCACTGCCGTGGCAATGCTCTCAGGGCCACCAGCACGCAGCCAGCCAGGACTGGCTCAGCAATACCACACTTTGCTGTAGTGAGGTGGGGGGTCAGTCTCCTCGCCCAGGTAACAAGGGATAGGACCAGAGGAAATGGCCTCAAGTTGTGCCAGGGGGATTTAAGCTGGATATTAGGGAAATTTTCTTCACCAAACGACTTTTCAATGATTGGAACAGGCTGCTCAGGGAAATGGTGGAGTCATCATCTCTGGAGAGATGTAAAAGACATGTAGATGTGGCACTTAGGGACATGGTTTAGTGGTGGATTTAGCAGTGCTGGATTAATGGCTGGACTCGATCTTAGAGGTCTTTTCCAACCTTAATGATTCCATGGTTCCATGAAGCATCTCTGACTCCAGGAGTCCTTTGTGTGCCAAAGGCTGAAAGGAGAAATGTGTTCTCAGACTATTGAAAGCTGCCTTCCAGATTTCAAATAAAAGCACCAAGCTTGCTCTTGATATTTATTTAGTTGTATTTACTTGGATAGAAACATGCCATCTACTGAATTATTACTTTTGGACCTGAATTATTTTTGCAGTTTGACTTGCATGTGTCAGTTTGATCAAATGCTACTGAAATGGTGACCAAAACCTGACAAAAATTCAGCCTGGGGTAATATGGCTGGAAGATGCTCTGGCTGACTGACTTGTAAATTAGATAAGGGCTTGTTTTTTCGCTAAATACAGTTTAAACTGGTTTTCTTCCTAAATACCCAAGAGCCTTAGCAAATGTCAGATATTCCCTTTTACCATTGGCCCTTACTGGCAGAAAAGTCAGCCCACTGCTACAGTGCTGCCAAGGAGCACAGGAGCCCCGTGCTAAATGATGCTCTGCCCATCAGGAGCCAAGGCCCACAGCACTCCAGCACAAGGAGGAGGAAGGCTTGGATCTGCAGGCACGTGTGGGGCAGCCTCTTCCAGCAGAACATACAGATTGCTTCCCAGCCACGTATAGAACTCATTTTTTTAAATTGTTTTGGCAGTTTCTTTGTGCTTTATACCCCCAAAAGACTGAAATGATCCAGCCAGCTTATTCCAAAGGAAAATGTCTGAATTTCAGCTCCTATGAGCAATTGTCTTGTAAAGGCAGGCAGCTTAGTATTTCATCTTTTTGACTAAAGCAGTTTTTAACAAGCTTGTTCTTGGCAGAAGGTTTTGGACTTAACTATGACAGAAATACATCATGTGCCTTAAGAGCAGGCTTTGTGTGAACTGCCACCCTGCTTGGCAGGGGATGTAAAGAAAAACTGGTGCAGGGGTGACCTGAACCCTCATTGTGTGTCTTCTGAGGGGTCAGCAGGGAGGAGTAAAAGAGGGCTGCATCACTCCTCATGGGACATCTGCTTGCCGGGCAGGGGAGAGAGTTCACAGAGCTGTTACTTCATAGGACACAAAAAACGTCACTCCACAAATTATTTATTCTTGGTCTAATCCTCTTCTCTGCCTGAGAAGAGGAACACCCAGAACACCCTGCCAAGCAAGCCTTCCACAGTCCCTTCTGGGTGGATGTGGATGGCAAACACAAATCCAACAACTCAGTGTTCCTCACTCACCTTAAAAGGCACAGCTGCATCAGCACTATTAAACATGAAGCAAGATCTCTGGGTAAATGCTCAGTCTAAGAGTGTGGAATAAACCTCCCCAGACATGCAATTCAAGCTTTCCTCTGCCTGACACCTGTTCCAGATGAGCTGCTTGGGTTTAAATCTTCATGATATTTTTAATAATGTTGCTTGACTGCTCCTTACTTAATGGGTGCCACTGTGGTCCCGGGGTGTCTCAGCACAAATCACGTCATGGAAGTGCTGTGTTGGGGCCAGAGGGTTCAGCACCCACCCTCAGGGCTGGGAAGCCCTCCTGGCCCCCTGCCCTGCAAAGGCTGTGCTGGCCCAGCCTGGTGCTGTGAGGCAGCGGCTGCCCTCGCGTCCCACTGTGCGCGTGGGACAGAAAGCAGCGTGCACAGAGCGGGTGGAGGATGGGGCCTGAGGCTGACCCTAATCACCATCTGCTTTAGGGGTTTGCTGCTCTTTTTTCTAGTGCATAGTACCTCACTTTGGGAGTAGTGCCCCGGGGTCAGCAATTGATATCTTCTTCAAGCTAAGCAGGTTCATATTTTTCTGACAGTGTATAGGAGGACTTGGGTCTTTTATGAGAATTCTTTTATCAGATGCTGGTGAAGAGAGGTCATTACATAAGCATAAAGTGGACCCAGTCTGTGCAGAAAGGGCAAAAATCTGTCCATAGATCAACTTTCAATATGTAATGGAACTAATTTAAGTCAGCTTAATTCTGTTACCTTGGAGTTCTAAAAAGTTGCAGGAGACCCCTTAGTTTCAGATATAAAGAGAGGTATAAAGAGGGGTATAAAGAGAGAGTACGGAGTGCTATTTCAAGGCTAAGTCCTTTATGCCTGTCTCTGAAAAATCAGGTCTGAAGAGCTCTCAGGTGGACTATTAATCCTGAGATATTCACTGGGCACAGTGGGCCAATCTGGACCCATTTGTTGGTGTCCTTACAGGCCCCCCAAGAACATACGCTATGGGAGTTTGTATTATTCAGACTTAAAAGAGTTTGCTGCCTCTGCTGATGTCTGCCATCTCACCAACTTTACAGTAGCCTGGCAAGGGGAAGCTTTTGACTTGCAGAAACTTAAGGCTAAGCTGGGACCACCAACCGTGGTTGGTATCTGCCGGTGTTGGTTCTCCGTGCGGCCCCACCGACGCTCGTGCTGGTGGGGAGAGCAGCAGTGAGGTGGGGTGGCTGGGGCAGGAGAAGGAATTGCTGCCTCAGAGGCTCGGCCCACCTGTGCTCATTCAGAGAGCTTACAAATGTGCTGCCTTGATGCAGCTTGGTGGAGTTTTTTCCATCGACAAAAAGGTTTTGGAGCAGGTCTTTGTCCAGGATCGGCAGGGAAAATGCCAATTTACTTGTGATGTCTAACTGCCCATTGCATGAATCCTGCATATAAAAAAGAGATGACATCCGAGTAGTGGTTTCCTCCTCTTGTTCAAATGAATTCAACTGCTCAGCTTCGAATTTCCCCATCAGAGCTCCACATCAGCCAGCCCTGTTTGTGGAAAAGCCAGCAAGCATGTTTCAGCCAGCATAGGGTATTAATGCAGGAAGCCAACCCCGGGTTGCTTGTCCTTGTTCCTCTTGCTATAGAGTTTCACAGCCTGGGATATTAGTAAATATTTATGTTTAATTACCTTCACTTAAGAAAAACAACCACAGCCAAGAAAACTACAGAGCAATTTAATGGGTTTTAACTTGCCACACTAAACTGCCTTCTTAAACATAATGAATTATATGAAGTCATCCGGTTTCAGACTCTCTTAAAGAGGTAATTTAATTCAAATAAGGTTGTGTATTACTAGCTTCAGTGTCTGAAAACATTTACAGTGCCAGTAACTGCTCCGTTGCCCTGAGTTATTCTGCAGACTGAGAGACAATGTCAAGCTAAGCTTAGAAAAGTGTGCTGTGGTTTGGTGTAAGTGATAGATGAAATTGTTATGTTCATTGCCTCAGGCGAGAAGGGCTGGGTGAGTGTGGTGGAGTCTCCTTTTACGTGAGACAGTCTGTGTTAAAACAAAAACAGAAAAGTAAATATGGCATTAGCTGCTCAACAGTATTTTTAAAAAAATCTTTTCCACAAGAAAACATCTTACAAAAGGGCTTCTTCCCTCTGGTTCCTAGACACAAGGCTGCCTTTCTCACATATGGTGATCAGATTCAGGTATATGTCCTTTGGTCCATTGTTGCAATATAACATAAAGATGCTTCTGTTCCCTGGCAGCACTGCAGAGCTCATATTCAGGGAGAGAAGAAAGGGAACATTGGGTTACCTATACAACTCGGTTTTTTCCCTGAGAGGTAACTAATAGAAGGAACTAAAGAAATACCTGTACTATTCCACCTATAGATCCCCAGCTGCTGAACTATGTGTAGGATTAGATACACCCACCAGGGCATTTTTCCCCTCAGAAGACAAATGGTTATCATTGGATTGAGTTTGGCAGTTAAGAGTCAGAAGGTCTTGACACAAAAGCTATAAAACTTTGTGAGGCTTTCAGTGTCCTTTAAATGGTCGTCCTTTAAAGTAATTGCATACTCTAAAGCTTCTTATGGGGCTTAAGGGCTTTATTTGCCAGGACAATTGCACACCTTGTGAAAAAAAACCTGTAACCCAAATCCCAAACTTGGTTCTGCCAACTTTCCAGATGTTGATAGCTAAGCTTGCAAAAGCTGCTAGATGTTGATTGCGAAGTATGTAGCCTGCATGTATGTCTGTCAACAAGGTAGACAGAAGATACTCAGGGACAGCCCCCTGTATTCCTGATGTATCTCCGAAGTTGGATATACAACTCACACTTCACAACTTCGCTCCTCTGTAAAAAGCACGTGTAATGACTGCAACACTGAGCAAAGATTACCGTACTAGAATGAGCTGCAAGTGTAACAGACCCCCACAAAAACAGTGCCATCATCCTTCAGCTGCCCACTGTGACCAGCTGTGGAGATAACGCTTTGCCAGCTTTTGAACAGGGCTGTGAGCGCACACAACATTCAGTGGAACCAGCCTTGGCTTCAGAGCTTATGAGGTCCCAGTGAAATCATGGTCCAAGGTTATTTAACACTATGTTTTCCAGTCATCTCCTAGCTCAGATACCATTTCCCATCTATTGAAGCCTTATCTGAGAACACACTAATTCCTCTTGATTCATACTCCAGCCTTGGAGCAATTCCATGCCTTTTGAGTCAACTGATTGAAGAGTGAACCACTGATTAGTATTTGTATGGGTAATAACATCAGCTTTTGGATTGCTTAAAATCCTTGAAGATCACTTCACAGAATGGCAAAGGGTTTCCTTCCAATACTTGTGGGATAGGGCCTGTATCCTTCCTGGAGTCACACAGCATCTGGCTGAATGGAACTGTAAGTTTGCAGGCACTGCAAAGTACGTGACTGTTAATTTGTTCTGACTGCAAGCTCTTCATGTCCATTCACATTCAGCTAGCTCTGACTGATAATTAATTATGTGCTTAAAGTTTTACTCTCAGAATACAGAATTCACCCCTGGGAGAACATTGCTGAACATGCCTGATGAATGTACAATCTCTTCTTTAAAAGAAGCCATGTTTGAAGTTGCTCAGGTGTTCTTACAGAAGACTTCTGATAGGATTATAAGTGAACATACAGCAATGGAAAAAAAAAATTCATTAGAAGGGATTACATTTAAATCTTTCAAGATGACTGATATATTTCCCCTTTTAACTTTGACTTGAGTGAGCTGTTGAATGGAGCTCAGAGATTATTTCTTGTCAGAACATATCAAAAAACCCTGAGATCACTAAGGCATTTGAGCATGTTGAACATGAAATTTTCATTGCCCTCTATGGTGCATTTTAACTATGTCTAAAAAACAGTATTCACTGCTAAGGGTACTTAGTCATCTTTTAGGAGAACTAATTTCATTTAAGCTCATGGTCAGTAATCAGTCTGGAAATGAAACCATTAATTTTAATGCAGTAAGTGCATGTATACATTAAATTTTATTGCTTTGTCTGAATTTAAAAGGGCAAAAGTAGGGCAATTTCAGGTCAGTGTAAAGTTGCAGGTGCCTGTAATTTACTGCTCACCTCTTAAGAAAGGAGAGCTCAGTTTTTCAAACTTTTAGTCCTGCATATCAGTGAAATAAACTTCCATGCTGTATGTTTCAGGAAGATTTGGATCAAGCTTTTGAACTACACCACTGATGTGTGAGGACCCTCTCACCTAAAGACACAACGTGTGTAAAGTGCACAACAGACTCGACTGCAGGCTGCCCTTACAACCAGGAACAACACAGATTTCATGAGTCCTGAAACTTGCTACCCAAGCTTGATGTATGTAAAGATCTACTGAGCCAACTATAAATGCATTAAAGAAAGCATAATAATAAGAGTGCAACCAAAGCCAAGAATATTTCCGTTTTTTCAAAGGCTTCCAAACATTTTATACGCCACAAGACCATGTGCAGACTCAAGGCATCACATTTCAAGTTAAAGTCAGACATTCATCTGTAACTCTGAATATATGGGTTGGAATCAAACACAATATTTTCACGTTACTTGAGTTTGGGCTTTCTTTGTGTTTTTATGTTCCTGTTCAAAAGAAAGGAAATCCCTGATACCAAGACAAGTAATCTGTGTTCTGAGCCAATAAATCCTCAGGGAATTTGAAGCAGGTAGATTGTAAGAGGCCCTTTTTGGAGTCTGAAAAGCAATGGGTGACATTAGACTGATCTTAATGAGAGTTGCAGGTGCTCAGCTTTTAGGAAGAGGTCATTTCCTGTGTGTTGGCACAATGACAAAGATGGAAGATTGAATGGTTCTTCTGATTCACAACTCAGTAACACAGACTTCTTAACAGGAAACGGCTGAAAAGATACCCTTGGAATGCTCTTGGTGCCCTAACACATCCTAAACACTTCAGGCACATCTCAACATCATTAAAATAATAGATGCAAATAAGAACCTGCTAGCTGGTAATCGACAACAGCTCCTTTCCCAGTCCTTCTTGTTTGGTTTCATGTTCTGTACAGATGTCCTGTGGCTTTGTTGTCATCCTGACTGCAGGAAGAAAAAGAAACAAACCCAAAAAACCCTACCACCAGTGCCAATGCATGTCTTTTTATCTAATTTTAACAAGAACAATGGATCCGTTGGAGACTGGAGAACCTGAGATGTTAGCCTGCTGGGAAAGCACAATTTTGACAACATGTCCAGCCATGGTCTGGGCCTAAAACACCATCTAAAATCACCTAAACTTTCTTGTTTGTCTCTTGACCTCTGTTTTCAGTCATAGCCAAGTGATTCAATACAAAGTCCCTTGAATAAACATGCAAGTAAAACCAGGTATTTACATTTGAAGTGGATCGTCATTAAGGCTTCAAGCTGTCAATAGGACCGGCACAGGAAAATGTTATTATTAGACCCGAAAGTCTTCAAGGGAATGTGTGAGAAGAAAGGCTAATATCAGGGGACCAGTAATCTGTTCCTAGCTGGCTTTTAATTCCACTTAGCAAACATGAATGATTTTGAGTGTTGAATGAAGAAGCAAGCTACAGAACCTGCACCAGGCATTTAAACTACAGCTGGCTGGAACACGATTTGCCTGAAGGCAACATTTTTAAGTTCAAAGGTAAACATTTGGCTTTTTATAGAGAAAATTAGTTGTACAGCATATTTGATTTAGTATACTGCTACCCAGTCCAACTTTTAATTGAAATGTATTAAAAAAATAACCCTTCTTTCACTGACAGCATGCAGTTTCCTAGAGAGACGCATACTTGCTAGTAAACATCAGTCCTCTGGGCCAGGTCTAGAAGACAGAGGTCAGAATTTCTATAACTTAATATTTTCCAAGGCACCCTAAAGACTTCCTATTACCTTCCCATGTAAATTGTTTACAGCCAGCTCCAAAGAGGAGCTCTCCTGCAGGACTTTGACTGTGCCTGTAAACTGATAAAAAACCTCCCCCTGGAAACTTCCCCTGGTGAACCTCATCATAATATTTTAGTGTCTTCAATCTTAAGCATATACACAGGGATCCTTTCTGGTAAAAAAGCAGGCAATAAATAATGCTGAGCAAGGAGAGGTCTATACATTGAACCTTATTAAGCAGTGATGGTGGCATTTTGTAGCTCTTCTTGCTGTTGGACTACATGGAGCTTACTAGGGCTGCTCCAGTGTCAGCATACACTCTCCTGCAAAGCTGTCACATAGCATTTGCATGTAGTTTTGGAAATTTTAGTATGGCCTGCTTAGGTTTTATTTCTCATAATTGTGGGGCTTTTTTTGTTTAAGTACACTTTTTTAAAGTGAGGAAAGCATATGCTGCACAATGAGGTATTGAGAACCATGTGTTCCATGGTACAGAAAGATATGTTATGATTCTTATCTTCGTGAGACTGTGAAAAAATAGTTCTTTGTCCTCAAACTCATTAAAAAGTTATTTAATAAAGAACTTGAAACCATTATCAATATTTACAAAAGAAATGCTTGAGAGCTGAGTTATGTGTTTTGAAATTCACAGAAGGCTCAGTGCATTGAAGCAACAATATACGTGATAGGAAGTATAGCTGACATTTTCCAAATATAAAAACCAGATGATGGAAGGTTTAATTTCTGTGAATTGAAGCAGTAGCTGAGAGCCTAATAATCTCTCAGGAATATTTTCAACCCATTGGGGTGCTCAAAAAATATAAAATTCTCAGTATTTCTGTCAAAGCACTTGAGATCTATGTGATTTTGCTAGATTCAGAGGTAGCTCCAGACTTAACCTATAATTGAGGATTAAAACAATTTTTTTTTTTTTTTTTTTTTTTTTTTTTTTTTTTTTTGCTGGGGCAGGGGGGTGTTCTATTTTTTCCCCTGAATAACAGCATATAACCTGAAGAACCCTCAGAAATCCCTTTAACCCTTGACCCAGGGATGTCCAATCCCTGTTGGCAGGTCAGTCTCCACCAGTCAAGGTGGCAGGGTTCTCCTGTTCCTGTGGCCATGTGCTGAGCCCGCAGGTGTGAGGATCCTGACTGCAGCTAATTCAGGGCTTGGCTGGCCTGGCAGAAACCTACTGGGCATCTCCCCCAATCTGTGAGTCAGTGCATTAACTGTCCTAAAACTGACACCAGCAAAATGGGCTTTAAATCCACCTTCTGTGTTGATAAACCTGCCCCAGCTGCTGGAAATGTGTGTGCTGTGTGTCTGTTTCTTTCATTCATATTTCAATCAGGGACTGACTCAATGCTTTTATGCAGCAGCTGATAAAAAGCACGGCAGTACAGAAGAATTTCTGTAATAGTTTTTAATACTGAGCCCACTATGAGTATCCATGGTGGAGGGAAACCCATCATACAGTCTCCTGCTGGAGCACTCCAGTAAGAGATGAGGGACAAGGGACGAACTCTGGTCCCTCTGGGACTCAGATATGTAGGTCTCCTGGATTGCAGGACAATCCTAGCCACCAGGATTGGAATCAGGACCAAAACACTATGCACCAAGATAGGCAGTAATAACTACAGCCTCGGGCATCAGGTCTGCACAAGCGATCCCCTTACCCATAATACTCACTGTTACTGAAGACAAGCTTATGTCTGAGAAATTCCCATCTGGGGTCCAACCACACATACAAATATTCAAGTAGTAAAAGTAGATATTCCCCACATGATGTGTGAAAATCTCAAACTGTTTGTGAGGTTGTTTAACATGATGCAATCGGTTTTTATCAATGATGCAGTGTTCATGTGAGTGTATTTCACTGCTCATGCTAACAGGACTATATGTTTCCTAAACTATGCCAACAGTTGATTTAAAAATATTCAGGCAAAAGACAAAAAAACCCCCACATAATTTTTCATTATCATATTTTTAATTTTTATTTGCACACCAGGGACTTTGTACTTTAGCAGGCTTGAAAATTGTCTAATTGGAATGAAGAGATGGCAAAAGGGTCACAGAGTAGATGCAGTGACAAGTATCATATCCAAAGGCAGAAGCCTGAACACTGAGTGCTTCAGTTTCCCCAGAAGTCTCCAACTTGGTCAATGCATACTCTAAGGCTGAGCTTTAAGCAGTAGTTGGATGAAATCTAATCCATACATCTGGAAACAGCCTGTGTATCACAGCGAATATGTGCAGAGGGGGCTGCTCTTGTATTTGTGTCCCATGTGTTTGCTTTTATTTGATTTTGTATTTGGGTGGGAAAGGGAAAGAGGAAATTCTCTGACATTTTCACATGCCTTTTTTTTAAGTGACTCTGAGAAACAATTCAAACATCTTGTCTATTCAAAGGAAAGGCTGTAAAGGGATCTGACATCTTTCCTTTTCTCTCATAGAAAGTACTGCCTTCCCATCTCTAAGAACCACTACTGCAATTATCCTGCCTGCCAGCATCCTTGGAGGTAGATACCAAAGGCACAGGAATAAATTACAGATCTAGGTCTTCCTCTTTGCCATGTCTTTGTGAACTGGTAGATAGCAAGAAATCATCTTCTGAGTACAAAATACTCTGCTTCTGCTCCTTTCCATTGTTCTGTGCTGCTGGAACAATTAAAATTCAGACAACTTCATTCTGTACCTCTCCAGTCTAATCCTTCTATTTCTGTGCTGATTTTAATCCAAAATTGTTTAAGCCCCCTAAAAAACTACTGCTGCTGCAAAGGATTTTATGGCCTAGCAAAATATCTGCCTCTGTATCTTCTACAATCATGCATAAAAGCTCACAGCTCCTAAACCTCTTCAACACTATGTAAACAGACGAATTAAAATAAAAACATTGGTGGTGATTAATTATGCCTGGATTAACAAAATGCCAGCCTTTGCTTATTGTTCTGGGAGTAAGGAGGAGAGGAACCAGCACTGCCCTGCTAGAAGTGGCTCAGTCACTGCAGGCAGTCATTGCAGTCTGCAAAAGGGCAGAGGAGGAGGAAGAGGAGGCTGAGAAACTGCCATTTTCTCTGTTGGCAGGAGGAAGAATCAGAAGGGATGACTGGAGGAGCTGCATGAAGGAAAAAGGGAGCATGGTGGGAGAAGCAGGCTCGGTGGTGAAGATGGGAAGGACAAGAAGACCTCAAGCAGAGCCTGAAGAGATGAGTGGTAAAGACACAGCAGAGGCAGCTGTACCTTCCTCCACACCAGGGCAGCGAGGCAGGCAGAGGGCAGCCACTTCCAAGGAATGCTAGGGCCCTGCCTCAGTGGTTTGAAGTCACATACTTGGGTTTTGGTCTTATTTGCTTTAATGCTGCAGCTGCCCAGGGCCACGGGTTGCCCTAGACTCCGGCCTATCCTGATTCCCAGAACAAGTTCCCAAAGCTTATCTTTGCATGGAGAAAAGTGATGGTGCTAATGGTGAACTTTACCATTTTTAAGCCATAAATCCCAAAACATTTAGTGACCTTCCTGTTTGCATGACTGCACACTATGCTCATGTAGTATCATAGTTACTGCAAATATTACCATGATGTTGCCTGAACATTTTGCCTCCCATAACAACTGTGTGAGCCATGGCCACAGAGAATTGCACCTGAGGCTCAGCAGCACAGACAGCACCCATCCCTGGCGTGTAAAATCGCTCCTTTCCAGCCTGATCCTCAGCAGAACCCCTGGTTCCGTGTGCTGAGTGATTAGACCAGAGCTGCTGAAGCTGTTTCTTCACTTTTGAGCAGGTCCTCATTTGATGTCAATTCATAAAGCTCCACAAATGAAGCCTATTCACACCGGGAGCCCACCCCCTGCAGTAAAGTATTAGGTTATTGTTTTTTAGGCTGACCAGATGTCATGTGCATGTGTGTGTGGTTTTGCATTTCAGACTATGAGGAAAAAGAAGTAAAGGTAAGAATCCCAAGAGTGCCTACAAGCCACAGAGAGCTTGAATTGAACTACAAATGTGGGGACAAGGCAAGGCAGTGTGATTCACTGAGGGGAGAGCCTTGGGTTGCCTCCTGGGTGCTGCAGGATCAGGGGTAAGTCACTTCCCACCTGGGGTGTGATGCCTTCCAGTTCCCCTTGAGTATAGAGCCCCACCTACTCCTCTGAGGCTCCAATGCTGGGGACACAGGGCATTTCTAATGTAATGTAAATCATCAGATGAAAGAAGGGATTTAAAAACAATTTCTTTTGTTGGTGGTACTTCAAAATACTTTACAAGTCATATCAAGAGGATTTTTAAAAATCTTTCTTTATGAGTTGCTTTCTTTTCCAGAATAGTATCCTTGGAAATGACCCACTGGGTAAAAACAAAACAATACTAAATCCCTGTGAAAACCAGCCGTTCGAATTTCCATGATTGCCATTACCTTCAAGAGCCTGCACTGTGTTTGGGTGGCACCGTGGAGACGGAACAGCTGGGACTGAGGACTGGCAGCACGGAGATTACGGAAGGTACGGCGGATGGTCATGCAGAGTGCTGGCCAGCACATCTGTCTGTGCGCCAGGCTCAGACACAGAGCCTGCAGTGCGAGCTCAGGCCCGCGCCAGCCCGTGCTGCTGCACTTCGCATCAGCGCAGCTCAGGTAAGACACAGCCACACCACAAACGTGAAATCAGTGGGAAGGAGAGGCCACAGAGTAAACAACTCCTCTAAACAACCCGCCCAGTTGTTCAGGCAGCTGCCTGTGCCTTTACTCCGTTATGCACCAGATAATGGGATCGCTATGCTCATACAGATACTTGCAGCCCAGCTGTGTTGGCAGGTTCTGTTTCTCCAGGTGCCAGGCACCACTCAGGAGCTTATATCCTCAGACTAAGACTAAACTGAGGTTTGTTACCATGCTCAGCAGACGAACACATAATTTTTGAAACGCCTGTGAGAGGTGACCTCTAGAGTTTTTGGCATGTCCTCAGGGAACGATGAGCTACAGAAACTCACACGGGCTTTTAAACAATTACCGGAGGAGCTCGTGGAAATGCTACTCAGAGACTGGTAAAGGGGCCGTGTGGGAGCCCAGTCTTTCCTCCTGGCATAATGAACCAGGGGAGCTGAGCAGCAACTGAGAGAAATGAAAAAGTACTTGAGATGCTTGGAAATATCTGCCTGTCCTCTGACTACCTACCCCCAGCTTTGTGGAGACACGCCCATGTGCCAGAAGGAGCAGGAGTGCTGCTGTAGGTTTTGAAGGCACTTCCCAAGCTGCCCTCATACTTCTATATATGGTCCTGCCATTTTATTAAATTCTTCTGGAGTTGCTCCTGACCTAAGCTAAGTACTTTTCTATTGACATCAACTTTTGCCACTTCACTATTCACCCCCAGGTTATTAATAAAGCATTAAACAATATTGGTCTGAGTCTCGCTCTCTAGGGCACCTCATTATTAATCTCTTTCCCTACTAGAATTGGCCATTTATTCCACACCCATTTATAACCAGATTTTAATCCATGACAGGGCTTTACCTCTCACTTTGTGGTTACCAAGTTTCCTTAGCAGTTTCTTGTATGGGTGTTTATCAAAAGGCTTTTGAATGTCCAAATAAATTATTTTCTCTGGTTGTTCTTTACTCACTATTTTATTAACTCTTAAAAGTGTAAAAGGTCTGACTGGCAAGATTTATTCTTATAGCAGCAATGTTTCTTTTTCTCTTTTGCCTGAGACTTGATATTTCCCTGCAGATTGTAAAATATTTAAAAGAGTGACCCTCTGAATCTAGTGGCTTGAAGCAGCACCAGATGTGTTGTCAATGTTTAATTAAAAAAAAAAGCAAATGTAATATACTGCTGACTTTCTCAACTACTTCCTTGTAATGAAGTTAAGCTAATAATGTAAAATTTCCATGAGCTCGTCTGTCTGTGTAAATATTTACAGGGTCTTTATCGCTGCAGTACCAGATTTCCACATACATTAACGGAGTTATCCTTATAACACCTCTCTGATACAGGGAATCTTTAATCCCAAATGCCTGAAGAATCAGGACACACTGACATCTGGCACATAAAACTCAAACTGCTGTGCTTTGAGAATAACAGGTTAGGAGATAAAACACTTTCTCCCACTTACAGATGGTGTATTCATGAAAAATGCAAGAATCATCACAATTCACAAATGTAATGAAAAAGGCTGAGTGCCCCAGTGTCTCTTCCCAAGCTGTCTGAACTCCAAAGTTCATTTTTCCCTTTGGAAAAATGCAGAGCACTGCAGGTAAAATCCAAGCTTTTCCTTTTTCACAGGCTATCTGAGCTTGTAGGTTTTTGCTGGCTCTGCTAGTGACCATTTATTTTGAACTCATACCACACATCCAGTGTTTCATTGCACATTTTTGCTCCAGCCAGAACTAATACAATTGGCTGCATCTCAGCTTGCTTCAAATATACAAGGGAGTGGGTTTCCTCAGAGAAATTAAGAGCATCAGAAAAAGAGATCCTGTTTAAAGTAAAGAGCACTACAGAGATTGTAAGAAAACTTAAAAAAGGTTACCAAATGTACGTGTGCAAGGGTCCACTGCTGGCCCTACATCCCTGAGGAAAGAGAGGCTTTCCACCCTGCCC
Source organism: Daphoenositta chrysoptera (assembly GCA_013397915.1). Taxonomy (NCBI): domain Eukaryota; kingdom Metazoa; phylum Chordata; class Aves; order Passeriformes; genus Daphoenositta; species Daphoenositta chrysoptera. The sequence continues at coordinate 1,737,177 of VZRO01004973.1, read as the reverse complement.
TGAAAGCTGACAAGTCCTTGGCAAAGCAGGGAGTGATGGAGAGGTTGGACATGGAAGACTCCTCAGCGAAAAGGCATACAGTCCGTAGACTCTGTTGTCAAGAGACTTCTGGCCTCATGTCTGAGGATGAACCTTCCAAAAAAGCTCACCTTCCACATAAGCAGCCAGAACAGTTGGCCAGGAATTCAAAAGGTTATGTAGTAATGTAAAAAAAAAAAAAAAAAAAAAAAAATTAAAAATTAATTCCTTAAGTGTCAAAGGGGAATCATGTAAGCACAGGACAGTTCTGGAAGAACAAACTGCCTCAGCAGAAACTCCGAATTATTCCAGCTGCAAGTTTCCATTTGTGGCTTTTAAGACAGATCTTGAAGCTACCGATGCTTGAAAATGTGGGATTTTTTGGGGGGG
>VZRO01004973.1:1514960-1732370 GCA_013397915.1 Daphoenositta chrysoptera | reverse complement strand
TGGGCCGGCGCCTCGGCCGAGCTCTCGCTGGAGCCGCCGCTGCTGGGCTGCCGCGACATCCGCGATGTCAGCGGCGTGCAGTACCTGGGCTCGGGGTACACCAAGGCGGTCTACAAGGCGGTCCTCAACCGCACGCTGGCCGTGGCCCTGAAGGCGGTGGACTTCGGCGGGCACGACATCGCCCACTGCGTGCGGCAATTCTCCGCCCTGGGGGACTGCTACCGCCTGGCCGCCTACAAGATCGTGAAAGAGATGATCCTGCTGCAGCGGCTGCGCCACGCCAACGTCCTGCAGGTACGCGGGTGCGGCCGCGGAGCCCCGCCGGGCGGGTGGGTCGCGCTGCTCTTCCCCGGCTTCCTCAGTCCCGCCGCGGGCAACCTGTCGGAGCTACCGCCGCGGGTCCCGGTGTGCGCGGGGAGCGGGCCGGGACCGTGCCGCGGGGCTCCCGAGAGTTCGCGCACACCCCCCGTCCCCTGTTCCGTGGGGAGCCGCACCCCCTTCGGCGGGCGCGGTGGGGTCGCGGTCGCCGAGGCAGATGTCCCTGGCGCGGCGGCTCCGCACCTCCTCTCCCCATCGCGTGTCCGCGGGAAGGCGCGTCCGCTGCCAGCGGCGGTGCTCACACCCCGGCGACAAGTGAATCGCCCCGGCGGGGCGCGCCGGGCCCGGGGCAAGGCCGGGAGCGGTGCGGGATGCGGCGCGTTCCCCCCTCCTGCCCGGCGTCCCCCCGCGGCGGCCGGCCCGGCCGGCTCACGCTCTGATCCCGCTTCGTCGTAAACTAAACGAATACTGAGGTGAGGAAGGGGGCGAGGGAGAGGCTGAGAAAGGACTCGGAAATCTAAAATCACTCCCCGAATGCGGGAAATAAAGGCCGGCTTGAATGCAAGCGCCCCTGGCTCCGGTACCCCCGGAAAGAAGGCGGCGGCGGGGTCACCCCTGGCAGCCTCTGCTGGGACTCCCGGCGGGCTCAGCTGGATCCGCGCAGCCCCGGCACACGGGTCAGCCCAGGGGGGCTCACCCAGGACAGGCCGGGTGGGAGTCCTGCTGGCCGGTGCGCCGGCAGCGCGGCACTTGCCAGAAGGGGCTGCATTGTAGGGCTGTTACACATCAGCATGAATCTCAGCGGGTCCATTTGGATGTAAATGCTGGTATGGAAATTCCTATTGCGTTTCGCATAGCATGAGCGTTGCAGTAGAATAAAAAATGAACGTTAGACCAGACGGTCTCACAGTAGGTGCTTTTTGAACTGAACTGGGTAAAGGAGTTTTGTGTTTCTTCTTCAGCAGCTGCAGCAGGAGTACCAGCTCCCCCACGAGAACTTCAGATCCCAGCGATCAAAGCTCTCGAGTTTCATATACTGTTCAAAGAAAGGCTAGTCATGATTTATCTATGACAAGCAAATAGATATTAACCAACCTTCCTTCCTTCCTTCCTTCCTCCATACTCTTTCTTCTGTAGGGCCAGGTCTAACTGTAATGCATAAGGAGAACACTGTCTCGCAAACTGCAAAAACCTGTGCTTCCAGGAAGGATATTAGTTGCTCCTCTTACTCTGTGATGAATTCTTTTTGGAAGAGCCATGCTTGGGTGCAGCCATCGTTACTGGTTGCATTGACAGCAGGAAAGCTCTGAGAGGGTTTTGTTTTTCCCCCCCAAGACTGTTTTTGTTTTCTCAGTGTGAGTTGGCCAGATTGAACTTGAAGTTGTGTGATTTTGGTAGGCACTAGTGTTTCTTTCCCGTGTTACTCGTGTGCAGTTTTCTTCTCTGGAAGGATGAATTTGGCATTAATTTGGAACCGTTCCCCGCACAGAAAGGAAGGGGGGTGCGCTGTCTGTCCCCACCGGTGCGGGCAGGGGATCCTCTGGCAGCGCTGCCGAAGTTGCCCGGCGCCCCGCTCCCCCCTCAGCAAACCTTGGAGGAGCCGCAGTAATTCACTTCTCCGGTCCGGGATGCTGTGGAGGAACCACAGTAATTCACTTCTCCGGCCCGGGATGTCAGGTGGACCCTGAAGGGGGAAGAGCAGGCGAGATGCGGGGTGTCCCATGGCGGGGCGGCCGGGGCAGGAGCAGCTGGAGGATGAGCAGGCACTTCCACCAGCGCCAGGAGAAACACGCCCAGCCTCCGTGCTGGGAAAATGCTCTCATGGGCAAAAATCCCGTCTGTTAGTTAGGGCTTCGTATTTACATGCCACCCCATTTAAAAATAGATTACGCTTAAATCAGAAACATATTTTCAGATTCGTTCCGATTTTGTCATTGTGTTTTCTTTTGCCTGCCCTCCTGCTGCATCAGCCCCAGCGGTGCTGCCAGGCTGGGAGAGGAGACCCCCGCGCCCCCGGCCGTCGCCCCCTTTGTTGTTTAACCCACCGCGTTGTAAGGGCGCTCGGGGCCAGGGTGCTGCGGCTTCAGTGAGGGCCAAGCGTGTGATAAGGCATTACCTTGAAAGGAGACGGTAAATATCGACCTGACAGGCGCTATCTGGACACTGTCGGGACAGCGCTGTGGGCCACCAGCAAGTCTCTGGTGTCATGCAGGAGTCGTACAACCGATGTGGAAAATGGGCACCGGGGAACAACAGAAAATACATTGATTATGCCTCTCTTATAATCTCGACAAGGCATGATCGGCTGACTTCATGATTTTTAACTTGTTTTCAGCAGAAGCCGGCCCAGGGCATAGAATTCACTGTCCGGGGTTTGCTGCCGAGGCAGAGAAATCAGTTCAAAAGCCAGCGTCTCCTCCCTCCTCTGGCTTTTGACAGGCGCTTCAGCTCCCATTGGAGCAGCAGCACCGCACTGGCTACAGATGCCAAAGGCACGACACCACATCCACTGGGCCAGCGAGGGCCGGGAGCTTTCCTGCCCTTGCTTCCTACCTCGGTTTTGCTCCTTTCCCCGCACCCCGGCGGCTCCCGGCATACCCAAATACGAGCCGGCTGCTATAAATAGCAGGAAGGACGTGCCACCCTCCTGTCACCCTGCCGTGCCGGGGGAGGGCAGGGCTGGCGGGCAGCCCCGGCTGGGGCAGCGGGGGAGCCGGGAGGGACTGGGCAGGGCACCCGCCGGCTCGCCCCTCCGGAGACCGCCCGGGGCTGGGGGCGAAGCGGGGCCGCTTGAGGCGAGCGGGAGCTCTCCCTCCGCCTCCCCACGCCGCGGCCGTGGCAGGGAGCGGCCCCGGCCCCACGCAGGCGGCCGGCAGCCGCCCTGCCTCGGCTGGAACCCTCCCGGCCGCTCCCGAGCATCCCCGGCCCCGGGCAGGGACTGGTGGCGGTGAGTGCGTTCATGAGTTTCTTTTGCTGAAAATAAAGTTTCGTGTCGGTTCAGTCCTAGGAAAGGAGGTTTTCCTGTAAATCTCTGGCAGCTGACAGCCTGAAGTGTAGTTTGTAAGATAACAGGCTTGTTCTTTACTGTCTCAGCAGTTCTCATTCTGGCCTGTCTCTTGTCAAAACCAGCTTTTTTTTTTTTTTTTTTTTTTTTTTTTTTTTTTTAAGCCATCCTTTTTAAAGGACTTGATTGTTGTACAATGTATGATAGAGGGGGAAAGAGCTCTTTCCAGAAAGTACCAGTGCCTTCAGACAACATGCTGACATATCCAGCGTGCCCTCCGCCCGGGGAAGGAGCCAGATGTGTCAGCTCTGGCAGATGTGGTGAATCAAGTCTAGCAAAAGAAACACGGAAAACCAGCAAGAGGGAGAGTGGTTTCGCATTAGGCAATGCTGAAGCGAAGGCAGCTTGCCTTCCTGTTTTTATTTCCATGCTCTGCCCGTCACTTGCACGAAGGGCCAGCGCTGGGCCATCGCCCCCCCCGTCCCCCCGCCGTCTGGGGCTGCCCGAGGCTCCCTGGGGCGGCAGCCGCTGGGAAGGGCAGGTGCAGGCTGCAGTGGAAATATATTTGCTTTGGAGTGGCGAAGAGAGGGGTAGTTCATTAAAGTTGATTTTATAATGAAGGGCACCGGGGAAGAGGGGGAACTGGGTCACTGATTTATTGTAACAGAGGATTTAGCGGCCCGCTAATTGCTTTGCAGTCGCTCTGTGTCAAATGCAGTGCCCGCTCTCTTCCTTTCACTCCGTGCTGCGATTTCTTTTCTTGCAGAGTTCAAATGCTGCTGTCTGAATCCTGGCTTTCTGTGCAATTTAGTGGGGAAGATGATTTAGTGTTCTTTAATTCCTCCCTGCCCATATTTTAGGAAGAAAAGAAAATCAAACCATTTGCAGTTAATTTCAAACAACGAGCACAATTGTAGTGACACAAAGGCAATGTTTGATTTAGTGTAATAATGTAATTATAGCCCTGGAGGATCAGAATTAAGGGTGGTGCCATTCTTTCTTCGTTTGCATTGCTGAAGAGAAAGGAGGGAAGGTCTGAAACTGCAGACGTTTGGAAAAGTGCAAGCTTAGTTCTGTGACAGCTATTTATCAGTGTGAGTTCACAATGATTCATTCAAGAAGGAGCTACCGCTCTCCGAAAAACACACACAAAAGCTCAGGGAAAAGGGTTGGCTTTGTCTGAAGCTGGTGGAAGACACTGGCTTCTAACAGCACCAATGGCTTGCTGGCTGCCCAGACAAGGCCGGTTCATTTGGTGTATTTAGCTTTAGTGTTAAGTTAAAACGTGTAGATGAAATACTGAGATGGCATTCACACTAGAAAAGTCACCATCCAAATATCAAAGCAGTTTCTGTATGAATTGGTTCAGTTAGCTCTATTGTATTTGTAATTGATTTTTTTAAGATGGTCACGATTCCAGGGAGAATACTTGTGTCTTGCAAAATTAATTGATTAAAATAGACTGCAAATAATACATCACTTGCTGCTGACAAGTAGACTTAGGATGTGCTAGCCGATCACAGTGTTTTTAAATACCTATTTTTAAACAGGATTTTCTTTTCTTTACATGTGATAATTAAGAGATTTTTTTTACCCTGATGGTTTCCCTATACATATGCATAGCCAACAGGATAGGGCAGTTTTAATTTTAATGTGAGAATTAAAATAATAAAGCTTTGTATACGGTCTGCTTATACCGGGTGGAAGTAGACAATCATTCCAAGTCTGAAGAAAGTCAATATACAATTAATTTCCAAGGCAAACTTATTTGCATACGGATTGTATGGACTCTTGAAGATCTGGTCCTTCACCATCCTTTTTGCAGGAATCCACTGTTGTTTTCACAGAAGGCAGGGGGGAAGGGGAGATTATGCCTTAGTGGAAACAGCTACTCAGGGACCTTTTCCCTGTTGCCAGCGGGTGGGCACTGAATCCCTTTAGTGGTGGCAGTGGTGCAGGATTCCCAGCAACAAGTCTTATCTGTGTCTGGCTGGAGTTTGGCCATCAGAACTTTGGGTACTACTGACCTAAGAAAAGTGCTGCAATTGCTGATAGCAGCTGGTGGGTGTCCAAATGGAGAATTTGTCATTCTTCAGTTTTGGATGGGGCAGCAGAAGTTTCCAGCTCTTGGGGATCAAACCTTTCAAAACCAAATGCCTAATGAGAATCAGCCTTTGAGGCTGGGGCTGGATGGGCTCTGCCTATGCAATCCTACAGGGTGGCTGTGTTTAGGAAGGTCATGTTAGACTGGGAATGTTTTCTAATGTTTTTCCTAAGTTACCTCAGTTGAGCTGCTCTTGGGACAGGTTTGTTAAAGATGAAAAAGGCCACCACACGGTGCAAGACCAGGCTGATACTGGCTGTTTCACTGGCGTTGGGATCAGAGCCTGCCATATCTTGTCAGTGTCAGGGCAGGTTGGCACCTCTTGCTGGCCGCCTCCTCCCTCTGGAAATTGCTGCCACCACCACTGCCTGGGGAACAGTGATGGAGCTGCTTCTTTGTCCCAGTCAGCCAACTGCTTGACATTCCTGTAGGTGCACCTTGAAGGAGATGAGGCATTTAAGTCTCTTGGGCACCCTTCGGGATGGTTAGTGGTGGTCGGCAGAAGGTGTTGGGGATGGACGTTGATGTGGTGAGAGAAAAAAGCAGGCAGTGCCACCTACTGATGGCTCGGCAGAGACAGCCCGCTGCTGCTAACAGATGTCCCCACAGCCCCAAGGAGCTCGGGCTGGAGTGGAGAAGGGCAGGGGGAGCAGACAGATGCGGTTTGGCGAGGAAAGAAGAATTACACAAAGTGCTTCTTTATTGTGAGACTGCTTCCCAAAAGGCCCAGATGTTATCCTGCACTTCTAAGAGTGAAGAAAGGATCTGTTAACAAGAACTCCAGAGCCTCTGGAAGCGTAGAGCTGATACAATTGCAAACCCACTCTTAACTGTTCCTGTCCCTGGAAGGCAAGCTGCACATCCTGATGCTGAAGTCACCAAGTAGTATATTTTTTCCGATTGAATTCCTTGGGATGGCAGAGGGTGTTCATCTTGAAAAGCTGCTGGCAGGAATGGCTTTCCATAAGGCACATGTCATCACGTAAGTTAGAAAGGCTACATTGTCCTTCCTTTTGAAAGTAGCATTCATAAAACTAATCCCAATCATTTGTCAAATGATTTCTATGGTTGCTTCTCAGTTTTATGTGCCATGTAAATCATTCCAGAAGACTGGTTTGAATTTCTGCCTCCTTTATGGGAGTTGATGACTTGCAACCCCATCCAGTTTCTTTGAGGAGAGCCCAGCACTGCTTCTACTGCTCAGTGTCTTGGAGAGATCAGTGGTCACCAGAGGATGCTGTGGGTATCATCAAGTTCTCCCTTGCTGCTTGCCTTTTGTCATGGGAGCAACAATGAATGAACAAGGTCATTCTGGGCCATCAATATCCTGGCCTGGAATTAGTTATGACCAGGCCAGAACTGCAAGGGGAAGCACATGGTTGTTAAAGTTATCCTTTTAATTCCCCCTGCCCCCCAGTGTGGGGTAGCTAGGTAAATCTCTTCTTCCTGGTATCCACTGATAAGACACATGGGAATTGTTCAAAGCTGCACTAGGGAAGGTTGGGACCTGACATTAGGAAGGGTGCTCAAACACTGGAACAGGCTTCCTCGAGAGGTGGTCAATGCCCCAAGCCCTTCAGGGTTAAAGAAGCATTTGAACAATGCCCTCGGTAACATGCTTTAACTTTTGGTCAGCCCTGAAATGGTCAGGAAGATGGACTAGATGGTCGTTTCCTGTCCCTTCCAACTGATGAATTGAAATATCCTGTCCAATCCTATCCCTGAATCAGGTCGTTGTGGCCCTTTTGCACATGCTCTGGCTTCTAGCTGCAGCCATGTTTGGGAAGGGCAGGCAGGGATGTGGTGGATGGCCAGGGAGGAGGAGAGGACCCCTGGAAAGGTACACCAGGGCTGGCATAGCTCTGCTCCTCTGTGTTTCTGCTCTTTGCATGGACACAGTGTTGGTGGAAGTGTCGCAGGCCTGGTTTGTGAAATGTCTGTGTCAAATATGCAAGCTGGGCATTTTAAAAGATGTTTTTTATGGATTTTTGCACCAACACGGTCATCTGATGGTTCAGGTAGATGCCTCATGGCATCTAACTTCTGTTGCCATTTTTCATTTGAGTGATGGCTGTGAAAAACCTGACAAGAACTAGATCTCACAGGCACTGTGCTAATGCTAATATTGACTCTAGACTACTTTTAAAGGACTTGCTATTCTTCATCGCGCTCAGCTGAACTGCTCAGTTTAGGTAATAGACACCAAACATGGATATTTTATATTGTTTTTAGGCCAAATTTGGAACAACTTAGTTTGGAAGGTCTTGCCTTTTTCTTGGACTGTGTAGCTGCAGATAGACTCCAAGCTTATTTTAAAGCTTGCCGTGATAAAGTTCAAAATTATATGACTCATACCTAAGAAAGAAGGATTTTACAGATGAATTTATTATAATGAATCCAAGACAAGCTTTTCTGAACATGTGATGCACAGAGGTTGTTTGACGGTTTTGTAATGCAAAATCATGTCATGACAAAGGGTTAAACTTGTGGTGCAGTGGAACTGAATGCCAGTGGTTGGGGATGGAGGTCAGGGGAGCTTCTGATCTGGCTATTTACAAGATAATGAACTATGCCTCCAATGATATCAGCCTGTTTCCATTGAAATCGTGGTTGTATGAGTGATCTATTTGTCTTCACTGGAGGGCTTTACAAGAGTAGGCTTCTTGTGTGACTAAATATTTGCAGGGCTGGGCCTTGAGCTTGTGCAGTGCAATGCAAATTCAAAGTGCTGTAAATGTTTTTAGTAGAAGAATTTTCCACTTCAGAGTATAAGGAAAGCAGGGAGAGTAAAAGGGAGATAACGTTACTAAATCATAAGATTATAGCCAACCTAATATGTGTCAGAGCAGCAGGTATGTATGGATATGTATACACACATACTCCTCTAAAATATATGGAGAGATCTGTGGACCTTTACGGATGTAGCAACAGATACGGGTAAATACACATAGTGTCTATTTCTGAGTAGTACATTCCAATTTTTCTATTAATGAAAATGTTTAGTAACACATTTAGTAACAGTGCCAGGAATGAGATTCTCGTACCTATTAGTTCTCCTGGAGTTTAGTGCTAATCATAATATTACATTTATAAATAAAATCTAGGAAGAACAGTGAATTCAGGGTTTAACGTTTGAATTACCCACTGCTTGCTCTCGGTTCCAAAATCCAGCAGCAGACAAAATCCTGCCTCAGCAGCTGTCAGCACAGTTTGGGTCCCACTCTCAAAAGGTTCTGCATGGTGTTGGGGATGCTCTGTATGAGTCTTTTTCTAGTGGAGCTCAGCACTTTGCAGGGCTTGATTGCTAGATTTCAATGGGAGAAAATCAATTTACTTCTCATGTGCCATCTCGATCAATTCTGTAGCAGGAAAGTTGGCATTGGATCAATCTGTAGTAAGGTTAGGCATTGAGTTCCCTGCATTTTCCAGGTTCCCTGCATATTTCAGGTGTGCATGTGCTTTGGGCTGATTGGCAATATGTAAAAATATGTTAATATATATCTTAAAAATATATAAGACATTTTAAAATAGAGATGCAAATATTGTGTGTATACATTAGATATCAGAACAGGCATATACATATATGTCATATATAGAAAAAATATATGTATATATGTGCTTGTGTGTATAAGTATGTATATTTTTATATATTATATATATTTCCCTTCATCAGCAATGAAGGGAAATTTTTAAAACACAAGTGATTAACAAATCTTAAAGTGACAGAAATGTCTCAAATCATGTATTGGTAAATCATAGCTGTGTCAGGCTGTGCTGGGGATTTCTGCTCTTGCAGGGATGGACCGTCTGAGTGCTTCAAGGATGAAAGGTGAATCCAAGGACTGATTGCCTAAAAATGTTACATGAACTTAGCAATAAAGTAGCAAGAGCTTCTCAAATACACTGTTCTGGCTTTGAAACATACCAGCTCAAGCAAACGCCTCATCAAAAGGCCAGTAGGAGCTTTTTATTTCCCCTGGGCAACAAAAGACTACAAAATACAATCTCGACACAACCAGTTTTGATTAAGCAACTCTGTGTCCGTGCATTTTTGAAAAGAAAGGCTGTGTCAAGTGTTGACTACTGTCACTCTTCATACGTGTGAGATTGTATTTAATTGTACTTTTCTATTGTGGGCAGCAGTTGGGTCCTGCTGTAGTCAAAATTAAATGAGAATAGCAGTCCAAATTAAAAGAGAAGAGAGTTAGGTTTCTGAAATTTACTTCTGGTGTAATGCAGTTGAGCCTGTCACTTATATTACAGCTGGTAACAGTGTGCTTGAAATTCAGGGTCCTGGACTTAGAGAACTCTCATGTTCACCGAAGAAAAAAGGGGTAAAAGGCCAGTTTTGGTGGTTGTAGAGAAAAAGAAAATATTCACGATGTGTTGTAATTTTTAGGCAAATGGTATGATCTGTACCAGAGGCATTTTGCCCCCCAGCAATCCTGCCACAGCCCGGCAGCAGAGCTGAGCTGAGCCAGCAGAGCCCCAGCTGGGGAAAATGGCTGGGGACCTCTCTGGAAAAGGTGTTTGTCACTGTTCTGTTTGTGACTGAACAACCTCTGTAAAGGAAATGTAACACTTTGGCAATGGCTCTGGTTTGACATTTGTTTTTCTGGAAGTCCAGCCAGGGTGTCTACACCAAAGCAGGAGGGCTCATCGTTCGCACAGACTTACCCTGCTGATGACAGCTTAATAAGCTTCTTTATTTTGTGTTTTTATTCACTAAGCTTGTTGGCTTTTGTGTAGAGGCTGACCTCTGCTTTTGCCCTCCCCTGCTGCCCCAGCTCCTCTGAAAGGGGCACCTCTGTCCCCATAATTTGTAGTAAAAGGGAATTTTAAAGGGAGGTGAACTAGCTGGCTGTAGGGACACGGGCTCCTACAATGCAATATAACTTTCACAGGGGCTGATCCTGTATGCTCAGTGTGCCTAAAAACTGTTGGGAGTCAGTGGGAATTTTGGGTGCAGAAAGACTAAAGCGGGACTGAGCCTTTACAACCGAGAAAATCCAAACAGCGAGAGAATAATTTGGTAAACGGGGCTACTCGAAAGAAAGGAATTATGGCACATGATGTGAGAACAGGTCAACATTTCATATCTGGCATACATTTTTCTAAACAGACAGAAAGGCATCCCAGTATCGTGACTGTTTGCTATTAGATTCTACACAAATATATATTGGGGTGGCATTTAAATGCAGTGACTCGAGATAGCAAAAAGATGTGGGATTGTATTTCTTTCCATTCATTTAATTGGAACCATACTGAAAAAGCGTATGAAAACCATCACTCTTCAATATGTCTGAAGTGTAGCTTTGTGACGCTGAGAATGATGTCCAACCTAATAGAATTTCAGATAGAGGAGATATTTTGGCTCATCTTTTGCTTCCAGCTATATTCAGTTTCCCCGTGTGGTTATTTTTCTTGTTATTGTATGCACCAGCTATCTGTTTCTTACTTCACTGTCTGGGAATACAAACCATTCTGTCTCATTTCTGACCTTAAAATGGATTGGACAAAAACAAAAGGAAGTTAAAAAAAAAAAGTGTTTTGGGTAGTACCCTTGTACTTGTTTCTTGTGTTGTATAAGTCAGCTTTTCAAACGAAAGGCCTCAGTATTGCTGCCTGGGAATGTTTTGCATCTATATATATTCTGTATTTTGTAACATCTGTGTGCTGGGTGGTGGTTCATCAGGAGGGGATGAATGTAACCATTTGAGATGCTTAACTGGCTGTTGGGACTTGCCCAGTTTGTAATCATGGTAATTGCACATACAAATATGGCCATGTAATTACATGTGCAATTTTGCATTTAGTTTCAGGAGGTCATCTAGAAAAGTATAAATGCGGTCCAATAAATCCTTTATATTTCAGACTTCGGTGCTTTTATAACTCTATATAATTATGTAGTAACACTGTATCTGGAGAGGTTTCACTTAGGTAAAATCAGTAAAGAGCTCAGGTTAGGTTATAGATATAGTCAGATATTTGGGCAGTGAAGACTTTTGCCAAGGTACAAACTGGACACTAAAATGAAAGAATCATGGGCAAAGTTCCAGCTCTCTGAGAGCAAACCTAACTTGTTATTATTACTGTTGACATTCATGGATCGAGATAAAATAGACACAAATAGGTACTGTAATCAATTTCCACTCGTGTTCATATGCACATAAATAGATAGAGAGACTAATGTGTTTTCTGTGTATTGTGTCTGTATAATCAAAAGGAATGGATAATTGTTGTTTGTCTTCTGTGTTTCTATACCTGGAGCTGTTTTCACAAATGTTGACGATGTCTGATGGAGACTGATACCTTTTTCGTATTCAGTGTTACTGTGAAGCAACAGTTACTGCAATACTGTCATTTCTCTGTCTGGATTGCTTGCTATTTTCCCTTGTGGTTTTTTCCCCAGTGGATACTGTGCTAAAGACAAGAGCTGAATTCTGCAGGTGATACTTAAACAGATGCTAGGTTTTGACGCTCAGAAGTGAGGGTTTTCAAACCTGCCGAGCTTCATCCCATCTCCTTAGTGTGCCCACACACACGAGGGGTGGGAAGTACCTGGTAAGGACTGCAGAATCCAACCTTCCCTGAGAAAATAATATATATTGGAGTAAATATTTTCATTTAATTTAACTTTTGGTTCGTGTAGATAGCTTAAACAGTTGTGCTGATTTTATCCTCTAAGATTTAACTCCTGGCATTAAACTGCACAAAAATGGTGTCACAGATTATAAGGAACAAACCCAAGTCTGGTCTGAATGGCTCTAGATGGAGAAATTATTGCTGTTGATATTTTTGTCATGGTTGTGGCAGTAAAGACAAAGGTCGGTTTTCCTACTTCAAATGTTCATATCGGCATCTATCACAAATCCTCTTTTTGGCATGTTTTAAAATAAAATCTTCTAGCTCTTTTTTTTTTTTGTTTAGGTTAATGTCCGTGTTTAAGCAGCTGTTTTGAAATACAGTGCCATTTTTTACACCAAAAAGAAAAATTGTTTACTTCTTTTACATTTTTTGGCACCCTCTTTTCCTTTAAATGTAGACAGCTACAGTCAAAACTAGCAGCATGGTTCATAACAAATCCAGTATTTGCTGACTTTAGCCTGGTCTTTGCTTTTCTGCCTGGGGAGGTCACAAGCTGTAAGAATGTGCTGGATGCTGGGATCTGCTCGCAGGGGCTGTGTGCAGCCTCAGCTGCTCCCTGCGGCCACGGCACGCTGCTCTCCTCATGATTTGGGATCGGTCCCTGCTCTGGTCTGCCCGAGCCTGGCTTCCTCTGCACGGCCACATCCGAGTGCCCTCAGCACAGAGGAACCCCCTGTCATCTTCCCTGAGCTTTTTAAAATGGAAAGAGGTTTGAAAAATCAAATTGCTCAGGGCAAGGCAGTAGAGGAATGGCAGCAGGGCACTTTTTTAATGCTGCATTTTCACACTGACCCTTTTACTGTATGTTTTATTTGACTGGGAGCAGAGATTACATTTCATTTTATTTCATGTGCATGCTGTTCTGGCTGGAAAGTTGTGATCAGATCCTTATCTGGCTCATTTAACATCCTCTCTGCCAGGGCTTGGCAGGGAGTTCATAAGAGCCTGTCCCCAGCCTGTCAGACATTGTCCCACTCCATATAAAGCAAGACAATCTCTCCTCCACAGTCTTTAAATATTCTTCTTGTGCAATTATTTGTGCAAGTGGAAATCATTCAAATATCCTTGGAAAGCAAATAAAAGAAGAAGCTGGAGTATGGCTGAAATTGCCATTTAAATACATTTAAATTGTAGAAGCTACTGACAAATAGTATTTTGGAGTATTTGCCCTGCTTTATTGATACTGTACACAGAAATTCATCAGGTATAGTGAGAGGCCATTTCTGGCTGAGGAAAGATAAATGTTGGCTTTTCAATTGTTTTTCAAGGTACTGTGTCATTGAAATGCACATTGTCACTCAAGGCACAAACAGAAGCCCTATGGAAAATGTCATTAGAACTATTTTACAATTTTTTAAAGCATTAAATCAGTCTTATTTAGTCAGGTATTGCATAGGCTAAATTACCTTTCCTCAGATAATTTTCTCTTTCTGCGTTCATAGATATTTTAAATTATTATTATTACTATTACTATTATTGTTATTTTTTGTCTTACACATTTGTCATGGGTTTGACCCTGTCTGGGTGCCAGGTACCCACCAAAGCTGCTCTCTCACTCCCCTCCTCAGCTGGAGAGGGGAGAGAAAATACAACAAAAGGCTCGTGGGTTAAGGAGAGGGAGAGATCACTCAGCAATTACTGTCATGGGCAAAACACTTGGCTTGGGGATAAATTATTTTAGTTTTATCAAATCATAGTGAAGTAATGAAAAATAAAACCCAAATCTTAAAAACAGCTTCCCCCGACTCCTTCCTGGGCTCCACTTCACTCCTGATTTCCCTGCCTCCTTTCCTGAGCAGTGCAGGGAGATGGGAATGAGGGATGTGGTCAGTTCATTCTATGTTGTTTCTGTGACTCTTTGCTCTTCAGGGGAGGACTCCTGGGAGTCTTCCCCTGCTCCAGTGTGGGGTCCCTTCCACAGGAGACAGTCCTACATGAACATTCTGGTGTTGAGTCCTTCCCATGGGCTACAGTTTTTCATGAACTGCTCCAGCCTGGGTTGCTTCCACTGGACGTAGTCCTTTAGGACCAGGCTGTTCCAGCATGGCTTCCCCGCAGGGTCACAAAAACTGCAGAAAACCTGCTCACAGCTTCCTTTGGGAATCCACATGCCAAGGTGCATTACACTGACGTTGCCTGGTTGTGGTTGTTTTCAGCTCTATGGCTATTGCTACCAAGACAGCAATGACATCCCAGACACACTGACGACCATCACTGAACTGGGCTCGCCTTTAGAGATGATTCAGCTTTTACAGACTTCCTGGGAAGACAGGTTTCGGGTGAGTAACAACTGTTTCATAAGGACTTTCAGGAGAGTGAGAAATTAATATTATGAAGCAGGGGTTGTGTACTCTTCAGCGCAATTCACATTTATTAAATGTTTGTTTTGCGTATGATTACATCTTGGTTTAGAAGAAGTATTTAGCACTCCCCTTCTGTAGTGTTTAAGATATTGTGTTATTTTGTCTGTCGATGTTATCTGATTGTAACCAGTTATATGGTTTTTACATGATATCTCAAAACATGTCTTACTTGTTAAAGCTTGAGGCCTAGGATTTTTGGCATTGTGCTCTGCAACTGGGATTTAAACAATCGAAGGATGTTACATTTCTCTCCTGATCCTTATCATAGGTTTGTTTTATAATTGTTTTCTACTGCTTCCTGCTCTGTTCATTTTTTCCTGGGGAAAGAGTGAAACAAACGTACACAAATCTCAAACCCAGTTTGTCCACTGCACTGGCAATTTACCAAGAGCACGAAGGTCACACTTAATTTGTCCAAAATGAAGCCAGACTGCAGCGATGCTTTGATCCGGACAGCGCTGTCTCGCCTGGTGTACGTGGGGATGTGGCTGTCTGAGGTTAACTCCCTAGGACGCTGAAAGGCAGCAGCACCCTCCATCTGAAACACTTTGGATTGCTTGGCTACATCTGTGCCAGAAAATGAAAAGTGCGCCTGAGTGAGCTCCGAGTCGAAAGAGCAAGGTGCAGCCCAGGGCTGTGCTGCTGCATTCCTGCACTCTGTGAAGGCTGCAAGCAGGATTCTTGTTGGAAACAGTCCTTCGGGATCGAGCCTGGGGACGGTGCGGGAGAACAGCCTCGGTCCTGGAGACCTGGCCAGAGACCATGCCAGCCAGTGTGCAAGTGGGATTAAGTTTCTGTGCTCAGGAATGTTCCCTGGCAGAGTTTATTTTACTCACACAGCTGCAGCAAGCGTGTTCCCTGCACTAAGCTTTAGCTCCCTTTTCCTGAAAGAAGTGCTGTCTTGATAAGCAGTGGAGGTACTCAGCAGGGTTCCCAAAACACAGGACCACCTGCCTTTAGCTCATCTCATCCAGGGAATGCAAATAATGGACTGTGACAGCAATTATGTACAAAATAAACGACCAAGAGATATGTTAGATTATGGGTAATGAACACAGAAGTTTCCTTCCAGTGTGGATATTTCTGAGTGAGCAGTTGCAAAGGGAGATAAGGGAGAATTAGATGAAGATGCTGATCTGGTTCACAGGTGAATTAGAATTACAGGTGAAACATTCCTGTGATCACTGTAATGAAGTCTTAAATAATGTCATGCTCATTAGCTTGTCTAGGATGCAACTAACACAGAAAGCAAGGAAATAAAATTGTGTCTTCTTGATATGTGAGACTTGTTTGTGATCCAATGCTGAAAATAACTTCATAAATCTGTGGGGTTATTCCTACAAATGATAATTTCCTTGTGTGGAAGGACTCAGCAGTAAGTTGAGTAAGCCAGAGGTGTGTGACACAGAGCAAAGCCTTCATCTGTGTGCTTAAAGCTTGTTGTAAGGGGCATTTGCAGTCCCAGCCTGCAGCAGGCCTGCATGCAGAGCCTGTTGGGGTTGGGCGCAGAGGTTGCTGGTGCAGGAGCAGGGGCTCTGTGGCATTTAAGAAAAGGCAATAATTCTGGATGACGACCGGTGGGTTTGTTCAAGCTAAATTCCGGGTTTGTTGGCATTTGAAGATACCTATATTAGAGGTTAGCATGGGCTGGATGTGTTTTTTCTCTACAGTGTATTGCAGGATAACGCAGACATGAGTTGTGTGTCCTTCCAAGGGGAGGTACGGGTGGTCAAGTTTAGCATCCCATAACCAGGCCTATCTGCACCTACAAACATCTCCATGTGAACTATAGTATCCTGTAAGTAGGAGAAAAATATTCTTGTCTGGTCAATCAGGAGAAGAATTATGTAGAAGCATGAGATGGTTCCAATGCCCCACAAGTGGAGAGTCTGTCAGGGATAACTTCAGCTGTCGAGGACTTTTCTTATCAAGGATGGGTTGAGTCTTGAGTGTATTGTTTATGCCCCAAGATTGAATTTGGATTTGACTACTTCAATGCACATGCCCTAATGTTGTATTTTAATAGAAAACAAAGATTATTTATAAAAGAATAAAAAGCCTGCTAAATTGAACAAGACCTGTTATTTATTTAATACATAAAATAAAAATTCCAGTATTTAACTGTGTTCATATTACTGCTACATTTGGATTAATAGGTTACATAGTGGACTCTAAAGGAATGCATGAATTGAAAACAGGACTTTGGTTAGGGGGCTAGATTCAATGTTCATCAGGGTTGCTGTCTCGTAAGAGTTGCTCAGGTTTCTAACCTGCAGTGGAAAAGTGAAACATCAGCACAGAGCTCCCACCTCAGGCTCAAAGTGGTGCATGAGGATCCACCAAGGCAGACCCACTCAGGCAGACAGACAGACAGACATATGCACTTACCCTGAAGCATGGGGAAGAGTTGCAGTGGACCTGGAGAGCTCCTCTTCCTGGGAATTTGCTTCCTTCTCCCTTGGAAAAAGGAAAACATCAGAGGAAACAGTGGAAAAAAATAAGAAAAACAGTCAAGAGGCAGGATCAGTACAGAGGCAATACAGACACTGTCTTCAGTTGGAGCTCCAGGCACGGGTGCAGGGCGGTCCAGCCAAAATTTACAGACCTGGAGTTTGTAAAAGAGCAGGATCAGACTGTGTGGTCAATGCCTGTGCATAATATGTTATTAAAAGTTAATTCTTTTATTTCTGTTAAAAGTAAGAATAGCAACAATGAGCCTGCTTCAAGAGTAGTGTGGGAAAGCACTTGTAAAGAAGCTTATTTTTGTTTCAAGTCTCTCAGGGTTTTTACAATCAGCTAGTTAATCCTGTGAAAAATACCTTGGTTGCAACATTCAGTTTTGAGGATAAGTTATAATGCTTATATTAAGCCATAAATTTATGAACATATCTTCAGCTAAAGTGGATTTGTTGTATACTTTGCACTGAGAAAGTCATGTGAGGTACCCATGTTTTTGTGTTTCAGATATGTCTCAGCTTAGTTCGGCTTCTGCATTATTTGGCTCACTCTCCTCTCGGCTCGGTGACATTACTGGATTTTCGCCCTCGGCAGTTTGTGATCGTGGATGGGGAGCTGAAGGTGACAGATCTGGATGATGCCAGCATTGAGGAGAGCTCTTGCACCAGTAACAGCGACTGCTTCATGGAATTCCCTGCAAGAAACTTCACCCTGCCCTGCTCGGTTGAGGGACGGTGTCAGAGCATGAATGAAAAGAGGAATCTCTACAATGCCTACAGGTCTGTGATCAGATAAAGTCATACAGAATTAAGAGTGGGCCTAGAGCTCCAGCATCCTTTATAGTGATTCACATCAATGAGCACATACTGTCTCAGAACCAATACCCAGGAGAAGTGAAGCCCTGAGTAATTGTTTCATTTGTGAAAATACATGGCATTTATAACTTTTGAAATGTTTTGCGTACTCTAAGTGTGATTCACCACTCAGTCTAATTCTGTGTTGGTTGAAGCCGACTGAATCCTTCCCTCAAGTGGAGATTTTCATAGGAGTGAAGCAGAAGCACTTGCGGAGCTGGGGGCCCACAAGCTCTGTGGTGAGACAATTCCAGCAGCTCTTTGGTGTGAGTTAAGAGGGGTCATCACGTGTTTTGCACCGCCAGCTGAGCAAAGGACTGGCTTCAGAGTCAGACTTAGAGCTCAGTTCATGTCCTGTCCTCTGGCTCAATGCTCCCTGCTTTGCTGGAGCCCACCGTGGTAGGGTGATAACAGCCCTGGGGCCCTCAGAACCACCCTTAGTTGCTGGCAATCTGGGGTCTAAGCCCAAACCTTCTAGATAAGGGGTGGTCTTTTCACCGTCCCAGCCCCCAGTCTGTGTGAGCAGGTGCTGGGGGACTTGCTCTCAGTGCTGTGCCCACAGGGGGGACACGTGGCTGATGGGTCATGCTGGACCAGTTGGCCATTCTGAAGGAAGCATTCAGTGATTGCAGCCCTCTTCTAAATAAATTTGATTCTAAAGGTGTGTCCAGATTTACAGCTGCGTGCTTCTGGGCCATGGCGTTTTGTTTGTGGTCTTGGCTCTCCCCCATCAGCCATCACTCCCCCAGAGGGCTGTGTGGGATGCTGGGTGAGCCACATCACTGCTTTCCAGGGAGCCAGTAGTGGATGCTCAGTGCCATGCTCGTCCTGCAGTTGCCACTCTGATGGGCTCTGCTGGGACAGGCGGCCCCCTTGGCTGCTCCAGATAGGAAGATGCAGATCTCAGAGCAGTGCCATAATGGTGTGCTCATTTCTTAGGCTTCCCTTTCAAGTACCATGCCATTCACTGCCTTCCAGACCACAGCGAGGAGAGGCTGCTCCAAAGAGAGCCTTCTGCTTTGGTCGCAGGGCGCTCACCAGCATGTGTGTTGCATTAGCTGACCACACTGAAATGGGCTGCGCCACATGACAGCCATCTGCAGTTGTGCAGCGCAGTATTTAGTGTGTCCTGCAAGATTTTCCATTTCCATTTGCTTGGCTTAGAGATCTTGCTTAGCTTGCTAGCTTTTGGTTAAGACTGTTTTGCTGTTTCTGGGTAAGAAACCTTTAATAGGCGCCCATCCATCTCGGTCGTAAGTGGGGACATGTCTGTGGTGTGGTGGGCTTGTGGCAGGTTGCTGGTCACGCTGGAGGAAGTGGTCTTTTTCTAATACAGTTTTTAGTACTGCCTTTGAACTGCTCTCTTGTGTGTATTCCATGCACAGTGCCCCAGTGTTCTCAGCCCCTGCTTTGCCTTAACCCCACAGAGACACTGGGGTTTTGTTGAACAGTGGATTTGTGGTGTGGGAGGCTGTGACCACCCATGCTAAGGCGTTACAACAAACCCTATGCACTTGTCTCGGAAGGTGAAATCCTCACTTCATTAGGGATAGGCTGCTAAATTTGTTATTTTCATAGGTGCACTCTGTTGCTGTAGGCTTAGAGATTGCCCTCTGACGCTGTTAGATAGAAGTCAAAGGCAGCAATATGTCAAACAATGCATAAACCCCTTGTAGTTTTAAAACATAGCACACCCTAGCCTTGAAAGCATACTTAAGTCTATCTAGCTGGTTTCTTTATGAGGTAAATAATTAAAGGAGAGAAAACATTTGGGGGAAACCTCTAGAAGTGGCCCATCTTGACTTTCAGGTGGTTACCTCCTGTCACAAATGTATCTCACTGTTTTCCTCCAGATGTTTGGGGGAACAGTTTTCAAAGCACTGGACAGTTTTGAAAGTAAACATAACTAGTATTTTGAACTATTAACCAATGGCTGAGATGAATTCTCCATCATTGAGAATTCTTAAATTAAGATCAGCTAGTTCTCAAAAAGAAACAATTTGTAGGAATGAATGTAAAAGGATCTGACAGTCTGTGTTGTGCAGATCACAGGGGATGCCACTGGCCCTGGAATCAATGAATAACAAATGTTTCTGCAATTAAGCTGTGCAGACTCCAGTGTCTGTACATGTCAGGATTTCACATGTGGGTGTTTGCAGTAGAACAGTCGCATGTTTCTGTAGTCCTGTAGCTACGGAGAAACAATAACCTCCGTGACTTGCTTCCAGCCAGCATTGAGCAAACTGAGTGACAGCTACTGAATTTTTGCAAAGAACTATTCACAATCAGTTGGGCTCTGCTTTAGGGATAATCCCTAACCAAAACCAGTGAGGTAAAATTTACCAGACAAATTATTTGTTACATTGTTATGCTGCTCTTCAGATTTCTGTATGTATTCATATTGTCTGTTTCATACTCATCCTTAAAAAAACCTACCAGTGGATTATCCCACTTGGGAAAATCATAAACACTATTTTTTTTGAGGATGAACAAGGGAGTTACATTCTCAAAGAAACATTCGTTGTGTAAGTAGAGTGTCAGCTCAATAATACCTGCATCTATGAGCAATTTTTGGTGTCAGTAACTGAATTTTCCAACTTGTGCTCATGTAAAGCATTTTCTGGTCTCCCTCCTGAGCATGAGTCCCTGGGGGTTTCCATTTGACAGTGTGGTCTCTGTATATGAAAAATCATTTACTTTGCAAGTTAGATGTGAAGCAGGGCAATATCCCAATTATGTTCCTGCTCTTTTCCTTAGCTAATATTTATATCCAATAGTTCTGTTCATATTGTTGGATCCTGACCTTTCCATCTCCATCTTAGGTTTCTATGACACTGAGTTTGTTGCAATAGGTAGTAATATTGGCAGAGTAATAGAACTCAAAAGGAAGAAAATGAAAATTAAATGTACTTCAAGGGGTGGTAACGGCACCTTGTTTTTTCTTTTGTAATAAAATGTATTAAAATGGGGTTGTGGCATCTCCTTCTCTGTAGATGTTCAAAAGCCACGTGGACACAATCCTAAGTAACGTGTTCTAGGGGACCCTGCTTGAGCAGGGAGGCTGGACTAGCTGACTACCAGTGGTGCTTTCCAACCTCACCCATTCTGTGATCCTGTGATTCTACATCCATCAATGAATACCTTCATGAATGCATCTTGAATATAGATAAATGATAGGAACAGAGAGGACACTCTGTATTCCAGAACCATTAAAACAATAGAAGGCGGCTTGCTACTGGCAATTAATTTGAAAGTCTAAGAAAAGTGCAGTAAAGAAAATAGTAATTTCATTTATTAGAAATGGACAGAAATTTAATTTATGCACTTCCAAGGTTTGAAAAATAACCAAGCCCAAGACTTAGGGGTTGATGGCATCCTTTCAGTTTGTTAAAGTACTGACAGCTTTGCAAATAGTCACAATCCACGGGGCTTCATAGCAAATTGCTGCATTAATGGAACATTGACATGTGGGTACAAGGCAGCCTTGTATGTAGCAGCGTGGTCTAGGTATGCCAGACAGCTGTGTGAATAGTCTCAGCTATGTATTTATTTGAGTATAGAATACCATTATATTTCCTGAATAGGTCAGTGGCATATAAGCAATAGGAATTTTATTCCTTATGATGTTCAGGAGTCACCAGACGTTTGTAAACTCTTGTAAAAAAAATAAATTCAATATCGGTTACTTTTCTATTGCAGGTTTTTTTTTACCTATCTTCTTCCACACAGTGCTCCATCCTCACTGAGACCATTACTGGATAAGATAGTCAATGCAACAGGTAATCACAATAAACATGGTAATGCCAAGTATTTGCCTTTTTAATGTAACTGTCATGTTTGGGAGGGGAGGGTGCTGCTTTTGTGCCCACTGCAATTGAACCAGATTGTTTTTCTATCCAGGATAAAATTGCTCCTGTGGCAAGAATGGGCTCATACACCAGAGAAACCCGATTTTTAGATTTTATCTAGGCTTCGCAGAAGTATTTGTTTCATCCTGACACCTCAGCACTGAGGTGAATTGCACCAGAACACAATTCCTTGTGTGGTCTGGAAGAACTTCTGTTCCCGAAAAGGGAAATTTTTATGATAAAACCCAGAATACTTTCTCATTATCAATGATACCAGTGGTGTTTTATGCTGCAGAAGCCAGAGACGCAAATAACATTTCCGTAGATCTTCACTGATTACCAAGGTAGTGCCTTTGAGACAAGAGTAGTTGGCTGTAAAACTGATTTGAGGGTTTTTCAGTACCTTGCTCCAGTGTGCATCCGAGGGGGAAATGACTGATGCTGGGCTATAGCTAATGAACAAGCAAAGCTTTGGAGTTCCCTGTATTGGCTGACCCTGATCCCTTGTGGGGAGTTCTCCTCAGTATTTTCTGCCTGCAGGCCTGGGGCTACCAGCGGGATGAGCCAGCCTCTGGAATGCCTGGGTCATGTCAGGTGTGGAACCTGACCTGTAGGAGCTCGGGGATTTCCTGCCACAGAGCAGGGCACCGTTCAAATGAAACCTCCTTTTGTCCTGTGCAGGATGCTCCTCATCTAAGTCATTCTTTTGCTCTGCTTTTAAAGGAGAACTTCACTGGGGAATAGATGAGACAGCTGCTCAGCTGGAGAGAGTTTTGAACCTGTATAAGAGTGGGGAGTACCTGCAGAACACAACCCGGATGCCGAAAGCTGGTAAAGTTGTCCTTCTTGAAACTTGAAATCTGAGACTTTGTCATTGTTTTGAGGTTTGCAAGGGCAAATGTGCAGAAAACAAGGTTCAGTGGTCCTTGAAATCATGCATGTGATAGTATTTTATCTGCTTTTTGCTTCCTGGGAGCCTCCTGTAACGCTCCTCATTAAGTGATGTAGCTGGACATCCATAAGTGTGAGCAGGCTATAACGGGAGTAAGGAAACCCAAAGGGAGTTCTTCATGACAGATTTATGGAAAATGTGTTTCATCACATCCTCACACTGCTGTTGTAGTATCAGAACCTGCCTGAATATGTACTGGGGAGAATCCAATCATGAGGCTGTAAACCTCCATGGATTTCCTGGGACTTAAATTAATTTCTTGTAACATAAGTGCTTGTAGATTGGAAGAATAAAATTTTTACTTCCTTTGCAAGGGAAAAATAGTGTGCCCCTCCGCTTCTGCTAGCAATAGAACAAAAAAATAGAAAAAAGGAGGGGATGAAAACAAGGCTGAATAATAGTATCTTTTTCATAATATGTATGTATGCTATTCAAGCTGTGGTATGATGTGGTGCTTGTTCTTCCTAGAAGGAGAGCTGTGGAATTGTACATGTCAAAGAATATTATGTGTGCTGGAAATGACTGTTAAGCCCAACAATTGTAAAAGCTGTTTTGCAAATTATTTTTGTGTACATACAATGTTCGTGTCAAACTGTCAACGTAATTGACTGCAAGTTGATAGGAAAATTATGCCTCTGCTGCAAAAGCTCAGTAAAGAGGGAAAGATGGGTTCAAAATGAAGATGAATGTTGGCACAGGGGGTTTGAAAAGTTCAGTGAAGCATTTGCTCAGTGAAAGAGACACCGGAGCCAAATTCATTCTGGTTGTAGCTCTGTTAACCTCAAAGGGCCATGATACCAGGGATGAATTTGACCCACTTATCAGAATAATTCAATATTTATTTTGTTGTAAAATTGGCAGGAAAATTGTTGCAGGTGTTCATTTAACTTTCTAATTTTCAGCTTTTCATCACAATCTGTGCTGAGTGATACCTGTCAACACAGCAAAATTATTTTCAGCAGTACAATCAATAGTACAAACATGTCCTTTGTTGAAGAAGTGCCAGGAGAGCTGAAGTTGTTCTATGATTCTGGTTGATTCCAGATCTCTCTGCTGTATCAGGACAAGGTGAAGCTTTTGAATTTTAGAGGTCTGTCATGTTTATAAAGACTCTCAAGTAGAGAAGCTTTGGAGAGCAGTAGTCACTGTATCAGTGCAGGTTTCCACTGATACGAAGCAGAGCTCTGTGTATATTTAGCTACTGTAATAATTACACATTTTTGTGTTCATTTAATTCTGTAGAGTCCCAGACAATGTAACACAGAACCCACTGCCCATGTTCATGGTTAGTAATGCCCTGCTCTGCAAGGAGCCCTTTTTATTTGCAGGACACTGCTCATGGACTTAGGCACTTCACAGTGTGACCAAAGATGTTGAAAATCTGTAGAAGCTTTGTGTAATATACTGGATAATGTACATTAAATACTGTGAGTGCAATATTGAATTCCTTGATAGGAAAAGGTTCCCAACCAGGGGCAAGCCTGAGGAACTGGGTATCTTACTGGAAATTACTTAGATGAGATGTGTTCTCAGACTTAGCTGCCGTGCCTTTAAGATGTGCAGGCCTGTTTCTTGTTTGTTCTAAGGCTACTTTAAGCAAACAGAAAAAGGTGTTGTAATTTATTTCTATTTTAAGACTCCCTTTCCTTGCCAGACAAGTACGAAGAAGTCATATCATGAGGGTTAAAATGTGCCTACATACCCACTTGTATAATTTATTTCCAACCACAATATTCCTCAACTGCTATTTGACTGATACTTGATATTAATACCGTGCTGGAATTAATTTTTAGTATTTTCAATCCAGATATTATGGAATTAGAAATTACTAATTAGAATTTACTCAGAGATAATGGAATAAGGAATTCTTCTGTTGGTACAGTGAAGTTGCTGGAGAAGGTGACAGGTGTCCTGGAAGGGAGTGGTGTCCAGGGAATCAGCCTCTTCCACTGGCAGGATGTTACAGCTGAGATGGCATCCTGACCACCAAAGCCAAGGCTGAACAGCTGAGCAGACTGGATATTTTGTATATATCTTGGTAGACAGGGATGAAAAGGAACAACTGTGATATTTTCCCAAGCTGTCAGTTGAGGTCCTGCTTTGGCGCTGTTTGGACAAAAAAATATTTTTAAGATTAGGTGATTTTATAAAATGTTTTCTGTGTTGCTCTGCAGCATGAAGTTGAACAAGCGTGTTTTTCATCCAGTGCTAAGTTAAGATAAAATTAGAGATAATTGTTTTGTTCTCAGGCCAGATTGGAGTTAATCAGCTTTGCATTCATATCCCAATGTGTGCCAAGATGGGGGAGGCACAAGTTTGTATCCATTTTGCTCCAGATGATAGAAGTCTCACAAGGTGACTCACTCCTGGGATTTTCACTCTCACAAGTGGTAGAAATGGCAAGAATCTGTGATGTCAGTCTCCTGGCATCTAAAGGTTTGTGACAAAATAACTCCTTTCTGGTGCATGATCTATTTTGAAATCCTAAAAGAACAGGAGGAGAATTCAGATCCAAGAATTGTAAGGTTTTGTTTTGGTTTGGTTTTGAAAACAAACAACAGAAGGTTCAGGTAATGGTTCTTCAGAATCTGTCTTAGGTCTTAAATGTTTGGAACTATGCACTATCTTGGATAGAGCATTGTAAATTCATACCAGGAAAGACGAGATCATGATCTCGGGCAAGTCACGTAAGGCCATAACTAAAACATTAGCACTGAGGAAACAGTGTGTTATCTATGTGAACTTACGTTTTTGAAAGGAAGACCTCCTCCTATGAACACCACAAAGTGAGAAAGGTGATATTGATAAGCAGTACGGAAGTGACACGAAGAAAGTTCTTGTCAGCCCTAGTGTTCCCATAAATAAAGTTTAACAAGATGACATAGTCATATTACAGAAGGTCTTGGATATTAAGCTTTCACTGTGCTTCAGTAGTAAAGATTTTATAGTGCTGTAAATTATATTATGCTCTGGACTTTGGTTTAGTATCCTAGAGTAGAGGCGTGGGAGACATTTGATAGCTGTGTATGTGTTCTGCAATCATAAATCACACTGCTGTTCATGTTGATATGGGAACATTGCAGCGTTTAAAACAACACCAGGAACAAATACTTTTATATTCTATTGGCTGTTAGCCTCTCTTGCTGGAACCCAGAAGAATGTGAATTAAAACAGGAACCATGTATTTCTTCTGACATATGTTATCTAAAAATGATTAAATCGTTCCATTAATTATCCAGATTAAGGAGACTGTAAAAAAACTACTGATGTTCATCAGTAAAGTCATGCCCCAGTATCAATGTTTTTATTACTTCAATCAAGTGACTGTGATTTGTACCGAGTATCTGGCCCTTGAGCTAAGCCCCATCCCTTCAGTTAACTCAGAATTTACTCAGAAATGCGTGAAATCAGCTAACACTCGTAAATCGGATAGCTTTGTTATTCATTAAAGCTAATAGATGACCCATTATTAGGTCTGGGGGTGTGCAAGCCCACAGAAAGCTGTAATTAGCTGCTGTTGTTAGCTGAAAGCACATTCTCAAAGCTAAAAAAGCTGGAAGGCTGGACATATAAAGCAAAGACACGTTGTGTTTTCCTTTGTCTCAAGACAATTTGGCAGGATTATGCTGTATGTAAATATTTACAGTACAACAGTGTTTTGAAAAAAATATTCTGCAGGGTCACTATAGCAACCTGCTTAGGAAATTGTAAATCCACCCAAGAATTATTGAAATCAGGAACAAACTGCAGCCCAGATTCCTGCTCTATCTTAACATATTATAATAAATCTTACTAATCTTATATTTTTTAAAATTACTTTTTATACATGTGCCTTTGGTTTCCCTTTCCCAGAGCCCTCAGGGCTGAGGGGGAAAGGTGCACAGGGCAGAAAGTCTCCCTTTACACCCTGCCTTGCTCGGAGAGCTCTCCCACGAGGAGCCAGGCAATCCCAGCAGGCAGGAATACAGGAGCAGGTTCCTTTGCACCCGTGTGGCACTGGCAGCACAGTGGGTCTGTGCAGCTGTGCAGTGGCCACAACCAGGTGGTTGTTGCTCACTTGTATCTCCACCACCATGCAAACCATTTGCCCTGTTCCTGAGCAATGGTGTTCTGCTGTTGCTAAACATCTCCCTGTCCAACTTGGCAGTGCACAGCAAAATACTTTCTGCTGAGGTCCTCAGTGCCCTTCCAGAACACTAAAGAAGTTGCTGAGTGTCTTTTATAAATCCTGCGGGCGTCTGTCTTCAAGCTTAAATGCCCCAACACGTGACTGTAGGCAACTTCTGGCTTGTCCATCATCAGCATCATTGTTTTTATGACTGAGTGCACCACATGCAAGGTTTAAGCATTTGTAAGATGATTTTGGGCTTGTTGCCTTCAGTAAATTGGTGTCTGCCACAGAGGTGGCTGTGGGTATGGAGCAGCTCCCTGGGATGTGGGGCATGAGGCAGGAAAAATGCGCCAGCTGTGTCATGTTAACAGGAATAAAATGTAAGGGAACATGTCGTTCCTCTCGTTATTTATTTGTGTTTCGGTGACAGCCTGCATACCGATTTAAATATGGCTCTACTGCCAGCACAATGGAAGTGCATAAAAAGAGACAAGGCTCGCCGTGCTCCCAGCCCGCGTGCAGAAAACCGCCAGAGGATGGAAACGCTCCCCAAAGGAGCAGGGCTATCTCCTGGTCTGATGGCAAAGCTGTGTCCTGCCAGGCCTGCCTGTCTTTCCAAGCAGTTGGGGTGCGTCAGGACTGATTGAAAGCAGGGGCCTGTGGGATGGGCCTGCGGGATAGGCCTGCGGGATAGGCCTGTGGGATAGGCCTGCGGAATAGGCCTGCAGGATAGGCCTGCCCTCTGGTTTCCTCAGACATACCAACAAGTCACTTTCCGTAGCAAACTGTGCAGGGTGCTTTGTGGGGCCTGTTGTCAGAAGCATGTTTGAATGTGAGGTATTGGAACATGAGGAATAGTTCAGCATAAAATGAAGCGTACTAAAAACATCAGTGTATTATTGTCTATTTTGGATCCAATACTGTTCTCCAAAAGCTCCCTGGGAATCGGAGGGGACTGTTTGTAGAGCAAAACACTGCTCAATACCACTTTTTGCTGATATTGGCAAGATCAGGCTCTTTCTGCTTACTTGTAAGCAAAGCAATTAAAAGCAATTCCAGAGTCGACTGCCAGTGTTCCTCTTAAGACTGGAGGAAAAAAGGAAGGAGAAAAAGGAGCAACATGATTTTTGACTCAAGGATGAACGTCGCTGCGTCTCTGTCATTGACCCACAGTGTATTGGCAGGTGATAAGAGAACTGGGCAAATCTCCAACAAGTAGCTGTAGTTGGTAGTAAAAATGCAGTCTGGCTGCTGTGGCTGAAATAAACGGTCATTAGGACTGATTAAAGTCAGATTTAGGGTGATTCAGACAGGCTAAAAGGGGGAAACCACAGGCGGTTTCACATAGTTTATTATATACTTGTGGAGCTCTTTATATGATTCAGTCTAGTACAGTGAAAATGAGTATGTTTATAGATTGTACTCGGCTTTGGGACAATGCAGGTGGTTTTTGATGGAAAAAAAATTAGAATAGAATTTAAAGCATTGGCTTTCTTTTACAGCTGTTGCACTGGTCAGTGATGCTGCAGATTGCTTTTAAAGATGCCTCTCTTACTTGTCACAACAAGTAAGTGATCTTGGTTTGAGGATCACTGTGGCCACCATGGGGATGTGGCTAACATGCTAAGGAGCTTCTAAGATTTTGGTCTGATCAAAGCAGCATGTTTTGATTGATCAGAAAAAACTTTAAAAAATATTTTATAACTATAAAAACTATCACAAAACAAAACTTCTGAGGATTGCCTGGATTCAGCATAGCAAGATATCTTGAAGTTCCAAAATGTTTACAAGAAAAAATGCTTAGTAGTAATATTTATCTGTGTAATTGTGAGCTCCTGTATTATCTCCCGTGTGTTAAACTGGAGCAAATGCATTGTAAGTGACATCAAGATCAGGCTTACTGCATTGTATTTATTTGCTTCAATCCTCACAAAATTCGTAGATGGAGGAAAGGATTCTTTTTCTGCTGATACCAGTAGGAATGCCTTGCATTTCTCTGATCTATTCCTTGCCATTACCTTAATAGACTTTATGTACTCTCTGTCAAGCTATGTGTATGTACGCAAAAGTGTAAATTTATGGCTGCATTTATAGTATTAGGCAAGCATTTATTGGTTTTAAACACCATTAGTCTGGAAATCGACCAGAACTTTGACCTTTTTATGATGTGATTTACTGCTGTGAGCCTTCAAATTCCAAGGACTCCATTTAAGCAAGTTTCAGGCCTTGGCAGGACAAAACCTTGAGCTGGAGCTGTCTTTAAGCCATTGGGGTACTGCGTAATTGAGTAACTGCACTGTGGTGTCCAAAATGATAATTTAAAGGTGTAAGGGAAGCCCAGCTCTCCTGAGGGCTGGACTTAATGTCATTGCTGGGACACAGCTCAGTGGAGGAGCATCCTTCAGGAGGGTCCTTCTAGTTTGTGTGAGAGAAATGCCTTTCTTCACAACTCTTACAAATAAGGGCTTAAGTGCAAGCTCCCTAAATTGACACTGTGCAAGCAAGAGATTCTAGGGATACTTGTCTTTACCATGCAAATGGGCAAGGCATCTGCCTTGCTCTGATGGAAATGGAGTGCGTTTTGAAGAGAAATGCAGTTTGCTTAGACCACCAACTTGGTTGGTGTTGCAATGAGTTTCTGATCAGTTCTGACTGTTCTAACAGTTTAAGAGGAGATCCCATGTTGGCTTCCCAGGGCAAGCAGGAGTGCCTGGCTGGTGTGGGAGCAGGAACCAGGGTGCAGAGCCATCACATGTCCTGCTCTCTACTCCTTGTGGCTGCCTTCCCATTGGGATTCTCCTAAGGGAAGGCAGTCCCAGGCAGCCATCGCTGCTGCTTGCCATGCAAGGGGGAAGAGGAGCTGCCTTCCTGCCTTTCCCCCTCACTGCATCCCACTCTGCGGGCAGTGCAGGCTCAGCTCCCCAGACTGCCGGTATCCAGTGGCCCGTGCCAGCCGGAGGCCCTGCCAGAAGCTGCCTTGTGGAGCCCGTGTGGCTCTGTGCTCTTGGTTAGACTGCAGTGTTTTCACCCACACGGTGCTCGGTGATCTCACAGCCAAGCAAAAATGCTCTGTGCGTGTGTGTCACACTGCCATGTACCTGTTACCTGTTCCCATTGGAGATGGTTGTGGCTTTCCCTCCTGTAGGAACTGGCAGGGAGCAGCGAGGAGAGAAGGGACAGCCATAGGGCTGTTCTGCCTGGTGAGACCACCCTGGCATGGCTGTTTCCCTCCTCACTTGCACACTCAAACCAGGACCTTGCCATTGCCATCACGGTTACTGCTGGCCCAGCTCTGTTGATTAACGTGTCTCAGCTGCCCAGATGATTTACCGGGCTTGGTCACCTTGAAAAAGTCAACGGAAAGGGAGAACTTTATCTCCTACCTCTGACAGAGCCTCAGGTCACGTAAATCACTGCTGCTCTTTTGAAGTCTGTGTATGTCAGCCGAGAGCCTAACCCCTGAGAGCTGTATCGGGAGCAGTGCTGAGGAGTAGGGAAGTGCTGTAGGCCTATTAAGAAGCATATCTGTGCTCAGAGGAGTTTAAATATTGGATGATAATTCAAAATAAGGGTCTTCAAGGTGGGCTTCTCCCTTGCATGAAGTAAAATACCTGACATGACATGAGGCTCAGTGCTGTGATGGTGTGCTGAGGGATGCTGCAGCTTCCTCCCAGCCCCGGCGAGGAGCCCATCAGACTCCCAAAGTGCCCTTGAGAAGGGCCAGGATACGCTCCCTGCTGACATGGAGAATCAGGCTCAATCTTCATCTCCTGCTGTCACAGCAAGGACCATCCTTCTGTGAATGCCCTCTGTGGCATGGGCCTTGGCACAGTGCAGTGTGAGGTGGCAATTCTGTGGTGTGCAAAGAGGGGCTGTGGATAATCACATTTTATATCCAGTCATCATGGCATGTATGGTGATACAAATGGTTACATATGGTGCTAACTACAGGGAATTGATTTTTTTTTTGCTTTTAATTTGTGCACATCATTTTACTGACCTAGGCTGTGAGGTAAAAATCAATACTCAGCAGTTGCCATATGGAGATAAGAGAATATTCTGTTACATTCAATTATTGTTACACTACAGTTGATATAGAAACTGGGAAGAAATGGCACTTTATCTATGCAGCCACTAGCATTTATGCTCTGACTTCTCTTTAGAAGAAATGCATACCTATTTTGGATGGAGAAATGACCAGTAGTAATGTGGAACTATGTTTTGATTTTTTTTTTCTTCTTGTGCATGAATCTGCATTTCCTGAATTAAGAAAAAAATTGTGCTTTTGATTTAACTGGACCATGATCAGCTCTGATTTTACATCTTGTTTGGGAATGTTTCTTATGATACTTTTAATGAGCTAAGACTTAAAATAGAATACATTTACTACATTTGTTTCCCACTATTTCAGACTGTGTGCTGAGAACGAGCACTTGTGAATGTGCATTTCTTTCCCCAGTTGAAATACTGACAGTTTGGAGTAGCAGACACACTTGCCTTTGACTCGGTGGTGTTCCTACAATGTGCTGTATGAAATATTAGCAGGCTGAATCAGCAGAGCCAGGCAGAAAATGCCTGAACCAAAGTGACTTAAGAATAGGCTGTGAGTCAGGGCAGGCAGCTCTGGTTTCCATAATAGATACAATTAGAAGAAATATAGAATGTATTTAGTTTTTTGAATAGGACGTGGGGAGGGGAGACAGGAGGGAACCATTAATTTGTGCGTCTGGAGGCTAAATAGAAATGTTTATAAATGATCAGTTGAATTTGCTGATGCATTCATTAGAGAAACCCCCGTTAGTGGCTGGGAAAGTGAGAGGAGCTGTGAACAGAGAACAAGAGGCAGCTCATAAAGGCAAGTGAGACTGAACGGCAGCCAAGGGAGAGGAGCAGTGGCGGGGCAGCGCGGAGGCGCTGGGCGAGGACCACGCTGACATGCTCCCGCTACTTTTTTACCCCCCTTCTCTTCAGAGGCCCATCAAGCGACTCCTCTTTTGTCCTAATCTGAGCAAGCAAAAAAAGTTTGCTTAATTAAAAGCCTGTCTTTTCTTCCTTCTCTAAAGGAGCCGGAGAAAAATAGCATGCTCTTCTGAGGGAGAGGGAGGGCTGGGAACGCCTGGTCAGGTCTCACCCCGACAATCCTGCTCACTGTTGAGAAGTAGGACAGTGAGTCAGTTCATTCAAGTGGATGCTGTTTATTCAATGGGACATTCTTCCTGTAAAACTCCTAATAAAACCAAAGCCTCGCCTCCGCAGTGGGGAAGGGGAAGGGGTTTTGTGCACAGACTGTTTATTTACAGACACTTTCTGGAGAAAAAGGTGAGAAGAAGAAAGGAGGAAAGGAAAAGGAAAGTAAGGTGCAGAGCTGTAAACACATTTGGGAGTAAACCAGGGCTGGTACAGTCTAACCCGTCAGCTTTTCCGTCATATATCCTGCTCCTAAGCTGTTCTAATAAACCTTGCCTGTTAAAAACAACCATTTTACTGGAGCTTTCAAACCATTGCTTTGCTCTGATTTGCAGAGTACAGACGGGTGCCTGCAGCCTTTATTCCTGATGAGAACTACAGATGCTGGCCATCGTACCATCACAAGGGCTGCCTCCTCTCCGTGTTTGATGTCAATGAAGCCATTGAGATCTGTGACAGCTACTCCCAGTGCAAAGCTTTTGTCCTAACTAACCAGACGACTTGGACAGGTAGGTCCTGGATGCTGTGGAGCAGAAGCAGCAACTGAGTCACCTATCCTGGCTGCTCTAAGTGTTTTAATACAGCTTGGGGAATTTGTTGTGCTGGGCTGTGAAAGCCACCAGCAGCATCTAGAATTGAGGTAATTTCTGAAGGTTCAGCTGAGGCAGCTTCTTTTTTGGTGAGGCTTCTCTTTGCCAGCTGCCGGGGGAGCAGAAACCTACAGACAGCTCACAGGGGCTGGCACTACAGAGCTAAGCACGTAGACCCCAGGTGACCAAACCACAGGATGTGAAATATTATTTTTTTGCATTTTTGTGCTTCTGGGAGGTGTGAACAGGCACTTCCATGGAACCAAGAAAAAAATCATTCCGGTTAGCCTTGCCTATGGCTATCCAGTGGCTACATCATCATGTCAGCCTATTTGTAGTTGGAATATTGAAGTTAATTAATATACTAAAAAGTATGTATTCTGGCATAGGCAAATTCATAGGAAGTTTAGAGCAGCTCCTATCTCAGGTTACAATATTAAAAGCAAATGGGACTTAGTATCAATATTTGTAGTCTTATTTGTCATTCCCTTTGCCATATCATTCTTGATGCATGAGCACTTGAGTCCCTGAAACGTGCAGCTCGGAAATTTGCTCAGTGGTTGAGGCATCCCTTTTACTTTTAAGGAAAATAGTGTTATGAGAGCCCCCTAGAGAGGCAGGCTGGGAGCAAATAGCATTTGATTTTCTAAAGTTTAGAGAGGGAAGGCAGAAGTAGAACAGATATGGAGTTTATCTCTGTGGTCTTTGCTGCAAGGAAAGGCAATGATTTTGCAGTTCTATGGGGCAGCAGGAGCTCACTGGGAGGCAGGGGTGCAAATAAGGTGCCAGGTCAGTGAGTGTGGGGAGATAGAAGAACTGTGCTGTGGCTCCCACAAACACCAGACAAAGAAACCTTGCCAAATTCAGCCCCCACTGGCCTCGGATATGCGTGCAGCATGTGCCTCATGCTACGCAGGCTGTTGTCACTTGCTGCTGCTTTTTGTCTGAGGACTTGAAACCTTGTTCTAGCTTGTTTAAAGCCCAGAGCTACAAAGTGATCAGCAAGAGCTGTTTCAGAGAAAGTCATGTTTAATATACATTGCACTGATCAGTTTTGAAAATATTCAAGCGTGCAAATATGATTCTGCTCCTGTATAATCAAATGAATCAATGTTTTTATCAGTGGGAGTCTCAAAATACTTCTTTAAAGATCACATGGAATTTGTATTAAAATCTTCAGACTTTTCCTTCATTTACTGTGTTAGCTGTGCACAGCTGTATCTTGACCGTAATTAGGTAAGAGTAACTATACTGAAACCAGGGGAAATTTGGTGTCATTTTAGACAAAAACAGTTCATGTTTATACCAGCTGAAGTTAAGAGAGAGTTCAGCCTTGCGTGGCCTGAAAAATGCACAGGTTGAAGTAGAATTTGAAATGTCAGTATTTTAAGGTAGGAAACCTTTTGCTCATCACTTCTAAATATTTTTCCCTTCCCCCCCTTTCCTATTCAATGCAGGTCGGCAGCTTGTCTTCTTCAAGATGGCCTCAAATCATATTGTGCCTGATCCTGACAAGATAACATATGTGAAGGTGACAGACTGACAACTAAAGTGGCTCAGTCTGACACGTGAGCGATAAGAGCTGTTTGTGTATAAATATAGGCAGCTGTTAGGTAGAAGGCGGCTGTGGCCGGAGAAATAATTGCACTATTACTCATTCTAATCTATAGAGTGCTAAAGGAAACTTTAAAGAAATAACCTGCATGACCAGGATGAATGTGCAATAAAACAAGACTTTGAAAATGTGATTTCAAAACAGAACAAAAGAATCCAAAGCAAAATACAAGAGATAATACACTGTTAGAGTATAAGTTTGGTTATAAATCAGCTGGCAGCTCTGGCTTTTCTAACCAAGGTTAGCATAACATTTCTGACCTATACATGTGTGTCCAGGGATGAAAGCTGATCATTTCTCTGGGAAGCCTGTATCCTCCACACTATATTTATTTGGGCACGTACAATCACAACAGAGGAACTGAAGCATATCAGTTTGTCTGCAGAATAGCAAACGTTACTGAGGACAATCAGCATTTGTGTTAAAGCTATGGAATATGCAATGCCGGCATATTTGTCAAACGGAAGGAATTGCTTACGTTTAGAATTGCAAGACTGCAACTAATTTTCATTTTTGCTTCCAATGTTATCATAAAGTTTCATTTTTAATTTGAAAGAGCCATTTTGTAGATCTAGCAAATCACATAAGCATATGAATAGTCCCACTGAAAGGGCAGGGTCTTACCCAAGTGCCAAGTGCTTTGCTGCATAGGCCTAAGCATATGCTTACAATTAAGCCTGTGCTTAAGACTGCTGTTGAATCAGTTTGAATTGTTCAGGAAGCCACATTTTTGACAGACTGGCAAAGCAGTCCAGCTGGTTGAACAGTACTAATTTAACGACTGTCTTGCAGTTATTCGTACCTTTTATCATCAGGTCCTTGGTTTTCTAAAGGCATCGCTTGCTAATTCTTAGAGTGAATGAAGTAAATGACCTTAATGATGTCAAATGAATGCTAGCCTTAATCTATATAAAATGCATCTTAAAGGCAGGGTGTGTCTAGAGAATTTGCTTTCAGTGAAAGCAATGAAGTAAATGCTAAAGTGACCAATGTCATACTGTTTTGTAGTTTGTACAGTCAGGAAAAAATGTGCTTTTGTTTCTCAAATTGTTTATTTTTGTAAAAAAAATTAAAAGATAAATAAAATTTCTTTTATTCTTGATTTTTGTGTGTTTGTGTTTCAAATACATGCCTAAATCTGGTGTATTGTATGTAAACTTAGACTTGGGATATTTTTTCCAGAAAGGACTGAGGTTGTTCCAGTGGCTCTCATGGAAGGGTCTGTTGGTGCCTGGAGTACTTGGTGGCTTTGTCTGTGTGGTTGCCTGTCCCAAAGTGGGTCGTGGTTAGAAGACAGTGGCTGAGCATCCTTTGCTGCGCTGTGCTTTGCGCTATGCTGGTATCAGTCTGTTAGCACTCGCAAGGGGCAACGGTAGAGTTGGACTTGATGAAATTGCTCTTTGGGCCAAAGGTGTGTTTTCTCTGCCAGGGAGGGCCAGGGAAGGAGAGCAGGAGGGTCAGGGAAGCTGAGGGAAGCCGGGCAGCAGTGTGGCTGTGCAGGAGGGAAGGTCCGACAGTGACACCACCGGCGGCGGGTCTCGTCTCACCGCGGTGCTCTGAGGTCACTGATGCCCTAATGGCTCTGGCAATTGCCTGAAGTGACGTCCTGTAATGGCTATAACTCACAAATTATCAAACTCCCAGCCCTAATAGCTCAGCTGATTGTGTCGTTGTGCACTTAGGAACCCATCAATCATACTGTGGTAATAAACAAACACTACGGATTCTTTTAAAATTGCTGCATAAATCATGCCAACACGTACTGCACAGTTCATTGAAGTGATATGGGTTGTTGGCACTGAGGTGCTGGTATGTATTTTGGAAGTCTTTAACCTCCTGTGATTTCCTTCCCATTAAGCACTGCACAGTTCCAAAAATACTCAGCATTTAGAAACATTCTTTAAACTCTTTAGTTGCATTCCTATGTAAAAAATGCCAACATTTAAAAGAAAAAAAAAAGCATCCAGGGTAATACTTTAATGTTGTAGTAGGTAACTTCAATAATTTCATTCCATCACTTTCTGCACGCTGGAAAAAATGCCTCTTAAGTCAGGAATTGTTTATCCCTAGAATTAAACAAAGTTGCCAAACCAATTTACATCAGCTTTTGCAAACAGAGATCAAGTAAGCAAGAAAGAAACATAGCTGTGAGCCAAGAAGCTGGATTTTAAATTTCAGTGGTAATCAACTTTATACAGGCAGGTTTTATAACTCTGAGAGTAAGGCTTTCCAGTGGAAATGCTGATTTAAATCTTAGTAAGAAAGGTGTGATACTACAATAAGGGAATTTAACAGCTGTAATAAGCCCTGGTAAAATTCTGAATTTATGTGGAGAAAGTGATTTTTGCAGGAGTGGGTCTGATTCAGCAAAGTGCCTGACTGGCACTCATGGCACAGAAACCCTTGAGAGGCCACAGAGGAGGAGGAAGAGGAGGAAACAAGGCACAAAGCAAGCTGGCAGGTCCTGGCCAGTCAGCCTGGGACCTGCTTCACGTTTTCTGTGGAAAAGGCATTTCTATCTGTTTTTTCCCCTAACTTTTTGACTGCTTTTTACATTTCCTGGCTTCTTCAAGCCACAAGGTAGAAATATGAAAGAAGACACCCACAGGGCTTTAAACGGCTGCTGTCTGTGTGTGCACATGCACGTGTGTGTATGTGTATACGTATTTATGTACGTGTCACGCTGAACAGGGAGAGCTTATTTCCTCAGTGAAAAACCTATTGCCTGTGCACAAAATGAAGTGCTAAACAGGATGTTGAGTTCATCTGGAGAAGTGAGAGCTGCAAGAGGCAATGGGTGCTGCAGCTCTGCAAGGGGCTGTGCTGAGTGTTTGGCCCAGTCCAGCGCCACATCACGCTGGCTGGTCTGAGGCTCAGAGCACCTCCAAGAGGTGCCACCTGTCTCTGTGATGGTTTGGTGAGGAGGTGATTCTAGCCCCACCACTGGGAACAGGCTCCAGGCAATGAAACAACCACTGACCAGCATCACCTCTGGCCTGATATCCTGAGGGTTGCAGGGGAGACGTGCTGAGAGCTTTCGTCTTTGCTTAGACCAAAATAAAAATGTGTTCTTCTATTTTTCTCTGTCTTGTCTGAGCCTACTGCTTTATCTCTGCTCGTTTTTCAGAGCTTTCTCTCCAACTTCAGTGTGTATTTTTAAGTAGAAAGCTGAGGTCTCCTGTAATCACCTTCAAACAGGTGGTCACAACTCACATCACATCTGGGAGAAATCTATGGTGAAATTAGTAACATTGCCACGAGCATTCATTGCCGTGAGACAAAGCCTGAAAACAAGTGGGCTCTGTTTCCAGCTGAGAAGCTCAGGTAAGTTTGTATAAGGAGTGAAGGGGATTGGATGGGCAGCGAGATGCTGGTGAAGAATCTCAGAGAGATATTCTTTCAATATGATATAAAGGAGTTTAGTGTAGTACGACTATTTGTGATTTGCCCTGCCTCTCACTGCTTCACTGAGGCATTTTGCTTAGTCCTTTTGCCAGCCATGATCAAGTTTCCCATAAGATTTGTGAGATTTGTGGGAATGGCAGAGTGGGGTGCAGGGAGGACAGCAACTTGGCATGAAGGCAGCTCTCCCTGTTGCCAGTTACTGTCTGTGGTGTGGCAACTGCAGGGGACACTGTCCTGGGGCAGGACCTGACCATGGTAGGTGCACAGTGAAGACCTTAATCCCTGCCTCTGAAATTCACCTTATCAACTTGTACCAAGAGGATTTGTAATTCAAAGCATATGGAAGGTGGTAGTGAATATGCAGAGATCATATTATGTTGCCTGTCAGGAAGTAATAATATGAACAGTGATGATATGAACAGTGATGTTCAGATTTAGTAGGGAGAGCCTTATCTTGTATTCTTTAGCACTAAATTC
The DNA here is from genome assembly GCA_013397915.1 of Daphoenositta chrysoptera. NCBI lineage: Eukaryota > Metazoa > Chordata > Aves > Passeriformes > Daphoenositta > Daphoenositta chrysoptera. Next base: position 1,694,437 of record VZRO01004973.1, on the reverse strand, counting down.
TGTGAAGGCTTAACTACAACCTACTATTGGGGGAAAAAAAAGGAAAAATGGAGTGGCAAGACTGTTCACAAGTTTTTTCGAGGAAAACATATCCCTAACCTTTTGGTCAAAATGTGAAATGGTGTTGAAAGAAGTCAAACAGACTCGGGTTGAAAAGACTCATCTGAAGTTTTCATCAATTGACTGCAGAAAAAAAAAAGAGACTCAAAGAAGAAGAGAAACATTTGTGGAAAGCAGGCAGTATATAAAGACTTCACAATCATATTCTGCTGAATGTTTTTTGAGATGTGATCATTGAATCCTTTTTTTTTGGTCAAGAAAATATATTTCTTTCTCCCTCTGTGTTTTAAGCAGGAGTGAGACATGTTGGGCTGCCCTCCTCTAGAGCTCCCAGGGCACGCGGAATCCCTGTCCTTCCTTCAACACAGACATGGGCCTTGGCATTTGAACTCTTAACAAGTAAGGTTCTTGCAAGTAAGTACAAGGGATTTTTTTCAAATTGGAATGGATGCTTTTAGGAGGTATGTTTAAAAAATGTGAAGGAAACAAGACGTCGTGTCGTGTCCCTTTGTAGTTGTGTACAGTCAACAATTGCCTTTGTGTAATAGGTGCCCCACTTCTCTGCAAACTGATGGGAAATATAATTCAGTAGGAGCCACCCTCATTATTAAAGTGTCTTTGATGTCAAGCCAGAGGGCAAACAACTCATTTATTGGAAATTGTGGCTTTTAAACAAAAAATCCCTGCTAACCACAGTTTTCAGCAAATGACTGGGAGGCTGAGAAGGAAGACTAAACTATCCAGTGGCTACTTGAAATGATAAAGCCAAAATCTTATCTTACTTAGCTTGATTTTACCAGTGTAGATCAGTTAATCCTTGATTTATGTTCACATAAAACAGAATCAGACTGTTAGATTTTAAAGTATCTATGGAGGACGAACTCAGTAAAACCTACCTCTTGGACCTAAACGTTTGAGCCATATAAGTGAGGAAAAATACACTGATTTTCCCATATATACATGTCCATGTGAGCACAGGTAGGTTCCTGTGAAATTTAAACAATGACAACATGAAGACTTGTCTTTCTTTTCGATGGAAGCTTTAGCAAGAGACAGAAAATTAAAGACATATTATTTAATAAATAATGCCAGGAAGGGAATATGAATTCTACACTCACTGTTTAATACGGATAATGCCATTTCTGTTTATCATCCTGCCAAGTTCAAGTATACCCTAAGAACAATTTCCAGTTTTCAATACTACACATACATGGCATGTATGAAGATAATGGTACAAATTGGTATTTATAAATTACAGCTTTCTATAAATAGACTAGAAGGAATGCAAAGCAGCCAGTCAGACAAATAGATGACCAGGGGCACAGTGGCACTTTTAGAAGTGGTTGTATTTAATGTTTTATACAAGACCTTGGGTTTGTGCAAGTTCATGACCTATGAAAAACCTCATATGACTTACTGGCAGGTATTGCCTCATTCTTGGGCACAAGCTGTTGATCAGCATGTGTGCTACTATTCCTACGTGTTTTACCATCCTGTCCTTAACCCCCAAGAGTTGCAAACATAAAGCCTGTTTAAAGAATGGAAACACTTCAATTAAATGACAGGTTTTCATCTGTACACAGCTCTGATTTGTGATTCATTATAGAACTTTGGTCAATGACAGCTCTTAAGCAGGAAGAATATTACAGAGGCAAAAAATAATGCACATTTTTTCATACAGGCAGTGAGTTTATGAACAGACTCTGCACTGTCTACCTGGAGAATTGAAAAGTTTAATGACTTGGATTATGGGTCAAGGTGGCAGATGTGAAAAGAAATCACCATTTTGCTGCCTTATATTGCAACATATGTTCCATGGCCTATAATTATGCTGATATACAGTCCATTTCTTAGGGACCGAGCTCCTAGAATTGTGTATTCATAGGTGAACTGTGGTTCTAGGACACGAAAGAAGCACTCTGAACCCGAGTTCTTTACAGGTCACAGGCCAGAAGGAAAAGAGAGCCTGGTTGTTTATTCTTTCCATATTTATATGTTTCTAGGAACAACCATGGATTGGAGGACAAAGTTACCACCTCCTCCATCTTTACTGGTTAACAGAACAATCCATCAAACATTCTCCACCCAGGAGAAGAAATGTACACAAAAGTTACAGTTAACTAAAACATTGCTATGTTCATAGAAAGTGTGTGAGAAACTTTATCAAAGAATGAACACATAGAAACTGCAAGAGACAGGGCAACAGTGAACAAACTCCTCTTTGCCTCTTTTTACCAACTACTAAAGAGCAGGAGTAAAAGAGAGTCCTGTGAGTGTAATAATACTCTTGCAATCCAGAAACCAGTGTGGCTGTGGTGCAGTTAATTCTGCATGGCTCCTGTGCAGTAACAGTGAATGGACAAGAGTTGGTGGCTAAAGTTAGCAGTAATTCCAAAGTGGATGTGGATGGCAAACATGTCTCCTTCTAAAAGTAATAGGAAAGGGACATGAGAACTGTGTAGTAAAAAAGGTGTAAGAAAAACAGAAATACCATTTGTATAATAATTGTATAATTTGCTGTGGGGGGAAAACATATATGCAGTCCAAAAATTCCATCCTACATCTCAGGGAGAGGTTAACTCTTAACTCTCTGAAGTCACAGCCCACGTAATACCAGTTCACAGTTTCTTCAGTACCCTTTGCAAGTTATTTCTCTCCAGATTTCAGTCCTCCCATTCTTGCTCAGAGATGGTGGACTCCTCGTGTGTGACAGAAGGACACTGCAGCAATGCTGTGGCTGCTCAGCCAGCCTTGGTTCTTGCCTCATGTTGCAATTCCCTTGCCATAGAACATGCCTTCAGCTTGCTTGGGATGAACTCAGTGTGTTAACTTAGTGATCCTAATAAAAATTACTATAGACTGTTTTCTTATGATGAGATAAACCACCCTCCAATGCCATCTAGTGATGCTGATAGAATCTTATTTAAAACCCCAAAGCTTGTGCATTCCAAGTAAATGTTACGTGTGTATACTATGAAGTATAGTTATGCTTTCAGAGCAAACCCAGAACAGTTTTTCTTCAATTAATTTCAGCAGTTTTTCCGAATTTACTCAGGTAATTTACTATACACTGGTATATGGCCTTTTTTTTCCTTCTAAATCGATGGTGATGTAAGAGGCAGTTGAATCTGCTCCAGCTGTCACCCGGGACCTTGGTGCCATATGCCATGTTGATTGCCCTTAATTCAAACTCTACCACAGGGCAATGTGAAGCTGCCTGTTCAGTACCTTCCAAGGGGCAGGAAGCTCCCTTTAAAGCAGAGCTCCAAATGCAGAATCCTACAGAAAAATACTAATAATTTAAAAAATGCGCATTGTTTATTGCAGCAAACCATACATGAATGGCATCACATTTCTGTTGCCATGTCCTCTCGAAGCTGTTGAGGCTGATAAGATTTCATACAGCCACAGAAAGTCTGGGGAAGGGAACACAGAGGGGATGGAGAAGGGAATGGCAAATTTGCTGTGTTTAATGTATTGGACACCATCTGTATTTTATTCAAATAGGGTTATATATTTTGTGAAAATAAAAACCAGCCTCGTGAGTCAGTGTGTGCAAGGCAGTCACTTGAATATATATAATGGGAAACATGTTTTAGGTTGGAAGTTGCAAAGGGAAATCAAATGTTTGAAGTGTCAAAGTTGGAAAAATATAAAATATGCCTGACACCGTAGCTATTGAAGCCAAAATGAATAAATCATCATCTCAGGAAAGAAAACCCCACCAAGTTCTTGGCTATAACCTTCATTTTCCTACACTCAAATAAAATTATATACAACCTGATAATTTAACCAGACTTGTCAATAAGAACTGATGGCTTCAGCAGACACTATCACTTCATGCTTCAATGTAGACTTCAGAAGCATCCAGTAATTTATCCAAGAAATAAATTTAATGTCAAACTTGTCTCTTCAAGTTGATAGATAGAAGAACCCTACACAGTGGAGCTGATGTGAAATATGCCATATTGCAGAACACTAGAGTAAAATTAAATTAATGCCAGCTCAGTAGTTTATTCCCCACGTACAGCTTTCCCTGAGCAGTTATGTAAGAAGTATTTTAGTATCTTTCTAAGTAGTGCAAGCATGACTTCCAAGAAGGAATTTGAGAGAAACTTTAGGTTGCAATAATAGGAGCCTGAGTTTACAGTCCAATTTCAGTTGCAGTCCCAGTATTGGCTCTGGTGAACTTCTAAGCCATTTTCTCTTCATGTTAGGCTCAGTGTCAGAAATGTGATTTGCAAACATAGTAACACCCATCTATGTCTGTCTGGGGAGAATTACTGGGACATGGTGTTTTCTGGCTTTGTGTGCATCAAGGTTTTAGGGATAAACAATTCCTGACTTAAGAGAGATATTTTAGCTGCAATTTGACATGCAATTATTTGGGCAAACCGAGGCCATTAATTTACTGTTTGAGATGCATACATACCTGTTTATTTATTTATCAGAAGGAATAGTATTTATTTGTCAGAAGTAATAGTCCCTGGAAATTGCAAATCAAGATAGTAATTCATTTTTATTTACTGAAAATAACCTAGCTGACCTTTTACTTGCTAAAAATATGTTAGACGGCCTAAAGCTTCTGCTGTGTAAAGCCTGAACTGAATGCACCAGTGAGGGAGTGATCAGCACTGGATATGGCATCCCTAATCTCCCTTTCCCTCTGGCCCTACACACCAGTTGCAAAAGGCTTTTCTTACCTGTTTAGGCTCCACACAGGTCTCAGAGGACCGTGGTCCCCCGGGGAGCTGTCACAGTGCTCCACCTACTCTGTTCTCTCTAATTTCTGTTCCTCTCCCAGCTGTGACCCACAGTGAGCAGTGCAGCTTCTCAGCCGTGGCTTCACACTGTGAGAACAGCCCATATGGCCCTCCTGGTTTACGTGTAGGTGTGTGTTGGACCTGTCCTGAATGCTGCCAGGGAGCAAAAGGGGCAGATGGCACAAACTCCAGTTCCTTCCCCCACACTAAGCAGCCATGGCATTTCAAAAAGTCAGGTGAAGTTCGGTATCCAAAGCTGTGGTGACACTGAGAGTCTGTCATCCAGGCACCTTTCATCTGCTCCAAAATGGCCTTGCAGGGGCTGACTGATCAGCCAGTCACCCCGGCGGCTGTGTCTGACAGTGTCCAGCAATTGACCTCGAGGGGAAGAGTAAGTACGGACCTGACCTTTCCTCTCACAGTCTCCTCCTCTCTGTCAAGCAGCCGATCAGGATTTCCACGAGCTTAAATTATTAAACCATCTCCAGACATTGTCTATAGGAGTGTTATATCACTTGTGTTGGCAGCTGTGGCAGGACCAGTATCTCCTACTTTGAAAATAAGCTCCTCAGCTTAGTCTTGGTGCACACACAGCAGCAGAAAACTGTTCTGCAACTAAGTGCTTTGCTATTGGCATGATATCTTAATTAAATCTACAATTGAGCACGTCTTTGGTGTTTTCAGCAATGTTTTTCCTCTGAGAATTACTTTCAAAATTTGTTTGTTTGTCAGCCAGAAATGCTGTCCAAGGGAAGCTGGAAACAATGCTCAGAATTAGAATCTTGATACTAGCACGTACAGTCCACAGAAGGCCATTTAAAACATTTGTTTACCAAAACCTTTCTCCCCTCCCAAAGAAGGTAGGGTTTTCCACCGTCCTGGAAGATTAATTTTAATGTCTAGCAGTGGATATTTCTACATGCAGACTGGAATTGCTCATTCCCGCCCCCCCATCCCCCCCCAACAGTTAGTTCAGAAAGTTTCTGAAAGCACCTCTGCTAATGGAACTAAAAAAGGGTGCAATACTGCAATATTTTGGGCATATATTAGTATTATAGAGACCTGGACTAAGCAGTGAGTTTCTGATTTTTCTGGGCACAGTTTGTAAAAACAACTGAGGCAGATTCAGTTTGATCCGATCCTGAGTGCAGGATCTCCAGTCTCAGTTTTAGAGTTCTTGTCCACAATTACCTTGTTGAATGAATGGCTTATAGGTTGAACAAATTCAGGAATTATAGTGAGGTAACTGAACACTGAATTTGGGCTATTAACTTCAGATCACTGTGTAGAAATGAGATATCTATTGTGTATATTTTTTACAATAATACTGTTACATTCCCTGGTGGAAGGCAAGTTTTAAAGATGTCCAAAAATTTCTTTTTTGAGGTCACCTGTTATTTAAATGTACTTACTAGAAGACATTTATATGCATGAAATTGTTTTCCAATCTCCAGTTGCACTTAATGTGATAAACTTGAGAAGCTCAGCAATCAAAGGTATTAGTTACCCTGCTTCATATGCTGAATACCTTTGCTGTAAATGAACATGAGATCTGATCCTCTTTTCAATCTGGGTGAAGATTTTCTGAACAATTCTTTATCTCCAAATGTCTAAGTTTCACAGATACAGTTATCCAGCTTTCTGGTAAATGTAGAAGACCACTAAGAACTAAATACAAAGGAATTGGACAAGATGAGATACCCTTACTTTTGAAAGCAACCCTTGAGAACAACTTGCATCCTATCTCCAAACCAGAAAAATACTTGTGAAAAGCTGCAGGAGTGCAAAAAAGAGATGAGGAGGAGAGAGCAAAGCCTGCTGACTTTCTCTAAACTGTTGTGTTCATTCGTGGAACTCAATTCAAAAAGCTTACCTCTGTCACATGAGGTGCACGAGAGGCAAAGGAGGCTTAAGACATTTACATTCCAGCTTATTTAACTTGTCTTTCTTTCTCCTTTGGTTTCTTAGTCTCTATCTATTCTTATTATTCTTATCTATTCTATTAACAGTATCATTTTTATACAGCAGTTGTATGTGAATTGATGACTTAAATTGGTTTTGTCATGGAAAGGTCAAATTCCTCCTGCCAGCCCATCCTTTCGGAACAGGACTGCAAAATGCGGGCTCCTCATGCAGCCTTTGCTCTCAGGCAAGTCCCAGCCCAATACAAACAAAGCTATTGACTTCAGCGTGCCTGCTCCTATGAATAAGGCCTGTAAGATACAGCCTGTACATTCCAAATTGCCTCTTTTTTGTGCCATTCACACCAGGGATTAATATCTATGGGAGGCTTTTGTGAAGCCTTCACCCTCTTGCCCTTCCACAGCCCAGCAGAGTAGCTATGATTTCAAGGATGCCAATAGATTTTTTTCCTCCGTACTGCCCTTTGTGAAACAGCCTTTTACTTGAGCTGGGGGAAACTGAAAATTTGCTTCCAGCCTGTAATTTAAAATCCTGAATTGCCTTTATTGGAATACTGATGGAAGGTATGAGATCCAGTGCTTTTCAGTTCCCACTGCCTGTTGATACCTCTCTGCCCTCTGTCAAAATTTCAAAATTACAGAATGGCAGTGGAATACAAGCTGTCCATTAGCTCACCTAAGAAATGATGCATTGAATATTCATTGTTCCCTCTTGCAAAATGTCATTTTTCCATGAGTACTGCTTAACGCAATTCAGAGAATACATTTGCATAAACCATTTGTCAGAAACAGAAGACTCTTTGTGAAGAACTATTAAGAAACCACATAATCTACTTTTCTGTTCTTATGCAAGTTCCAAGGAGAAGACAGAGCTCCTTTGTAAACAGAATCTAAATACAAGTGCTGGGTATGTTTTTTCTGCAATCAAAATTCCATAAATAATAAAATAGGAGTTCAAAACCAGAAGTACCTGAAATTGTTAAATGTAATGTTAATGATTTCCTGGCAGTATATGAGATTCAGAAAGTTTAACACCATTAATATCCATGCTATTTTGACTGAGCTAAACTCCCCCTCTGCAGTTCTGCTAAATAAAGCTGTAATTAATCTGCAATACAAATTTGGATATCTCCTGTTCCTGGGGAAAAGCATTTTTATAATACATCAGGGGAAGCTGATTCTGTAAATTCAGTTGTGGGTTTTAACAGCCTTCATAATTCATTGCTGTCTCAATGATTTTCTGCATTTATTGCCGTCTGAGCCCTTTTGTCGAGATAGGTGGCCTTGAAGGTTGCTTTTTTTAATGGTACCACCTTTCCTCCTTAACGTTTCATTGCCCTTCTGCAGTAGCTGATCTCGTGCACACTTAAGGAGGCCCTCCAGCACCTCCATGATCACACGGATTGGGGTAAGTAAGCCAGATAAGTCAAGGCAAACAAAGCCCAAGTGTGGCACACTGAGCAGCCAAAGAGATTACTGCTCATGCGATTAACATCTTTTCATGCCCCTTCTCCCACCGCAAGATGGTCTTGTTTCCTTTTCACTGGACAACACAGTTCAAGTATTTACTTGTTGCATTTCCCCACAGTGAATTACTCAGGCGTTCCTACCATTCCCTGGGAGCCCCTCCCGTGCCTGGCTGTGCTGCAGAGGGAGGCGTAGGGGCAGTGCTGCTCAGCGGGGAGGCACTGCCAAAAAAGCTCTGCATGTGCTCTGCTCGGCAGTCTTGGCAGAGAGCACATTCATGTAATCGCCTTCTGTTTTTATTAATGGATAACTCCTTGCTTGAAATGAAATACGAAACCTTTGCAGATAACATATGCCCTCGGCGCATGGTGACAGTCATTTGGACTAGCAGAATGCAGCCAGTTACCTGCAATTATTATCAACAAAAGTCATATGGACTAATTATATGTCACCTTTACTCCCAGCGTACGGGTCTCCTGCCAGCATTCACTTACACTGGCCAGCCCTGTTGGTGCTGAGTGCCTCCTGATACCAGGCAAAGTCACGGTGCCCTGGTGTTTCCTGGGGCACTGCCGGGCCTGGCTGGAAGCCCCACAACATTGTTTTCTCTGTGCCTGGTTTTCCAGCTGATTACATTCCAGAAGCCAAATGGAAAATAAACAAATTGATAAAGTTAAAAAGAAGAAAAAAGAAAGGGAACAATATCGGAACAACCCAGTGCAGGAGGTCTAGTTTAAATTCCCCACATTTCAATGACTGTATGATATTTTATAATTGTGTAACAGTTGTAGATCCAGCACAGCACCCATACAGCAAATGCTCCATGTGACTGCACTGCACTGCAGGCTAAGCCCAAGCTTAAGTAGATAGAAATATTCTTCACTACTCCCTCCTTACAGCATATTCCAGATTTGGGCCTCAAATCCTTGATCCATCGACTTCTTATTTAATTGCACCAAATAACACATATTCAGCAAGAGAGACTGAGGTCTCTTTTTTTGGGAGCCAAGGATAATGGTTCCTATTGAATTCTGCAAATATCCTCCCTGGAATTGAAATAGATTTATTTGGCTCACAGCTGTTTGGTGTTTGCTTCCCACAACGTTTGTATGATCAGACTTTACCATCTGAAATATTTGCAGGAAGTGGATTACTGGAAAACTTGAGGAAACGCATTTCGACTTACACATTAAATGATACCTTCTGGATGTGTTGGTTCACAGATTCAGTGCTGAAGCAGACCCAAATCCACCCTAGGCCGTTCCACCAGTATCTACACAGCACAACCCAAATGCACTTTTCAGTGACTCCAGTCAAAAACTAACAGTGTATCTGAGAGAGTGGTCAGAGTTGTGATTGACAAACACACATTGAGGAAAGAGGCAAATTTCATCCAAGTCTTATGGGCCTGCTGCAGTCCTGACTGAGGTTGCAGGTAATTTTTCCTGTGGGATTTTGCACTCCAGGATGTGGTATGCGTGCCATGCCTTCTTCTGTCTCTGTCCCCCACTTCCTGTACTCCCTCACGTTGCTACTGCCCCTGGTGGGATATGCCAGCGTGTGGTGAGAACAGATTTAAAACTATCCACCAACCTCATTTACCAAGCCAACCAAGGAACAAACCAATGCAAATCAGAATAGCATCTGGTGGAAATAGGAAGTCTTTAATTTTAGCTTACATAGTTTAACATCATTGTCGGCAACATGGAGAGTGGTATTGAGTGTACCCTCAGCAAGTTTCCCAACACCACCGAGTGTGGGATGTGGCCAGCATGCTGGAGGAAAGGGATGCCATCAAGAAAGACCTGGACAGCCTTGAGAGGTGGGCCTGTGAGAACTTCATGAAGTTCATCAAGGCCCAGAGCAAGGTCCTGCCCCTGGGTGGGCAAAAATCCCAAGCACAGATACAGGCTGGGGCAGAGAATGGATTAAGAGCAGCCCTGAGAAGAAGGACACGTGTTGGTTGGTAAGAAGCTCAACATGATCCCACAATGCACTTGCAGCCCAGAAAGTCACCTGTGTTCTGGGCTGCACCAAATGCAGCGTGGGCAGCAGGGTGAGGGAGAGGATTCACCTCATGCTCTGAGGGTTTTCAACAGCAGATGAGTCTTAAGCACACATTTTCTCTTATCATCTCTTAATACCTCTCTTTTGAGCTCTGGTACATAACAGCTCATCCAGTACTACTCAACAAAGTTGGTTTGATAACTGATGGTGCAGGTAGATAACTGAACAATTAACTCTCAGGTTAATAACAAAAGTATATCCCACATACTTACTCTATCTATAAATCTGAGAGCTTGAAAACAGCTGTGGGCTGTAAGCAGATTATTTACTTTTGATTAGTAACAATGTTTAGGTTAGCATCCATGGGTTCAACAGTTAGCATCCTTGCTGGAATGCAGAATTGTGCCAGATAATAATCTTTTCTTGCACAGTGTTAATGCTCATGGCTGGGATGGATCAGGTGGCTTCAAACTGGGTTGCTCTGTGGTGGTGTGTAAGCTTTATATTTGAAAATTTATGAAATAAACTGCTGGACATCAGAGTACTCACTTTCATCAACGGCAAAGTTTTGTTCTGTTTTTAAATGTTCCTTAACTGTAGTCTTCTGGCTGCCTCTGCAAAGTCCCAGCAGGAATACAATTTTTCTGCTATATTCTTGAACTGATAGCTATCACATGGGATTTTTGGGCTGTAATTTTTTGAAGAGATTATTGCAGCCAGACAATAACTGTCACCTATATTTAGCAAAAGTCAGTCCCTAAACTCTTCTGAAAATATCAGCCTTTCCAATGAAGGTGAAATTTGGGTTTCTGAACCATGCAGCTGAAATTATTTTACAGAGTAACTGTGCATGACAAAGTATAAAGGGCAAATATATGTACATTTTTTGCACTGTTGCTCTTCTGGCTGCAGAAGCATGGCATTGGTGCAAAGAATTTGGGCAGCCAGATGGAAAATTTAATCCTGTGTATTTTTTCTAAAAATAGATTATTGTTCTTTCAAGACATAAAATGAAACTGTACAAAAATAATTCTTATATTGAAAGTATGTCCCTCTATGCCCCTTTTCAGGGATTTTCTTCTGATTTTTATATTCTTTATATTCTATATTTATATTGATTTAAAATTGTACTTGCATATTCCTCCTTTCATAAATATGTTAATTGGACCTGAATTTGTACTGAGTTACCAAAAAAACAAACACTCCAAATGAATGGTCTGTTTGTGGCTTGCTGCAGAGATGGGTGATTAACATGGTCTCCAAATGCAAGAGGTTCTGGCAAACAGGATTACAAAATCCAAACTGGTTGCATTGAAGTTTTTTGCAGAATGAAGGCCTGCCCAGAACCACAGGTTTTTGCAAGCTCTTGCACCCATTCTGTCTTTCTAGTCTGACTTGTGTCCAAAATAAGGTGCCAGCAGTCAGCAAGTTCCATGTATCTTGCAGAAGCACTAACTTGTTGGCTGAGTGATGACTCCAGACTCAGCATTCCCTCAGCTCTCACTTGTGACAGGGATTGCCAAAGCTAGTGGGGAACCAGATAAGGTCGGAGGAACAAGCACCAAGTACTCCTTTGGATTCCTTTTGAATTTTTGAACAGTGACACATCATATGGCCTTGTGTTCCTTAGATAGCCTAAGGCTGTGCCTTCGCTGAGGAAGAATGCAGAGTCATTATTTCTCACTCTGTTTTCAAGCATGAAATTAAAAACTCCCATGTTGTGCCAGCATTTAAGAGTTTGTTACTGTAGCAGGAATCACGATTACCAAGATCACCTTTATTCAGGACCTGGTGGAAGACTAGGTTAGCAGAGTGGCTACAGCCTGGGGATCTCCTGGATTTAAAAGAAAAATGCAGCATGAGAGTGGCAGGATTGTGGTTCTGTTTTTTCGAGAAGGTTAAGACATTGCTCTGGCACAAAGAGAGGGAGCATGATCTCCTGGAGACACTCTGCCCAAGCACTTACGGGGGCAATTGCTTAGGTGTTGTTTGAGCCTCCCCATTTCTGCTGGCTCTGCTGTGTTTATGCTGATGCCACAGGGAAGTGTGCAAAGCTGGATCCAAACCAGCCTGGTCAGATGGGCTTGCGGATGAAGGCTTGGGAAAAAGCAACCCACTTTAAACAAATTCCTCCATGACAGATGCAGGGTGGGTGGAAGCATCCCAGGAAAGTGGTAGGTATGTTTATTTGGCAAGAATTCATTCTAATAGTCCCAAGACACCCATGATACTTAAAATCCAAACAGAAGAGTAACTGCCACATGTAATACCATCACCTTGATTTTAGGACATCCCTCCTTCCCCCCTAAATTTACTACTTTTCCGGTCATTGATCTATCTGGGAATCCTTTTCAAATTCATGTGAGTTTTATTAAATGTTGGGTAATATGTGACCCCATCAAGTGAATGCAGTGTCCACTTGGGAGACTTTTGTTCTATTCAAACCTTTGTTGACAATGCAGCGAGCTCTGCTCTGGGCTGCCAGGGGGGCGGGCAGCCGGGGCCGAGCGCGCTTTGATTGATTTGCACAATAGGAACGAAAATATTCCCGAAACTCTTGAGATCACTCAACTCTCCCTGCCAGACTTCCATGAAATATAACATGCAATCAATTTAGCTTACAGCCAAATTCTCCCCTTTCGGCCCCCTCTTTCCTTTGGTGTGTCAGCGAAGATAAATGAAAGAAGCAATAAGGAGTACAAACAGCAGTAGCCACGAAAGCAGCAATTGCTTGTGTAGGGGGGACTCATGGTGCCAGGCCAGAGCAGAACCCACAACAACTTGACCAAACACAGGAATGAATGAAAGGTCCTTTTGAAAGGGCAAAAGAAAGACCGCGTTGACCTCTTTGCAGAAAGAGGAAACTTCAAAGGCTTTACAACAGTTAAAAGACCCAGTTACACACAGCAAAAATGACTTGCATTGGATGCTAACACGGTGAAACTAAACAACCTCACAGTAAGAGATAGAGCAGAAGGTGGGGTGGAGGGGGTATATTTCCCCTAGCCACTGGAAAAATGTGGAAAAGGCTAATTCTGTCCATTTGGTGTTAGGTGTAAGGTTCTTTTGAAAGCCATACATGGGAGGAAAACAGAAATTTAGACAGAACTCCTAATAGGCTTTGGAAAAGTCAGGCACATGTTTTCTTTTCATTTTTGTCATCAAGAAATGTTCTCATCGTGCTTCTTTTGGAAACATTCGGCAGTTCCTTAGGTATGACAGAAAATGTGTCTGAGGAAGTTAGAACTAATGAAACCGGGTATTTAACAGAGAAAGCTTCTGAATGATCTGAGTGTTGCATATGATTTATGAAAACTGTATTGAAAGGGGCTAAACGTGCTAATTGCCGAAGATAGTTGCATTCTGCTGTTTTTCTTCTGGTTTTTTACTTGCTCAACACAGCTTGGAAGGTATTTGGTCACACGTGTAGTTTTAGATGAGAGAGAGGGCTGCTGGCTGCAGTGACATTGTTTGTGCTCGGGGTTAAGCAAGTGCATAAAACCTCTTGCTAGACAGCAAGGTCTGTCTCTGAATTCCAAGGATTTGAGAGCAAGTAAGTCACAGCACTTCAATGAACAAAGACTTTCCTCTTTAATCTGCTCTAGTTGGGAAAGATAAGTCCTCAAATGGAATCTACTTCAAGACTAGATTACACATTAAGATAAGCATAATACGATAAGGACCAACTGACACAGCTTCTGTAAGGGCAAATTGTGCTGCTCTATCTTTCAAGAATTCCATGCAAAAAGTGCATGAAGTAAGAGATGAAATGTATCTTTTGAACATAATTTACGTGGAATTTCAAGAGACTTCTGACAGGATCCTTTGTGAGAAGTTCTGAAATAAAATAAGTAGCAAGCCATGTTGCCAACCTATTGGATGCTTGGAATTCATAGCAAATAGCCAATTTTAAGTTAATAGGGTAATGAGAAAATATTGGATTTCTGTTTATTATTTTAATTACTTTGAAAAAAGAGTTTTAATGCAATTTGTTAACAAATTATTCTGGATCAGTAACAACTAAAGAGGACCATTAGACACTCCTAAAAATACTTGTATTTGCCAAAAAAATTCATTTTTCCATCCATCTATCAGCATTCTGGCAGCTGAAAAGTACTATGTGTTAGAAAATATAATAAACTTCTCATTATCATAATGGACTTTGATCCAACATGGTTCCCTGAGGAAGCAGATATGAATCACTGAGAGTATTACAGCTTAATGAATATGCCTTTCCAAAATAAACTAACCAAGAGATAGATTAGAGAAATACTATACCAAAGTAATATCTCACTGTAATAATGATTTAATAGAAAACTACAAATGATACATTCCCTGTTGCACCACAGTTCAGTTTTGGATGCCTCAATTTAAATAAACATGCTATGCAGAGAAAGACTCTAGAGAAGAATGACAAACCCAGTCAAAGTTATGTGAAGATTTGCTTGAATGATTACTCCAGCTATGGGCATTTGACATATAAAGATGAGGTTAGCAAAATAGCAGGCAAAATACACTTCCTTGAATTAAACTTTGGAGTGCCCACATTCAGAATTGTGGGTTACCAGATGCAGGGTCAGTGTTTTCCAGCATGAGAGATGGGAACCTGTTTTCTTGAGGGCCATTGACGTTGTGCTTTGTAGTTACCTTCTGCAGACTTTTTACAAAGTAGTCCATGTATCCCTTTATACACAGCCCATGAGCTGAAAACGACTGGCTTAATGAGACTAAAATGTGATTTCAAACACAAAATAATGAATGTCAATGAGAAAGTAGCCATCCATTTCTTTCTTCTTTGCCCCACTGTATAAACATTTCAAGGCATCTGATTGAACTCAGATTCAATACATTCAGGATATCTCAGTTAAAAGAAATACTACTTTATTTAGTTTTAATAGTAACCAATTTGTAATTCATTTACACATGTCCTCTGTGGCTCTTGTGTAGAAGGTTTTGATTCAGTTTTTCAAATCTACATAGGAACTTTTCAGTTTTAGGACAATTTTTCAGTTTGGCATTCAACTTTTAAAAAAATTCTTTTTTTTTTCTTTTAAAAAACTTTTTTTAGTGCCTTTTAGTAACTTTTTTTATTTCCAAATAAAATGGATTTTTCTCTAAATGTATATACACGTAAAAATTATATCCTTAAGTACTTTACCAGAGATAGTAAT
Organism: Daphoenositta chrysoptera; assembly: GCA_013397915.1. Lineage (NCBI taxonomy): Eukaryota > Metazoa > Chordata > Aves > Passeriformes > Daphoenositta > Daphoenositta chrysoptera. The sequence continues at coordinate 1,679,047 of VZRO01004973.1, read as the reverse complement.
TCCATAATATTATTTAGCAGAACTTTGTCCTTTGGTCAGCAATATAAATGCTCTGAGGAATTTATACTCTGGTCTTTAATATAAGACAATATGTTTGGAATAAAATATCTGTTTATAAATCACCATTTTCCCAGAATGCCACTGATATCAAAGTCCAGAACGACTAAGATATTAATGCAATATTGTCTGTTGGGGTGGTTTCATTTTTCTCTGAATATATCAAACCAATAACATGAGATGAATGTCTAAGGTAAGGCTTTGTGAATGCCCTGTATTCATATTAAATATGGCGTGAAAGTAAGAGGCTACTGCCTTCTTTTCTGCCTTGGAGAGCTGTTATTTTGATACTTCCAAGTGGATAAGAATAAATGGTACATGCTTCAGCCTGTTGACTCACAGCCACTGACTATTCTTATGTGGATAACTGCAGTAGCATGAAGATTGATTGCCCTGGCTCATAGGCAGCAGCTGCCATTTACAAATGCCAGCCAGTGCTCCTCGTGGGGATTTGTGATAGAATACAGAAAGAAGCCAGAATTACTTCCATTAGCTCAATACATGCCTTCTTTTCTTATTTTGCAGTTGCACTGTGTATCCCCACAATAATATTTTTTAAAACACTAGCTGATTTTAAGTAAATTTGACAGAGGCAGCTGATATTTAAAAGGCAATTAAGTTCTTACAAATAGCATCAAAATCAGTGATCAAGCAGAAGAGAGAGAAAGAGGTTTTTCAAGTGTCCTGTCTAAAGGAGATGCTGTCACATATATTTATTATACATCAAGGGATGTATGCAACCAAGAAATCTAAATGCTCAAAAACCCCAGGGTTTTGTAATTGTCAGATGCAAAGCAATGCTTTCTCTAGTCAGCCTGGCATATGTGTGTCAACTCTTGTCATGTATCATCTTGTGATCACAGAGTTGTGCTATTTCTGTGGCAGCTTGGCACTGAAGAGTCAAGCCATAAACAAATTTCTTTCTTTTCATACAGTTGCAGTTCCCTTGATTTAAAATTAACAGCGAAATAGTAACTTGGCGTTTTATTTAACAAGGTGAGGTCATGCTGGAACCATCACCCAAGTAGTTCTGTTTAGTTTGGAAACTGCTGCAGGGATTTTAACAGTGTGGCTATCTGTGTGCCTATTGATATATGTGTGTGTATATATGTGCATACATTTTATATGGTGTATATCCTTTAACCAAGACTCTCAGGTTGGGAACTTTCCTCAGCATGTTTTGTTTTAAACAGCACATATTTCTGTGAGCTTGAGTCCCAGTGGATACTATCTATTGGTGACTTCATTGGTTTTATATCAGATTGCTCATAGATTAAAGAGCTAATCAGCAGGAGGCAAAAGTGATGCCAAGTTTTTCAATTTTATCACAAAGTTTTAGATATTTGTTTTTTTTTCTGTCCCCTAGCTGCTGGGATAGTGGAATTTTGTGAGAATCTAACTTTCCATCAAAACTATAGAGTCTTAATGGCAGCATAGTCTTGCTAGCTTTCCAGGCTGTGGATCTAAGCTGAAAATATGAAGCAAATAACCTCAGAGGGTCAAGATATGAGAAGTCAAATGTAAACATTTTTCTTTCTTGAGACATTCTCATAATATCTCATAATTTTCCACTGTCAGTGATGAATGAATAGGAATGTCAGAATTTCTTCCTCAATTTTAAAATGCTATGGGGTGACTTCAGCAAAGATGAAATACAGACATTTGGTTTTCTTCATGAAGAGATGGATCAGCATAAACAGTATGTGGGGCTGAAACAACAAAAAGTACTTTTATGGATTGAGCAGAAACATGGCCCTTCATCTATGACACTTGTCAGAACTATTAATCTCCTGCCTGGAATCAGATTGCTGAAGCTGTATCAGTATCCTTAGCAAGTACAAGCACGTCTCTGCTCATTCAAGACAAGCTTTGGTGTATGGTTTTCCTGATGGTGGTTTTACAAAACTTCGTGTTTCAGTGAAAGAGAGAAAAAGATTGAAAAGTTACAAGGATCTAAAAAACAAGGACGTACCTTGTGTGCAGCCTGAGGAATAACAAAATGGAAAAGCACTGATGGGAAAAGGGATTCATAACTTTGAAAGGAGTGCTTCCTGTTCTTTGGGTTTGGGGAAGGTCTGATAGAATTGTACAACAAATAGAGTTGCATCAGACAAACTCTACTCCATCAAGTGGAGAGGAAACAGTAAAAAAAAAATAATGTCAATTTCTTTGTTTAAATGGTTAACATACCCTCATAATCCTATGTGAAGTGGTAGTGGCTTGCTAGAAAATTCACTGTTTTCTTTTTCTGTTCTTGTTTCTGTGTACTCCCGTTCCTCGTGATCGTAAGAGGACACAGTAAACTTCAAGAAACATTGTAATAAATTGCAGCAATCTAAGAACCTTCAGGACTGTGCCACCAGAAGTAATGGCCTAAGAGAAACAACATATATTTTAAGATCTGCAATTAATCAAAATCACAGATAGAAAACCAAGTTTAATGGACTCAGCTTTAACTTTCAAGGAGTAACAGCTTTCCTCTGCTGTGAAGGGTATTCTGGATGAAGCCACCTAAAAAGACGTTGGAGCCAAACTGTTAAACAGAAGGTAATCAGCTAGTGAAAAATTCCCCAGAAACTCTCCGTCATTTCCCTCTCACTTGTTATTCTGCCTTTGGCTCGTCCCCAAAATAAGCCATGTTTCCTGAGATATAGCTCTCCATGGCTCCTGATGCTGTCTCTCTCTCTCTCCCCCAAGGATACTCTCCCCAGCGAGAGTATCGCATGGATATCCTCTTTTGCATTTTTTATAGCGTTCGCATCTCTAGCTGTAAAAGATTAAATTAAAAGACTATTTGACCTGCCTTTTGTGGTCAATGCCACTCTAGCAAGCAATACATCACTGGAGGAATGTCAACTTCATGACCCATTACTCAAATGAGGCGCCAACTAGGAAGAGTGAGCTGAGAGATCCAAGAGTTTTAAATTTATTGTCATGATACAGCTAAAAATAAAAAAACCCACCCCTCTTATAGTATGTGGAGTGGGAGGCAGAGGAAAGAAAGAGTATGAATTCTCTCGGGTCAATCAAAAGCTTTAAATAATGTGACTCTGGCAAGCAGGGCTTCTTTGCACATGAGATAGCTAATTCTGCTAATTTGACTTTTCTCCTGAAAAAGACAGAATGTTTTATATCCTCCCTTAGTGCAGCCTTTAGATTTCTGGGCAGATTTGCAGCATCAGATTGGATTTGGATGGATGAGGATAGACCAGTCACTCCACTTTTGCATGATAAATTGTTAGGAAAAGGTTCTTCACGCAGAGGGTGGCTGGGCACTGAAACAGGCTATCCAGGAAAGTGGTCACAGCACCAAGCCTGACAGAGTTTGGGTAGTGTTTGGACAATGCTCTCAGGTCCATGGTGTTACTCCCCGAGTGTCCTGTGCAGGGCCACGAGCTGGACTCAATGATTCTTGTGGGTTCCTTCCAACACAGAATATTCTGTGATTCTGTGGCTATCCTGAAGCAAGGAGAACCAGTTTGTGACTCAGCTCCCAACTTGCTGCAGTTTCTCAGAACAGATTTTTTAAGCTGGCACTCATTTCAAGGGAAACAGTTGGGGTGGCACTAGCTTCAAAAGTTTGATTTGACTGTCCTGTACCTAGCACAGTGTGGCCATTCTTCCTGCTTCCATACTCTTTCCAACCTCAGGTCTTCCTCACGTCTTTCCTGCAGCCTCACTCTCCCTTGCCGTGTGGTCTTTCTCTGTTCCTCTTTCATTCTTATTTCCATTTGGCTTTTCCATAAAGATTTCCCTTTTTTCCCCTTTTAAAAATTGCATATTCTACTGACTCGTCTCTTCTGGGCCACTAGTGCTCCAGGTATTCATATCCCTGAAACAATCTGGGAAAGGAAAGAAATAAATCCACCACCGGCATGGAATCTGCTGTCTCTACTTGCACACTCCAAAGCTTGCCCCACTCTGTCTGATACATCTTCATAAACTTCATGCTCCTGCAGAATGGGTATTTTTAAGGATTTCTGTAGCCAATTGTGAGTTAAATGGGTATTAACAGAGCCCCAAGATGGACATGTGCTTCAGGATGCTACTAGAAGATATACAGGGAGGAGGGGGAAATAATATCTATAAGCCAGGGCACAGCATTTCAAGCTTTCATGTAGAACCTGAAGCATCTAGTTCTGATGAAGAAAGACTAAAATACAACATTTGATGTAGTCAGAGGTAGATCTGTTTGTGCCGTTGACAATCCTCTTTTGCGGGGCCTGATGAAAAAAGTACAACCACAGGAGACTCAAAAGTAAGACATTAAAAAGATGGGCAAAGGACAAGATTTCAGCCCATTGTCTGGCATGACATGCAATGTTATGGAGTGTTCTAGTATTAGAAAAAAATTTAAGTGTTCAGAGCTGCTCTGTGTTACAATAATCTCTTTTAAGTATGTAGAGTTTCACAGCTTCTGCAGTGACAAACAATTTTTTCATAAACTTTGCATTTGATCTCAAAGTTATAACAATGTATTATCTCAATCATTAATACAGGATAATATAGTTACACAAGGCATTTATGAATTAGCTGATCAGACTTTTGAGGCACCCTAACCCCATGGAATGGAGAAACACACTGTCTGTGCCAAATTCTGCCATAAATTACACCCGTGTGACTCCACTGCTGCCTGCAGCAGTTTTGATAGGATTTTGAGGGTAGGAGTAAACTGAATTCAGACTGTTGATAGAAATGTCTCCTTGCATGTGCGTAAGGGATCCCATCTCTTCTTCCTCATCAGTTCTCCTATGGCCCTTACTTGGATCACAGTCCCCATGCAGCCACTGCTGGGCCATTCTCCTGAGCTGCCAAGGACTCCCCTGTGCTCATTTGGGATTTGCCTGCATGGAGTTTCCTGTAAGACTGAGGCTTTTGCTGCTTGGGAAAAAGAGTCCAATTCATTATGTTTGAGTGGCATCTAGAAAACTTTAACTATGAGAGAGTACTATTCTACTAGTAATAATGATAATAGTAATGATAATATTATTGGTAGTACATTTTCCTATTACATTATAGTACTAAAATATATTATTATATTTTTTATTATTACAATAATTTACATAGTTTCACTGCAGTGAAACCAATTCATATATAAATGCATATAAAAAGGGAAACACTTTTTAAAACCTAGTTTCATAGCTGCTGAAAATGGTTCATTTTTCCAGGCTCTGGTTTTTTGGAGGGATAATCCCCAGCACAGTAGTAAGCCAAGACACCGTAGGCTGGAAACAAAAGTATATGACTCAAAAGAAAGGCTCTCATTCATGGCAGAATTACTGCAGCAGCTCACACTTCTGTGCTGGGACAAAGCAATCTCCAGAAGGGTGTGATCCCGGCTGAGAAGAAACAGCTTAAGTCCAGTCCTCCCCCAGGTTTGGTTTGTGGTGTCTCAGGGCTGACAGGAAGGTCGGTGCCCACGCAATGGCTCACCCTTCCCCGAGGAGCTGTGAAAAGCTGTGCAGGGATCACTTCCCCAGCCTCAGCCACGGAGGAATGGGCTGTTCACACACAGGCTCACTAAGGCAGAGCTCCCAAAGCAGCTGCCAGAGCTCCTTGCTATTTTGGCACCTAGAATCCATTTTTTTAAACAGTACCCTGTAGCAGGTATGAAGTGTATCTGAGCATTGAAATTTATGCCACGGAAGAAATAAAAAACCCTTAAAAGTGACGGCAAGTAGTGGAATACTTAACTTAAACCTTAGCAAAATAATTGTCTTTGTGCAATATATGTCGTGTGATTTATAGGATGGCTTCACGAGAGACCAAATGAAACCCTGGGGTGAATTTCACTCAAAAAGATCAAAAGTAAGATTAATGAACTAGAATTCTTTACCTATACCATTTATAGGATTCCAGAGGACAGAGAGGTCCCTTTTGATGCTAGGAATCCAACTTCTATATTTATATTTTAATCCACTTTTTTTACATATTTTGTATAATGCAATTTGCATATATATACACAATTATTAATATGATTTATTACAGTGCCCCACCAAACATGCCAGATGCTTTAGGTACAGCTCCACTTACACATAGTTCTCTGTTTCAAAGAGTTTAGTAGCTGGAAACCTAAGCTTGGAAATGTCTGCACTCAGGTATGGCTTTACTCACTTTATGTGCATTTGCAGAAGTGTTTGCAGGGTTGGGCCCTGTGCAAACAGCTAGAGTATGGATATTGCAGCCCTGAAAATCGCGACTCTCAGACTTACTTCAAGGCCATTTTTGTTACCATTTTGCAATCAAAAATCAATAGGTTTAATAGTCTTCAAATCTAACTTTGCTTGGAGAATACACAGGGATGTAAATTTGGGGGGGGCGGGGAAGTACTCTGGGAATATCGTGATTTTTCCTCTCCAAAAGCCATATCAAAATGCAGTGGTGTGAAGGGGGCCTGAAACCTCTTGTGAAAGAAATTGCTTTGGCAGGAGTGTGCTGGAATATGGCCATATTCTGTAGGGAGCCTTCTCTGTGGAGGTTGTGGCAGGACTGAGAAAAGATTTACAAGAAATTCCCATTAGTGCTTTGATCGAATACGTCTGGGGCAAAACGGGGGTTTCTCCAGTCCTAAGGTAATTTTGGGGGCAATCATCTTCAATTTGTCTTCCTCAGAGTGTGATGTGGCTCCCCAAAATACAGCACCAATAACCACAAGCCGTTTTTCACACCAAACCCCGTTTGTTCCCCACCCGGAGAGCCAAGACGCACCATGTGCTGTCCACAAAAGCCACCCGTCCCTTCACTGCCAACACTGGGTCAGTCCTCTCCAAGAGTGCCACTAGACCAAAGCTGGGGATCCTGTTCACCATAATTGCTCTCCAAGAATGCTGTTTGGACAGGCCTAATGGGTTTTTGAGGGGGAGGGCACAGCTGGTCCCCCGGGCAGCGGCGCGCGTGGTCCTGCGATGGCAGCTGGTGATTGCAGGGGCACCCCTGCCCTGCCCTGCCCGCCCTCACTGGGCCTTTCTAAACGTTCCTTTTTCCCCAACGCTAACCCAAATAAACACAAGTATCCATAATGATGATGAATGCGCACCAAAGGCTAAAATAATGTGCAAGTTTCTAATTTGTTTTTAAATATAGCGATTTTATTTGTGAGGTTTTTTGTGCGAGCCTCTCAAACACCATTAAACTCATACTCAAATATTTACAATGTGTTTATACTTACCGTGTTCACCTCTGAACAAATTGTTTGACCTTATTTGCAAATGTGTTACAAGAGCCCCCAATGACAGATGATCTTTCATAGGAAATCACAACATGTAAGTGAAATTGAAGCTATGCTGCTGCCCTGTGCAGTATATCAAAGCGCTCCGATCTCCCCAAAACATAAATTTGCAGCGCAGCCACCCTGGCAGAGCCTGGGTGGGGATGGAGGAGGGTCCTCCTTTAACCTCTGGTGCACAGACCCGCACTTCAGGGGTCAGTTTACGCCATGTGAGATGAGGGCATTTGGCGTCCAAAACCTGCGGGGCTGATGCTACCCAGTCACTCAAATCACATAATTAATGTGCTTCTGGGCTCCAATAATAAACAATTCTGATGCCTACTCGCTACAGCCAAACTTCCCGGCCTAAATAAACAGCTTTGGGCTTAAAAATGGCTCTTATCCAAAACGAAGTTTTCCATTGATCAACCAGTCCTGCTGTGAGTTTGTACTTTCATGACTGGGGNGACAGCAACTGGTTTAGTTTCCCACTGATTATGTTAAGATTGAGAGGACTTATTAAAGAGTTATTTATGTTTCTGTACCTATAAATTTTATGCTGATGCTTGCTCACATTGTCTCCAGACAGAGTAGTCACACTTAAACCATGTCATTTCAGCTAACTAAATATTATCCTACTTATAGAACTAATGGAAGATGTGGAAAACATGAAATAAGAATTAAAGGAAAATTAGGATAATTCAAATTACGTCTCATTATAACTGAATGGCTAAAAAACAGTCATCAAAGAGCAAAGGGGGACATACTCACCATTGTGTGTCTTACCCCACTGAGGAACTGGAAGGAACATTAGCAAAAAATTTCCCATTTGCCAATAAAATGGTTTTCTTCAGAAGACTCTTCTTTTGTTGCTCAACAGCTCTACCAGCTGAGCTCTTAATAAGAGGGATGCACTACAGGGAAGTGTCTTCTTCCTCAGGTGACACTGAGAAAAATGGTGAAGTGTTCCTTCTAACCCCATGACCCAACCGAGTCCTTCTACCCACGAATTTTATTTTGAACTGTTTCCGTGGATATCACTGAAGCTGCTGTAAATCAACAATACTGATTTACAATATCTGTGTCCAATAAAAGAATCAGGGCAATTACAGTTCTGCGAACAGGAGCCTAAGCAATGTCTGTTCCCAGTTTAGACACAGTCTAGACATCATTCCTCAGCCATCCTAAGGCCTTTCTGGAAGGACAATATTTCATAGTCATGTAATCATCGGCCCTTTGTTGACACGACCAATAAGAAAGTCAATTGGTGTCAGCTGTAGTGGTGATTTTGTGATGGGAACATCTGTCCTTTTTATTCCTGATGAGACTTAGTCTTGGTCACTGTTAATTGGGCGAGGATGAAAGCTCCAGATCCTGTTACAAGTCCTTTGAGTAAACTAGTTACTCATAATTTTTTCACATAGTTTATCTCCTTTGATTTGTAAAATTGTTTCCACTTGATGCTTTGGGCCCAGGTGCCTTTTGAGTAATAATAAAACTTTGCAGCAAGCCCCTGACAAATCCAACTGTTCCTTTCTACCTATCCTGGTAGTTTAGATGATGCTATATCTGCCTCAGCCCTTCACGGTCCTTTAATTTTTCATGTCTGTTAATTAATCATCCTGACACAAAGTTCTGCCACACCAAAAAATGTTGTAAATATCCTATATATAGATCTCAACTAGGACTAGCAACTAGGGATTTCTGCTTTGTTCTTTTATCGCACATATGTTTTACTTTGATGTAAACATTGTTTCAAAAACAGTAAAAAGAGCTTTTTCATGTTATGCATAGATTATTCCATAAACATATGCATCCTGTCAGACACAGTAATAATTAGAAATAGCTGTAGTTTCATTGCTAACTCCATAATGCTTCAAACTGCTTAGATTTTTAAAAAGTAAAAATCAAATGTATATCTTTGATTCTGGGTAGAAACTCTTTAAATTTCAATTCATTTCCCTGTCATTTGGACTCGTTTAATGTTTATAAGTAATAAATAAATAGCAAACTCAATAAACTCGCTACAATTTTATAATTTTACAACAGTAAAATTTCACATATAAAATTCATCTGAGTAGAGGACTTGAAGTTGTTTTAAGGGTGAGATTCAGAAATGTTCTTACAACATAATTGATTTTTTCTGTTGTTCATTAATATCTTTTACTATCCAGACAAACTGATGACATATATAAACCTCTGTTGTACCATACAGTTGCAGTCAAAGAAAAATTTAACAATAAAAAAATTAAATTAAAAACCTTTCAGAGGGAGGGTGCATTTTAATGAGTCTTATATCCCATGCAAATAGCTCTGGGGGTAACAAGATTGGAGAACTCTGTTAACTAATGACACGTTTATTTTTAATTAGACATCTCTCAGGCTGTGCTAGATGGTCTTTTGATAATAAAGGAAAGGCTTAAAGGTGTTATTTGCTCTTACACCTGTTCATGCATTGAACTTGACTCATCTTTCCACATTAGCTACTAAGTACAGCAATGGCACTAATCAAGAAGTAAAAAAGTGAGGTTTATTTCAACCTGGCTGTCACAGGCAGCCGCAGATTAATTTTCATCGTAAGTAGTGGATGGGCCGCAAAACTCCATGAACTCAACACAAATATCCACAATTCAAGCAAGATGGATTGGGCATTTGTATAGTCTGGCGTTAAAGTCCGGTCTGGCTGCGGGGAAATCCTCTCGGGCAGCCCGAGAGCGCTGAGAAGCGCTGCAGAGCCACACCGCCCCTGTCGCTCTTGGCTGGCCAGCTCGGGAGGGGCAGAGCCCGGGAGAAGCAGGGCAGAGCCCAGGAGGAGCCGGGCAGAGCCCAGGAGAAGCCGGGCAGAGCCCCGGAGAAGCCGGGCAGAGCTCAGGAGAAGCCGGGCAGAGCCCAGGAGGAGCCGGGCAGAGCCCAGGAGGAGCCGGGCAGAGCTCAGGAGAAGCCGGGCAGCGCCCAGAGGAAGCCGGGCAGAGCTCAGGAGGAGCCGGGCAGCGCCCAGAGGAAGCCGGGCAGAGCTCAGGAGGAGCCGGGCAGAGCCCAGAGGAAGCCGGGCAGAGCTCAGGAGAAGCCGGGCAGAGCCCGGGAGGAGCCGGGCAGAGCCCCGGGCTCCGGGCTGGCCGCCTTCACCCTGAGCTGCCGTGGCTGCCCGGGGGAGCAGGGCCCTGTCAATGGGCAGCTGTGCTGGCCAGCTCTGCATCCTTCACCTCCAGCCCCCCGTTTTCCCCCTACCTCTTTTATAAACAAGCTTTTCAGGAAAATTCTGCTTTGCAAGGAGTGGTGCCAAGTGACATGCTTAGTGAACTGTGTTACCCTGGATAATTAAGAAGAGCTAAACTCCGGGTTCGTTACAACAGCTTTAGCTACAGAGCTATTATTGACACTGTGTAAATATCAACAAAATCATTGCCCACCGATCATACTTCAAACTTTATTTTTGAAATACATTAAATGAACTATTGCTAATGCTAATGTCTCTGAAGATTAATTAAGAGTGCTGGAGAGGAAATTTTTTAAAAATACAGATCAAGAAGTAACCGTTTCCACCAGATGTTTCAAATGTAACTCTAGGAAACGACGTGTCACATCATCTAAAAATTAGATTTGGCTCAGTGGGAATTTCCAGTACAATTTTATTTTCTCCAAAATTATACCAGCTAGTAAAGAACACACAAAAAATAGTTTTTCTTTGATGGCATTGTGGCTACAGTTTTCAAAAACATTTAGATAGATGGCAGATAATCTGACTTTTATGAATCTCACAGCGTGCCTTTTACTTTGGTGTATTTGAGATAATATCACATCCATCACAAAGAGCCTGGCAGAGATGCTTTCTCTTTAATTCTGCCTTGCCAATCACAAGATCTGATCGACTTCCTCTTCTCCTCTCTGAGGCCAAGCAAATTTTTTTGTTCACTATTCTATCTTTCGAGTTAAAAAAAAAGTATTTCTGCTATCAGATATGCACTGGCGTTCTCCCGAACCAGCATTTTGTGCTAGAAAAATTAAACATTTTTAAAATGAACAGTGATTCCAAGATTCCTTCTGCTGGTTAGTCCTCCACTGCAAGTGGTGCCAAGCCTGAAAGGGTAAACTAGAGTTTTCCCAGTTTGCTAAGCTGAGTCCTCTGACCTCCTGTGTTGGAGGCAGTGTACTCTAAAGAGTACTCTATCTCTCCAAACTCCTGTGTTTTTATGGCCAAGTGGAGTTGTGATTCAAATACAGACAGGCAACAGGACCCCAAAATTTAACTAAGTATCTTAATAGATAAGTGGATAAACTCCTGATTACACATTGCCCATTGTTCATTGTTCAGAAATAAATGCCCCTAGCAATCCTTCAGCAGTAACGATATCAGCAATAGTTATCAGAAGCAGACTGATGCCTTTGTACAAATGGCATTGATAAAGGACTCAGAGAGTAGAGAACAATTCAAACAAGTGGAACGAACAAAGAAGTGTAGGGCTTATCTTTTGTGGCATTTTCCATGGCTTCAGAGTATCTGGCAGTCGAGCCAATGGGAATATATATTTTCCATGATAACAGTTACGTATGTGGCTTGCACTTTCAATGTCTCTGCTGGAGCACGCTCAGTCTCCTGTCTGCTGATGCAGGGCAGGGCAGCTCTGGCACATGGGATCAGCCACCACTTCAGCTATCCTGGCCTCACAGTGCCAGCTGATTTAAGGTGCTCTCTTGGGATGGTTGTTTTCCATAGCTGCACCTATTTGTCTCCAGATAAACCTCCTTTTTTTTAATTTTTTTTTTTTTTTGGTAAAAAAAAGTTTACACAGTTCCCAGTCCCAAAATTGGAGCCATAGCAGAAACCCCTAGGATCACCATTTGTCAGAATTCTGTTTGCTAGATCACTGATTTACTTAATTTGCACCATAGTGTGGATTTCCCGTAAGAAATACTAGACTTTATTTTAATCTTCATTTTTATGTGATAGCCCCCACATTATGTGCGTCAGTATCCCTCTGCCTATTCTGCCATCACCAGTTTGTAAAAATGGATTTGGGACTAAAGCCTATATTGTTGAAACCTTAAATAATCCTGCCTCATTTTCTTTGTTTCTAAAAAAACGTTGAGATGACTGGGAATGATTCTTACTTCAGTTACACTACCTGAAAACAGTGGAGCTTGTTTAACAAAACCTATTCTTGCTCTTTCTCCCTCTACCTTTGCTGCCTTCTTTCCCACCCTCTTTTAATTTTTGTCACTGCAGGCTCTTTGCTGTCCTCATTATTATCACATCTGGACCTGCGATGGCTTGCTTTTTCTGCCTTCAAAATAATTGATTTAAATTTACTGTTAATGCTCTCTGAATGCAAGTTTGCACCAACTCTAGAAGGAGCTTTCTGGGTTTTACATTGTGGTAAAGCAGTTTCAGAAGTGCAAAGACAGCCTAGTGCAAAGCCAAGAAGCATTCTATAAGAGAGTCTGGACTGCAAAAATAATGATTCTTTGCTCTTAGCTGCAATGCTTTATAACAAAACACTGAAAAAAATATTGCAGCACAAGGAACGGCCTTCCAGTGTTCATTGGGTGGCCTCTTGTGAAAGAAAGTTAAGAAATTGGGAGTACTCTGGGAATATCTTAATTTTTCCTCTTCAAAAGCCATATCAAAGTGCAGTGGTATGAAGGGGACCTGAAACCCCTTGTGAAAGAAATTGCTTTGGCAGGAGTCTGCTGGAATACGGCCATACATGTTTCTGTGGGGAGCCTTCTCTGTGGAGCTTGTGGCAGGGCTGGGGACGTTAAGCTGAGTCAAGTGGCTTGAGGAAAGCTCTGATAGAGCCTGCATGTGACCTCTCTATTTTTGATCTGTTCATCCCCCACCCTGGATTGGTACAGGGGTTGCCTCACCCCAGGTGCAGCACCTGGCACTTGGCTTTGCTGAATGTCACGGGCTTCTCATGGCCCCGCTTATCAGGACTGTCCATGTCCCTCTGGAGGACATCCTATCTTTCAGGTTTGTCAGCTGCACTCTGTGAAAATGGGGAGCCTCATTGCTGCTAGTGACCATGTGAACTACAACTTCTGTCTCCTGGTTGACTTCACACAATGTGTTGCCAGCAGAATAAGCCCCCTTGCACATTTGGATCAGGAATTTAAAGCGCAGTTAATAGATCTGGAGGTAAATGGAGGGTATCTCTGGCTGGTCTTCCAGGTATGGTTCTCACTTGCTGAAAGGAATGAGCTGTGGAAACTTCAGCCCTTTTGCTTTTTCAGGTGGGTCTTAACTTTTCCAGGCAGCTGTCTGCAATATGTGTGGCCCCATATCTCATGAGAGGCATTTTTGATACCCTCTGAAGTTAAGGTTTCAAAAAATGTTATTGAAAAAACGTCCCTACTAGGAATATTTTTTCTTCGAATAGTTATAAAAAGGGAAACCCATGCCCTGAGCTTGAAATCCACATGTTACTTTCCATGTGGTTCACACATGTGTAACATAGGCATGTTTTATGAATCGTTTGTATATTCCTTAGCCAGACTCCTGTGTTTAAACAAATGTGGAAACAACACAATACAGCTGTATAAGGAATTTTTTTTGTTCATAAGTAGGATCTATAGATTTTTAAGGCTACACTTCCAGTAATAAAGAAATTGTCCATATTGCTGGAATGTACTTCATATCTTGATAAAACCTTTCATTCTTTTGGTCTGGAAGGAAAAGACCTGTGAACTTTATAATGATGCCAACTTAGCATTGCAAGGGTTAGTAATAGTCAGGGGTGAAGGTGCTATTCATTACTAAGATATCAAAACAGGCCTGTCTACTTGGCAAGAAGGTTAGGCTAGTTCTGATGTTGTTTCCAAAATTATTAACGTCTTATTAAATGAACTGTTTCAGAACTTGGGACAGTTGAACACTAAAAAAAGACTGAAAAGTGAAATACAAAATAAATGGCCTTTATTGGCAGTTCCCTCCAAACAATTTTCTATCCTTCTCTTTTCTTTTAGACCATGAAAGGAATAGCTTTGGATGGTTGCAATAGCATATGAGAAAATGGCCTAATTTCTTGTACTGAATGATGTAAAATATTACTTCCTGAATTACTGTACTCTGAATCATCCAAGAAGCAAAGACCAAAAATCTGAACACGTAACTGCTTGCCAAAATAAAGTGCTGAATTTGGACAGAGTGAATTTCAGGTGTTAGATATAAGATGGTCTACAAGATAAATGGTTTACTGTCTGCTCCACTACTAATTTGATGAAAAGACAAGTCAAGTTCAAATTCTATATTGCCAATACAAAGAAAATTAACTGCCTTTCACTGGCACATCATTCAGTCTTATTGCTCCCTCTCAGACACAATGAAAAATGGTGTCTGCTCCCACTCTGACTGCTTGGAAAAAGAGTAATTTCTAACCCTCTCAAAGGGGTGCCACACACTACCTTCCCTACAGTGCCTCTGACTGTGCTGCTGACCCTGATGTTTCTTCTCTGCTTAATTCATATCTAAAGCAAGATACCAAACATGTTCATCTCCAGGTTTGGTATATAGGAAAAATTTTCTTATTCCCTTTTCATCTTATTTTCCCACTGGGAAGATAGTACTGGACTTATTCTCCTGTGGGGTCCTTCATGAAAATGATTACAGAAGCATCTTGCACAGACATTACTATTTTTGTTTGAGTGAGGTCTTAAAAGTCTGGTTAGGACCAGATTTTCAAAAAAGTAAAAGTATTTTTTCCACAGAGTATGAAGTCAACCCAAAATATAAATGCCCATATGAGCCCAGTTAATGAGTTTCTATCACTAAAATAATTGGGAGTTATTATAGGTGATGGAGCATTAAACATTCTTTTATTTAAAATTTATGCTAAGATAATCCTATACTCTACAGAAAGAAAAAAAAAAGACTCCTCTCACAAAATTGCTAACAAAATCAGAAATAAAGAGACTGAAGCAAAAATTAGAGTTTGAATTTACTTTCCACAAACTGAACTTAAACAATAGTAAGCATTTGTGTCTGAAGGATGTGTCTGATGCTTTTCACCATGCAGCACACCCTACGTTTCATGAAAATTATCACTGGCAGCTTTAGGAATGTGCAATTAACTGAAGGCATGAATAGGATGAATCCCATCCAATTGTGTGGAATTTGCATCTGTATTAAAATTATTCTAGAAAAAATAATATGACTGGTTCAGTGGAGGAATTCTAGCCTTGCATGTGAATAATGGATTTTTCCATTCCATAGCTGCATTATGAAGAAAAGGAATGAGAAGAAAAAGGAATGGAGAAAATTTTAAGACATTCAACAATTTTAACATGGAGAAGCCCTCTCTGTGTTACTTAACCCCCTTATTTTACTCTACTTAAAAGATTTAGGTCTGTTAAAAAAAAAAGAAAAGTAGAAGAAAAGCCAATGCATGTGATTTTAGAAATGTTCTGATCAAGTGTTTTAACTTTTGTGGATAATTTTTGGGGGTTTTTGCTGAGCTATTGCAAAGGTGATTGAGATTTTGTATTTCTTAGCAATTTTTGGGGGTTTTTGCTGAGCTATTGCAAAGGTGATTGAGATTTTGTATTTCTTAGCCTGCATTTTCAGCCTGTGTTTTAATGTGAATTTATGCCATATAATTTTGGTTTTATCCAGTGCTATCAAGAGATGGAAAAATACAATCTATTAATAGAGACTAAATGCGTACTGGCACTGGTAACAAATGAGAGTACAGGCAACAACTCCCCAGTATTTGCCCTGAAGAAATAAATTTTCTGATTTCTTCAGAGGAACCTAGGTCCAAAAGGGTGAAGAAGAAGTTTTACATTACCTGATAGAATTATTTTCTAATATACCTTCACTTTGATTTACTAAACATTTTAGCAAGGACTTACATTGCTGAAAAAAAACTGCTAGAAGGAGAAACGTCACTTCATTACCCACTGTTTCCCCCCTTCGTTTGTGCTAAGAAAAGATAAATATGAAAGTTCGGAGAGCTGGAAAAATAAAGGGCTCCATCCGTCTTCACCTACAGCAAATTCACGGATGAGACAAACAATAAACTCAGTAAATGCAGGTCTGACTTCGGCCGTCCTGCACTGCTGAAGCAGCCACAGCAGCCGGAGCTAATCACTTGCTCTGGCCTGGGGTCTGTATAAACACCGGCAGAGCAGTCTCATACACTTCTGGGGCTGGGACTGATTCAACAGAAAATGTAGTAAGAGACTTCTTGTTGGATTGCTGGCAGGATGCGCAGAGTCAATATTTGTAATAGTAATTAGTTCTGGAACTGAGACAAGCGACTTGATACACTTGTTATGGCATTGTCCTTTAGGTCTTTCCTTTTTGAAGTAAATAGTTATGTTAATCTAATCTTGCACAAAGTCTCTTTCTCACAGTTCTAAGTTTCTTTTATAAGGGAATTTCTCTAATTTAGCAGCTGTTCGGAGGACAGCTTCTTCCTAACAAGTATTTCTGCTAAAGACAATCTAAACTAATAAAGACTAGTTGTCAAAATTTAGTAGTAAGATTAGAAAATCATAACTTTGCTGTAGACTAGCATTGAAGAATGCATTTTGTCAATCAGAACCAAACACTTAAAATTAATGCTAGCTAGATATGTTAGGAGCCAGCTCCTTCCCTTTGGAAGCTTACTCTGAGGCTCCTACTTGGAAGACTACAAAACCAGATGGAGGGAGTATCATCATTTACTTTGACCTCCAGCATAACTTAGACACAGGACTTTCGTAAGTTATTTCTCATTCCAAAAAAGCATCTGATTTAGAAAACATTCTAGTTCTGGTTTAAAATGGCCTATGATGGGAACTCACTATAACCTTATTAAGCTGTCGTAATGGCTAATCAGTCACTGTTCAGAATTTGTCTAGCTCCAGTGCTCAGACAGTTAAGCTTCTTATAATTTGATCTTTTGCAACTCTGAAGAATTACAACATTTGTGTTGCCGAGCAAATCACCCTTTTATATTCTCCTTGACACAGGAATCTGTTGAGTTCCTGAGTGTTTCAGTGTAAGGCAAAAATTTCAATCCTTTGTTTCATTTTCCAAGTATTTTTTGCACTCTTCATGGTTCCTCAGCACTCAGTACAGAGTAGGGCACCAGTTCCCAAAGTAAATGTTTGGTGACTTTCCTTGTCCTGTTTATTAGTATCACATTTCTTCATCTAACCCTGAAATAAATGAACTCTTTCAGCTGTAGCACAGCATCAGGGACACCTCCAGACCCCAAGTATTTCCAGAGCTACGACTTGCCAGATGTAGTCTGCTGTCTTGGCAGCACTCACTGTGCATAGCTGGGTGTCCTGCACTTGGCCGTGCTGGAGCTCAGATTTACAGCCGTGCCTTTTTCACACAGCAGCCCAGGTGACTCTGTATCTGTCACCTGCCTTCTCCAGTACTGGCTTTCTGTGTCAACCCCAGCTTTCTCAGGAAGTGAGCAGGCAGGGACATGACTGATCAAGTTTATTTCAGCTCTGTAGAGCTAGAATGGATTTTCCTTTTCTCATTTCTCTTTGCAGACCTATCCAGTCGTCCAGATTTGGGATAGTTCATAAGGCTGTATAAATTTATCAGAGTGCTCATTTCTTATTCAAAATATCATTAATGGTATTAACTTAAAATGTCTTTCATAAATCTTGCTGAAAGTACACTATTAATTTAATCAGCCAAATTTGTTGCTTCTTGCCTCTATCTTTAGAAGTGGATCTTAGACTCTGGCTTTTTGTTTAACTAGCTGACATTAATTAAATAATTTTCCTTCATTGTGCTTCTTTGTCTATAAAGTACAATAGCAATTATTCATCGTGCTTCTTTGTCTATAAAGTACAATGCCAATTATTCAGACCCATTTCTGCTGTTCCTCTTTCACATTTTTTAAATATTTGCATAGGAGTGGCTTTGTCCATCTCCAAGTAATTTCTGGAAAGTTTCACCATTTCATGAAAATCTAGTATTGTGCTGAAGAGAGTTCACATACCCTTTCTGTTTTTAATCTTGTGGGAGGTTGCACTGACAAAAAAAATTCAATTATTGTAACTTCTATTTATCATGTTTCTTGTTTACTTGTGTAAGGAGGATTATTTTGCTTTCATTGAATGATAAGAGTTATAACAAACCCTAAGACAGCAGTCTCTAAATATAACATTATTGAAATGTAGTAACAGGCCAATAGTTTGTTTTACTGACTTTATCTGTCCCTTTATTGCATAAGCCCCCCCTTCTCATTCCCCCCCGCCCCCACCCCCGCATTACAGATTATCATCTCAAACCCCCATATCTTTTAGTATCAATTGCACCTTTCAAATAAAAATATTACATCTGTGGATTTAAGATGGAATTAATTAAGTGTTTAATTGTATCTTAAGTACATGGGTTCAAAATGATTTTCCAGACATACATGCCCTCTCTGGAAAAAAACCTTCACTAATAATTCTCAAATGCTGCCATGAGCTTCATCCCAGGCCTTCCACTGGAATAGGCAGCACAAATCTCATGGCCATTGATTTGGCCAGAAATTCATTGATCTCTGTTTTGTTTTCTGTTGCAAAGCTGTCAAAACAGAGAATTCGAGTAAAGACATTCCTGACATGGCAACCCAGCTGACATTTAGTGTCACGAGACTTCTCTTTGGATGCTTGAGAGCATCCTGGGTAAGATGGAGCCCCACGGGCCTGTCAGCCTGCCGAGTCTGTTGTAACTTGTGTGGTGGGCATGGGGTCTGCATGGACCCAGCCCTGCAGCTGTGGAAGAAATCCAGATGTGTGGAACCCCTGGGACCAGGGGCTGCAGCACCCAGGAGCCGCTGACCCAAACCTCTTGTTTGAGGTCTGTGAAGTCTTCAGCCCAAGGAGAAGAATTCCTCCCATTCTGCAAGAGCTGTGATTGTATAAACATACAGCAGGCTCTGGACAGGTTATTCAAGAGGTAAAGACTCTTTTATTACTTATTTATACAGTTTTGCTTTGGGCTGGTGATGACTTGGGTCAGAGTTCTGTGTGGTAACAACAGAAAGAAACTTGGATGGTGGTTGAGAAATAGGATAGACCATCCATTTCTCTAGGTACCTTTACTTTCAGAAATTTAATAATAACTTTAGCCCTCAACAGGCATTCAGATTGCTTATCAACCTGCAAGGAAAGCANCAATAGCAATTATTCATCGTGCTTCTTTGTCTATAAAGTACAATGCCAATTATTCAGACCCATTTCTGCTGTTCCTCTTTCACATTTTTTAAATATTTGCATAGGAGTGGCTTTGTCCATCTCCAAGTAATTTCTGGAAAGTTTCACCATTTCATGAAAATCTAGTATTGTGCTGAAGAGAGTTCACATACCCTTTCTGTTTTTAATCTTGTGGGAGGTTGCACTGACAAAAAAAAATTCAATTATTGTAACTTGTATTTATCATGTTTCTTGTTTACTTGTGTAAGGAGGATTATTTTGCTTTCATTGAATGATAAGAGTTATAACAAACCCTAAGACAGCAGTCTCTAAATATAACATTATTGAAATGTAGTAACAGGCCAATAGTTTGTTTTACTGACTTTATCTGTCCCTTTATTGCATAAGCCCNTGAGCTTCATCCCAGGCCTTCCACTGGAATAGGCAGCACAAATCTCATGGCCATTGATTTGGCCAGAAATTCATTGATCTCTGTTTTGTTTTCTGTTGCAAAGCTGTCAAAACAGAGAATTCGAGTAAAGACATTCCTGACATGGCAACCCAGCTGACATTTAGTGTCACGAGACTTCTCTTTGGATGCTTGAGAGCATCCTGGGTAAGATGGAGCCCCACGGGCCTGTCAGCCTGCCGAGTCTGTTGTAACTTGTGTGGTGGGCATGGGGTCTGCATGGACCCAGCCCTGCAGCTGTGGAAGAAATCCAGATGTGTGGAACCCCTGGGACCAGGGGCTGCAGCACCCAGGAGCCGCTGACCCAAACCTCTTGTTTGAGGTCTGTGAAGTCTTCAGCCCAAGGAGAAGAATTCCTCCCATTCTGCAAGAGCTGTGATTGTATAAACATACAGCAGGCTCTGGACAGGTTATTCAAGAGGTAAAGACTCTTTTATTACTTATTTATACAGTTTTGCTTTGGGCTGGTGATGACTTGGGTCAGAGTTCTGTGTGGTAACAACAGAAAGAAACTTGGATGGTGGTTGCGAAATAGGATAGACCATCCATTTCTCTAGGTACCTTTACTTTCAGAAATTTAATAATAACTTTAGCCCTCAACAGGCATTCAGATTGCTTATCAACCTGCAAGGAAAGCAAGAAAAATAGAAATAAGAAAATAAGAAAAATGAACAATTCAATAAGCTGTAGATAAAACTTGCAACTAGACTTCTTTCCGAATTGATTCCATATGGTGAGTCAGATTCTGCTTTCCATTACATGAATATAAATCTGGAGTCACTCAGCTGATTTCACTGGGGTAACTGCATTGGAAACAGGCAGCAGGATTTGGCCCAATGAGTAGAGATACAGCTTATCCTATTGATGTTGATGTTCTTGCAGTGCACCAATATACTTGCAAATACTCAGTTCTGTCGCCACATGTTAAATGTTCTAAAGCCCTTATTTTGCACTTGTTAGCTTAGCAATATTTGGGAGCCTTGAATACAGAATCATGGTGCTCCTGGAACCTGCAGTTTTCCCTGCTAAATAGTAACAGTGTTTGTAATGAGCTGAGGATAAATGCCATTTGGAAAGTGAGTGTGGGAGCCATTTGATAGTAATCAGGAAAACATAGAAGAAACTCTAAACCCTGATTTTTCTCTATGCATGAGAAGAAGTTAAATAATTTCCTCCTCCTCCTAAAGCCCAGCAGCCGCATTCAAAAACTCATATAGAATGCTTTTAATAGAAATCTCAGCATGGTTAAAAAAAATTACTGAGTGTTCATTAACTGAATGTGCTAGGGTTCAGACAGACAGCTGAGTTATAGCAACTTAATAAGTTACTGCCTGGCAGCAGAACTGCAGGAACTGTTGGTTACTGGCCATATCTGTCTTAAGTCTGTCCCAGTTTTAAACTGATGTAATGTAGATTAAAAGTTAGAGAGCTTCAGCTTTGGTTTTTCTGCCTCACACTCCACCAGTTGTGAAGCATCAATGCTACACTGCAGCTGATCAGTGGTAACACAATAGATATCTCTGTTCATTCTAGTGACCAAAACATAGCAGCTCTATGAATTTGATATTGCATCCAAACAAAGTGCTGATTGCTGAGCTATGGCTCAATTCCTTGCAGAGCTGGAATTAGCTACCAGAACCTTGCATATTCCTCATGAGACAGATTCTGTAAGTTTTTACTCATATATTTCATAAAAGTATTTATTTACACTGAAGACAGAGGTATTTCAGAGTAGAGGCCCATGCCCATGCACTATCCATGAGATCTATTGAACCTCTATTGAACAGTTCCTTTGCCAGCAAAGCTTAACACATGAGGTGCTGTATCCATCAGGAGCAGTTCCACACCAGCAGTGGGAGGCTCTCCAAATGAGTGCTGAAAGATAGAAGATAATGCTGCATTGAGGCTCTAGAATGGTGAAATGGCTCATCTGAAACATGTCAGAGGCTGCTGGTAAGTTTTTTACTCTCTGAAAGAAGAAAGAAAGCAAGCTGGAAATCAAAAACTGATCTGAAAAGGTAGCAGGCAGTGTCTCACCCTGAGGTTGAATGACAGCTGATGGTGCCTTTCAATGAATGTTTTATTCCCTCAGCTTCTCCTTCTCATCCTGCCTCTAAGCTGAGGTTGTTCTTTGTTGTCCAGAGATCAAAGAGTGTACAGCGTAGAAACACTGATTTTAGCTAAAGGAACTTTAGAGAAAGTCTTTCTTCTTGCTCTGTAATTTTAACTAGCTCTAAACAGAGAAGTTTGTGTTCTGCTAAAATAACTCATACTGAAATTCAAATGCAATTGAAGAAACTGAATTTGCAGTATCTCTTTAGACACAACTCCAGATGCCATTAAAAGAGACCAGATGTCAAGCATTTTGTTTTATGTTCTAAAACAAGGGGCAATAAAAGTTTCTATTTGAATTTGCTCATTTTAACCTAATGGTGAATCACTGTGCAGATATGCCCACATTTTTTAGAGATACAATCATGACAAAGGAGGTATGGATGCTCTACAGCATCATGATAATATCAGCATGTCCAAGACAGTGTTGAGGGAAATGATCTCCAGATTCTCTGTCTTCATTGTTCTGGTCACAGACGAAGACTTGGCTTGACAGATCCACAGGACTGAATTTTCCCACAGTTTCCACCAGAAGGAAATGGGAACTGTGTGCAGTGGGGGTGGGAGACACAGGGGATGGGGGACAGAATCAGTCTTGTTGATTATTTTATGTCACAGATTTCAGAAAGATGGGGCTAAGAAGGTCATTTATATGCTCATTTTTATTACTAAGAAAATTGCTAAAAAGGAAAGGTTTGGGCTTATATTTTATGCAAGAATGAGCTTCAGCTTTGCCTCTTTACCTCTTAACATAGCTCCAGACCCTGTGAAGCGCTTAGGAAAGTTCTTCATAGAAAACATATGAACCCTTGCAGGAGATTGCTGCCATGCTTTGAGACAATACTTGCTTAAAGATTGCTCTGGACCAGAGCCCAGATGAATCGACAGTGACATTCTGTCAGATGGTGCAAATCTGGTTCATCAGGGTGATGCTGGGATACGTGTCTCATTTTGCAAGTTTTCCAGAACTTCCCAATAATATTTCATTTTTATATTAAAAAAAAAGATAACATTTTTGTGAAGTGAAATCACACAGAACCACATTTGACATATATCTGGCCTGTCACCCTATGGTGGGTGATTCAGATTCTGCTTTTGGTCGGAGAGTTCCTTGATTTGCAGCTGATACCAGGTATGTGCCAGATACACTTCAGGTGGAACTTTACGGATACTGTATATTTCCGAAGCAGATCAAACAGAAATTAGAGAACCTGCCGGTTCTGTAGAAAGAAATAAGCATTTCCAGAAAATGACATTTTCCATCTGTTTAATTTATTCTTGTGGTGTTTGGTCTTTTCAGTGGTTTTCTGGAGCTTGCTTTGTAGCACTGCTAAGAAAGTTGGTGTTTCAGATTTCCTGGGTTTCATGAAAACCTTTGTTTTGGCTTTGGTTTGAATGAGTTCATACTCAGGAATTCTGCACTGAGGGTTAGGGTTCAAACCCCAAGTCTCAAAGCAATTCTGTGCTAAAATGATTGAGCTTTAGGCTGTTTATTTGTTGGAACCAGGGGACTTTCACCCAAACTAGAGCCTCGTTGAGGGCTCAGTTGAAACCTAACCCTAGTTTTGCTAAAAAGCAGCTCAGTTTTCTAGCTAGGTGTATAAATGAACAGCACAAGCCTATTTGAACACTTCTCACTCACAGATAATTTCATCTCATAACACACCACCAAATTATGAAAACATTTTCCCTGACTCATACAGAGCTTGAAATGTTGGTCTGACAGTAGATCAAGAGTCAGTTTATGCATGTGGACACACACAGACAGAAACTGGCCCATGCCCTGACCTGACCAGCCAATGCAGCTTTGGATTTCAAAGCCATAAAGCTGAATTTTCATGATGCCAGACTTGTCCTGAATGGACAGGTGTTTTTCAAATAAAATGTTGTGGTGACGCAGCTGTAGGAATTTTACCCAAGATCTGACTTGTGCCTCAGCATCTCAAAGGAGGATTTTGTTTGCCTGTCTATTATTGTGTGGTGCCTCACAGAAAACAAATGGTCAGGCTGGGAGTCAAACAGAGGCTTGCTGTTCTGAGCTGCTGCTGTCCGACATTACATCCAGGCAGCCATCCTGTCCTCCTCCTCCTCTCTACTGCTCAGCTATGGAAACCTGACGTCTGAAACCTGAAACTCCTGGGCCAGCCATTTTTGCACAGCTCTCTTCCTTCACAATCCATTCATTTGGGGAAGGAATGAAAGCTCGCAGTCTGCCTCCTCCTCAAAACATTTCAAACTTTCACTTATCTTCACTTAGAATAACTTGCCTGACCGGAGCGGGAGTCCAGGCAGTCCTAATTTGTCCATTTGCCAGAACACTTTGTAAGCAGTCAGCCTCTTATCTTTTGTGTGAGGAGCGGGGGAAAAAAAATGACCTTACTGTGCTAGCAGGTCATGTCATAGGTCATCCTTTCATTCTCCTCACAATCAACTACATTTGCAATCAAAGAGACAGCACATTTTCCACTAGCAAAACGCTCCTTTCAAAAGCAATTGGAATGCTTAGTGCGTGCCACGCTTGTCCCGAGTCCATGAATTTTGAGGCGGAGAAGAGAATTAGAAAAACGGAAAGATACAGTGGATTTTAATCTCCCCATTTCACAGGGGGATATAATACTGTGTTGCACAACAAGATGCTTTTTCCTAACAAACCTTCAGCCATTTCCTCTTTTTTTTTTTTTTTTTTTCATTTCACAATTGTCAGAGCCATCATGAAGAGTGGGGGTCAAGTTTGTTTGCTTTTTGTCTTGCAATTTAAGCATTCCGTCCTGTCAGGGTTCACTTTCCAGTGACCTCTGAATTCATCTAAAATTGCCCAAAAGAACCCAAGTGCATACAAGTGTGGGAACTCATCTGTTTGCCATCTCCACGCAGAGCAGACCTGCAGCACAGTTTGCCATTGAGTCCGAGGGGAAAGCGTGAGCGTGTCTGTGCTGGCAGCGAAAGCTCACAGCCTCTCTGAACTGCATAAAGTCTGGCTTGTTAGGCTCAATATTGACAATGAATCTGAGAGCAGCCATTTTTATGACCCAGAGTTTCTTAGAAGAGGAGAGGGTTTTGGTGCCTTTGGTTTTATATGTTTGAATGGAGACATGATGCAGCTGGTTTCTGTAGAGCCAAGGAGATCCCTAGGTACATTTGAAAACATGAGGATGTGCTTTGTTTTAGAAAATACACCTGCATTACCTGACACTGAGAATAGAGCAAGACCAGAACCAGAAAAAGATGTGCCTCTAATTATTTTCTTCTGGAATTTTCTTTAAGCTGTTTCAAAATAAGAGTTTTTTTTTTTTTTTTGCTAGGTGAAGGCTTACATGTTTTTATTCTGTGGTCTGTGAAACTGGATGATCAGTCTGTTTCCCTTGCATCTTTTCAGCTAGCATGAATAGCAAAACTCTATTTTTCCTTTTCTTTATTATCATTTATTAATGAACTGCCTGTGTATTTAGAACATTTGGGTCTGTTTTAGTCGGTTTGTAAGCCTGCATATATGGTGAATTTATTAATGGAAAAATGGTGGAAGTAAACTAAGTAGTAAAATCCTCATATGTTAAACAGCTGTTTTAAATATGAATATAGTGTATATGTAGCATATAAAACCTTCAAAAGGAACTCCATGGAATGCTGGAATTCAGTGTTACTCCATTTAGTTTACAGTGTAGGTTTGCAGATATTATACAGAAGTTTTGAGGGAAACTAGGTAAGCACTGGACTTAGGGCAAATAATTTACAACAAAATATTTATTTGATTAATTCAGTTCCTATATAAATGAACAATTTGCAAACAAATTTATATTTTATAAAATGACTGATTTTCAAGTACAGCTAGGTCCACTGAAGTCTGTAAATGACTTACACTAAATGTAAATGTAAATTACTCCAATGGGCTTTGAACCAGGGAGTTATTCAAGCTCTCACTACAGGCAGGAGGAGATGGCCTGGCTCCTCAGTGAGTGTATCTCAACCTCTATTTTTTTAATAAACTATTTGATTACTGTTTAGTTCAGTGGTTTTCAAATATTTTCCACTTCTGATCCTCTAGCATTCATCTAGTTAAGGTACAGCACTCTGCATTTAAGTCTGTGGACATTTTTTTCTTGCTTTCTTTGTTAGCTCTCACAGAGACTCACAGAGCAGGTAGTTTATAGACTTCTGTGGCTCTGCAGATCACAATATACTAAAAACCCCCTTATTGTCATAGAATAATCCACTGTTTATGAGAAATGAGTCATCACTCACTTACACAGACTTCACTTCTTGAATCCTCCCCAAATATTTCTTTGAAAATACTCTTAGTCCAAATACTGGTACAATTGCATATCCAGGATGTAGTAACAAAATATTTTCTTTCTGCGAAAGAAAGAAGGAAAGAAAGGAAGACAAGGAAAGAAGTCTTCATGACTTTCACATGAGTATTCAGTACAGTTCTACACACTGATCAGTCTCATAAAGCTCTCCCATATGCTGTTTGGTATTTCCTCATTTCCTTATTTTTTATGTATTGTTTTGTATGCCTAACAAACAAGCAATCAGCTGAAAAAAAATAGCCTTTGACCCTTTTTCCAGACTGACAGCTAGTAGTTTTGTATTTATTTAGACAGATCCTGTAGGGAACAATCCTCCCTGGTGCTCATTACTCTGTGGACTGACATTTGCACCCACTTTGGAAAGCTTTAAGATCACTGATCCATGCTAAACCAGCACATTCCAGCAAACTCTTGTGCCAAGGGGCATTAGTTCTAACACATATCACCTTTCAGGACAGGAAAGAAATGAAACGCTATCATTTAACATCAGTACATCTTCTTTGCCCTTGGCTATTTTTACAATAAGCAGATTCAATTAACTTCTTAATTTCCTTGCCAAATTTTTAGATTTCTCAAAAAAAGGGACATGCTAATGAGAAGTTCAGTGAGAGTCCGTTGTTTTGACCGCATTCAGCTCCTCAATGTGTTTAGTTGAAACTGTAGCCACCATTCACCTAATGGTGATATGTGAAAGGGAGAAAGGGAATTGCACACCTTTTACTTCTATAAAAGACCTGATTCACTGCTTTATTCAATTTTTTTTTTCTTTGTTGGTTGTCTGAGAAAGAGCGAACAATATCCAGCTTGACCTGGGAGTGTTTTCCTGGAAAACTTATTTGGTCTCAGTTGCATTTCCTTTCAACTTTCCAGATCCAAATGAATTTGGATGATCCATTTTTTTGGCATTTATATTGAAAAGACATTGAGAAAACTAAGCAGCATCAAATTATCTGACAGGATAGCTAAAATTAAATTTCCCTATGAAGAGGCCTACACTAGTTTACTGATGTCTCTGATTCCAGTTCCACAAATCACTACTCAGATAATTTCAGTCACTGCATAATAGAGAAAGCCTGAAACAATAACTGAAAGCAAATAGTTGGAAACAGAATGATCTGGGTACTTTTAGCTGGTTTTGCACATTATTAAGAAATACTGAAGTACTCTGCATCACTTCTTAATTGCAAACTTTGTTTAACTGCACTGCAAGTAATTTCCTGGTGTAGTTTGCTTTTGATATGGCCCGAACTTATCCATTTGACATTCAGCAGGAATGGTACACTACAAAATCAGATTATTTTATTTTACAGCTATTTATGGGACTTCTTTCATTAGATTGTCTAATTATAAAAGTTTGTTCTTATAAAAGTTGTTTATCTTCATTGGAAATTGTCCAGAGGCTAAAGACTAACCTAAATCTACACTGTTGTTACTTAGATTCATTATTTTCTTCTGTCCTAGTCATTGCGAGACTGTATTTTCTTGCTACTATGTATATATTTAAAGATTATTATAATTTCTCTTCCATTCTGTCTTTATATGAGTTTACCTCTTCTTAAAAATCCTGTACCTAAAACTGGGAATGGAACTTCACTTACAGTTTTGGCACCACAAGTCAGAGAAAAAGGATTGTTACTTGTTTCTGCTAGAAGTGTTTATACAATGCAGCATGACTTTTTCCTTTTCTCTTTTTTTTGTATTTTTTTTAAACTTCAATTGCATGGCAACACATCTATTTTATAAACTATTATCTCCAAAACCTCTTCTGCAGAACTGATCATAACCTGTTCTGAATTTGTGCATATGGTTATTCCTGCTTAGAGCCCTGCCACTGTGCCTATTAAATCACATCCTACTACTGTATTTTCAAGAGCATTTGACCACTTCCTCTGTCTTTTCTGAAGACTAGTCATCATCTTCAACGTTCCTCCAGGCCCCGAAAGCTTCCCCATTGTTTGAAAATGTAAGAAGCAATTTTACTAATGAAAATATTAAACTGGCCCAGGAGGGCTGCCTGGGAAATACCACACTATACAGCCCTGTAGTCTGACAATGAGTCACTGCTCATTTCTTTTTAGGCACATTTTTTTCAGCAGATTCTATAGCTTTGAGTCCTATAGGCATCTGTCTTGGATCAATTGTTATTTTGTTTGCCTAATTTGCTAATCGTAATGCCATCTGGGATGATATAAAAAACCTTTTTCAAGTATAATGTAGTGACAGGACAAGGGGTGATGGCTTCAAACTGAAAGAGAGTAGGTTGGATTAGATGTTAGGAAGAAATTCTTTTCTGTGAGGGTGGTGAGGCACTGGCACAGGTTGCCCAGAGGCGCTGTGGATGCCCCATCCCTGGAAGCATTCAAGGCCAGGCTGAAAGGAGCTCTGAGCAACCTGGTCTAGAGGAAGATGACCCTGCCCATAGCAGGGGGGTTGGAAATAAATGATCTTTAAATTTGCTTCCAACCCAGACCATTCTATGATTCAGTGATTTAATGAAGTAGAAATACAGCATTTTATGCTGCTTTTCTGCCCACAAAATCTCTGCCTTACTACTGTAGGAAATAAGGACTGTTTGATATGAATTGTTCTTGACTAATTCATGTTGGCAGCTGCATACAAAGCTAAGCCTTATAGCAGTTTTATGGGAAAAGATTCTTTTGCACACAGAGGAATTATTATCTCCTATGAGGGTTCCTGAAGCTGCCATTAATTGCAGTAATGATCACACTGTTAATGTTGCCAGAACTTGGGATTTTATTGTGAGCTTCACAAGTAAATCCTTATATCCTGTACTGAAATGACTATCTGTGAAGCCCAGATTCCTTTTCATTTTTTTTTAAATAAGGTTGCATTTCTAGACTTGCAAAAGGACAAGCTCTTGATAATGTGATTCAAATGGATTTTAAATGCAGGAGACAGATAGTAAGGAGTCAATGGTGACTAAGTGTTTTTAAAATCTCAAGATTTTGAGAGACCTGAGATGTTTCTCAGCATGAGATTTGGGATGGCTGCCATGACACACATCAATTCAAAAGGTGGTGCTACAGAAAGCTGTATCCTCCTTGCTTAGCGTTCTTCATGAAGAAAAGATTCTAATGAGACCTTTCGAGTAGTGGAGATGAACAATTGCAGCAAACCTATTACACCGAAGTGCAGTTCTTTAAAAAATGTAGAGCTGCTAGCAGGGTAGAGCCAATAATCTCTTCTCTGCCAGGTCCATTCTAACTTATTTCTCTAGTTCATTCTGGCCTATTTCTGATATAAATTACATAAAAATAGATTATGAATGTAAGAGACTCCTGAAGAGGCAAAAACTCCATTTCTGCATGTCTGCACAAGTTAGGCTACTGCTTTGTTAGCAACTTGCAAGTAATTGCTCTTCCCAATTTTTGTGTGTCATCAGTTCTACTCAAGGGAACACAAGACCCCAGCATACCACTATGATCTTGAAAGACTTCATATCCCAGTTAAATATATGCTGTATTTAGCAAGTATGTTCAATACCCAGCAACCTCAAACTACTTAAAACCTGGCAGTTATTTGAGAACCTTGATGGGAACTCAACACTCCAGAAAACCTGGCTGTAAATTAGTTTATCTTGCAGTTTGTGGGAGTCCTTTGCTCAGCAGCAGGGGAGGAAAATATATATTAAAAGGGAGAGAAATGTGGCTGCAAAGGAAATTGGAAGGTGAGGGAGTGAGGGGCAAGAAGGGAGGAAGAGGAGTACCTTAAAAAATCTTCTGAAACTGTGGATTTCAAGCACCCATAAGCACCCATCGACCTTATATCCCTCTTTTGCCATCTATTCTTTCACAGTGTCTGGAATCAGCTTTATGGAAGACAGAAATAAATTATTTCACATAAGCTACAGCCCAGACCCAAGGCAAGCTTTGTGCTGCTCAGGCCAGCCCAGGGAGCACTGCAGGGCTCCCTTTGGGATTGCTATTTACAGCTGTCTCCCTGTGGGTTTCAAGGCTCAGATGGTGGAAATTCAGCTACGAAACACTTTGAGTTTCAAATACAAAAGTTAAAATATGGCCAAGCTTGTAGACACTTCCATACTGTAGAAGAGGCTGGGAATACACCTACTTATGTACAGGGCCACAGGCATAAATAAGATGTTAAGGGCATAAATGTGGGCAGAACCTGCTGTGGCATAGACCTTGCCATTCCTCCATGCCCCAGTTGATACTGAACTACACACCCAGTCCACTTGAGAGTTCCTTTTTTTAGTATCCCCAAGCACAATAATGTCAGAGTGCTACAAAGGTTAATCAGGTAGGCACAGGAAGGTTCATAAGGGTCTTTGTGGAACTTTTGTTCTTTGTTTCCTGTTTATATAGTAGTGTACCTTGTGCATATTTGTTCTGTGGGGTCTTTTCTTTTTTTTTAGCTCTGATAGAATATTAACCAAAAAGGCTCTCAAGGTGCTCAAACTCTGGATTAATACAGCCAAGTATCTTTGAGTTGGAACACTGTCTCATGCAGTTTTGTCAGCTGGGTTAGGAAGAAAAGTGCAGCTATCTTACTAGGGCATGCATAAAGATTTACTTGCTGACGGCTTAGTTCAGGTTTTCAAAGTATGTTTGGTTTTGATGGGGACCTAGGTATTAGTTTGGGGGTGTATTAGGAGCCTGGCAAGTAGTGACAATGGCTTGACAGAGCAGATTTAGGAACACTTGACTGCTGTGAATTTTCATGCAAGCAGGCTACATTGGTCTGAGGTAGAATGGTGGCACCATAAACATGCAGGCTTGAGTTCTGACTAGTTTATGCTTTGTAGATGTTGAAATAAATTTCTATTCTCTTTAGTCTTTCCTGTTTGGGCTTTAATTGTCTGATATCCCTGTGCAGATGCATAAGGAGGATAGTAAGGGCTACTGTAATCAAGGAAATTTCAGTCAGATAATAGGCAAGAATTTTTTGAAGGAACCCAGTCTGATTCCTCCACACCACTGAGGATAGCTGTCTGAGTGAGCTGGAACTCTTCAGGCAAAATAGGATGGTACATGCCATGATGCCACTGGTAGAGAAGAGAGGAGCAGAAATGCTGGGCTCCAGCATTTCATCTGGGATCTCAAGAGAAGCTGAGCTCCTAGGCTTTTATAGGAATCTGGGGGGAAAAAAACCAATTAGTAGTCTAGAATGCACTAAAACAGCAGATTTGAGAGTGTTCTCCTCACAGAGAGAACCAGAATTATGGTAATAACCAGGTCTCTTTCTCACAAGCATCAGCAAAGTAGAGACCATGAGATCTCTTCCCTATAAAGCTTAGATTTCCCTGTATTAGGTTTATCCATAGTCTAGTTATAGTCCTAGGTAGCCTATATAATTTTACACCGACAAAAAAAACTTTAAAATGTCCTTAGAGTATGGCATAATGATGCATTTTATATCTTTATTCATTGGTCCCTGTGCATGAAATTTTACTGTATTGTATTTAGTAATATGGGAGATGTAAAGAGGCAAAAGACACTGCAGATCTCAGTGGTTCATAAGTCCTGCACTTCATCGTGTTTTAAAAATTCTCCTTCTCCAGACCACAGAATAGCTTCCGCCTGTATCAAGTGTATTAAGTGTGAATCCACAGAGGGAACTTTTAAATGCTGCTGCTTCAGAAATAATGATTCCTCTATCTCTCTTCTAATAGAATTAATTATTCTGGAGGAACCTTGTTTAAATGCCTAGTCCTGAATACTTACATCCAGTGCGTGTATGTAAGTAATTTCGTCCCAGCTGTAAGGACACAGCTAATGAAATTGTTTCAGAAATAGTGATGAGCACTGTTTCCTATTATGGTAAAGACACACCTTCATTAGCAGGTACAGAAGACTATTACCAAAAATCCCAGGACATTTTCAGAAAATCTTTAATGAACTAGTCTAGACAGGCATTTACTCCTGAGATAATAGAGATGAAATGTCACCAAAAAGGGAATCATAATAAGCAATCCCCCAAAAAGTGTAAAAAATATTGCTGAGGGCTTGGTGCCATTCGTCTCAGAGGGAGGCCTTCCTTCTCCTGGTGGAAAGCAGCCAGATACTGAGTTGGAAAGAAAAGAATATGAAATAATATTTTTCCTAGCATGGTTCCAGTACCTGGATTGTGATCTGATGGCTTGCATGGAAGTTAATCCAGTTTTTTTGACTGGACTGACTTTTTTGATAGCTTGGATGGGAGTTAGTCCAGATTTTTTTTACTAGACTGGGGGATTTTTAAGAGAAAAAGTAGAGATTTCTTTGCCAGCAGGGGACAAATTTTCATGCTGTCAAATTAAGCTGCTTCTCACACCTAGTTTTCATTTGAGACTACGCCACCAATTTAATCTTGATGAGATGGGCCCATAAATCTCAGCCAGAAGAATTATGTGAGCTATTCATTTTCCTTCTGCGCCAGTCACCGGCATCCTCGGTTATCCTATTCCAGGAGCAGAAACTTGTGAACCACTGCAGCAACAAAGAACTGCAGTCATTCCAAATCTTACCCTGCCTGATGACTGAGGGTACCAGAGCCCCAACTACCCCTGGAAGTGTGTGACTTAATCAGCTCTCACCCGCCCTGAGGTTAAAATGATGAGGCACTGACAGGCTGCAAACAGGCTGCTGTGGCTTCTGATGTTGTCTAGCCTCTCCTGGTGTTGAAATGCTGGTCTGCTCTGACACCTCCCAGGGGAGCACTGCTTCTGCTGGGTGAAAGCTGACCCATAAGCCTCAGTCGCATCCTTCCAAGCCAGCCGGTGGCTCTATGGTGCCTCTTCAGCCCGGGGCATCTCTGTACCGACCAGCTTGAAGATGTGAAAAATACTCTCAACGGCTTGAGTGCAGCTGATCAGGGGAGCAGATGTGGCCATGAAAGGCAAAAAAGAGCTTTGTGTGAACAGTGGTCCTATAAGCTGAGGTTGCTCATGTCATTTGCGGCTGCAGGATTGGCCCATGGAGCATTAAAATGGAGCCTGAAGGAAGCCCTGCTCTTTGCTTGTGGGACCTGCATTCCAACAGAATTATCAACTAGCAGGCTGAACACAGAACTTCGTGACACCATGAAAATAGGTACATTTGGAGAGGGTTTTATCTGCCTGAAAATTTTTATATCTCTCATTTGGGTTAGAGCAATTGCCTTATTATCCTCCAAGGTGCTGCACATTTTATACTCGAGCAGCACACCTGAATTCACGTGCCCAGGTAGGCTTCCATCTTGTTTTCTAGACCTGCTAAGTTCAGTGTTCATGAGCGCTGGGCTAACCTTTACTTCCTCAGAAGTCATTTAGCAGCTCCTTGTTCCTGTGTGACTTTCCCTAAACTCCATGACTCGGGGGAGTCCACTGTTTTATCTTTCAGCACAGAGGAACAGTTACTGCTGGACTCAGGAGACATTTATCAAAGGCATGACTGCTGATTTACTACAAAGGGCTGCTGAATTCCTCTAGGAACTGTCTTTTGACCTGTTGCTATAAATTTTGCACTGCAGAATTGGCAGACTCTAATAGCTTTTTGTAAGTAAGTTCTGCAAAGAGAAGCCTGACCTCAAAGGACCTAAATATTTTAAAGTAAGAAGTTGTGCAGTTGTTTGGGTGTTAGGCTAAAATGGAGATTTAAGAAATTAATTTTCTCAGATATGTACCAAGATATATTAAATGCCTTTTTTCCATTAAAAATTAACCTATGATTGTAACTTTTTAAAGACTTTTTTTTTAAATTTAGTGATGGGGTATTGTGCCTATAGAGCCAAATGCATACTCACATGTTGCATGCCTCCACATCAGAGCATGTAATATTCTGAATAATGAAGCAAATGTGTCGTTGGCTACCTGATTTTTGTTATTTTCAGTATGCTTGTGTTCCAGACTGGGAACAGTATTAAAGACACAGCTGTATTCTGGAGAATAGTTGAAGGCATTTGGAGCAGGGACAGCTTCTACCTTCCTATTTAACTACAGAAATAATCTGGATACAGGAGAGGAAGCTCTAAATCAGTGGTACAGAGTGGGTGCAAACACCGGCATTTGCATACATGTGGACAAATACAGAGCACACCTCATGGACAAGCAGGTGTCTGAACCTGCCAAGTAAAGGCAGGAATTTGCCTTTG
This sequence comes from Daphoenositta chrysoptera, assembly GCA_013397915.1. Taxonomy (NCBI): domain Eukaryota; kingdom Metazoa; phylum Chordata; class Aves; order Passeriformes; genus Daphoenositta; species Daphoenositta chrysoptera. The sequence continues at coordinate 1,644,678 of VZRO01004973.1, read as the reverse complement.
CAGCACACTAGAGATGCCAGTGGAAAATCTGGGACATTGTGGAACAGCCTGTTGAAGGTCTCAGCGTTTAAAGCCATTTGAACCTTTTATAGGTAGTGATTTATGACCAAGAAAAGCAGACATAGGTCAATTCCTCTTCACCCTGTCTCTCTCCCTCCCTGCTCCACCATACCATAGAATATTGCAGAGAGTGGTTCTGCAGTTAGCTTGATGTTCTTGCATGGAGTTTGGATGATCTGTACAGCCCCACTGCTGGGGAGGAAGCACTGAAGTGAATTTCCATTTTATAAGTCATATTGGGAACAGGACTGATAGTTCAGCTTTTAAATATGGGGCAACTGGCCAGATAGGGCAGACTGATGACACAAAGGAGTGACGATGAAGGGAGTGCATCTGGAGACAAAAAAAAGTCCAAATCACAGAAGAAGCTAGTAGGTCTAGGAGAAAAAATAGAGAAATATGAATCAGTAGGGAGTGAAATGTGAGGAGTCTTAGTGGAAAGAGAAACTATGAGAAGAAAGAACAAAGAAGCAAAAAGACTGATAAAAGATGCAGCAAATTTAGATTATGTGAAAAGAAAAGATTTTTTAAAAATCCCCAACATTCCAGAATATTTCACATCTGCTCATGGGGTTCAGATGACATTTCCTGCTTAAATTCATGGTACATGTGTGAACACGCAGGTTCCCTAGGTGACTTTGAAAATTTCAGCCAGGAAATCCAGTGAGCCAGAAACAGTACCTCAGACAGGAAGCGTTACCTCCAGAAAAGCCAGTTCAGGAGCTGAATCACATCAACTGGCCAATTTTATTTTATTTTTTAATGGAAAAAAATGAGGTTAGAAGAAGAGAAATGCCTGCTGCTTGTTTAATAAGGGCACTTCAGACTGTGTTCATGCTCTAATATTTTCCACTGGAGGAATACAGAGCCTTTCCTCATTTCCCATCGCCTTTTGGGACTTGTATTCTGCTCTGAACTCAGCTTCTTTCCTTGGCATCTCTTTCTGCTTGCTTTTCTTTTCCTTCTCTGTCTCTCTTGCAGAGGGTAGAGAAGCCCTGGGTGCTGGGAAGGAGCCTGCTGCCTGCCCTTTTCCGAGAGACCTCGCTCAGAGCCGGGGAGCCTGGCTCCACGCTGCTCGAGTTTGCCATCAGCTGTGACCTGCTCAGAGTTCTGTGGCATTTGCAGTGGGATGAGTAGAAGTGACCGTGCCTCTTGCACTGTCACAGCCTGTGCAAAGCTCAGGTTTGCACTGCAATCAGCTGCAGCCTCTGCACTGCGTTTATACCCTTCCAAAGGAATGGTGATTAGCCGTGGCCGTGGAAGCACAGGGAAGGGAGCTCCTGCAGACAGCTCTGCTCCCTGCACAACATCTCTCCCCATTTTGCAGTCAGTGCTTGCCCTCAGATTTATGTGATACTAAGACAGAGCAGTTTTTTGACTCCGATTTAGCATAACTTCTCCTTCCTTTAATAATATAATTCCCACCTAATTTAAGGTAGCACCAAATTTGGTTTGTGAATTTTCCCACCTACACTTCTACTCTATACAGATAAATAGGAGGTAGGACAGGTGACGGTCTGCAAATTCACCAAAATGAACTACCAACAAATTTCACCAGCTGGGGCTTTAAAGGCAGCTTATTTAACACATGTGGCTAAAATTAAATGTGCACTAGATGATGGATGAAATCACACTGTTTTCATAAAAATACAGTTCTGGAGGTTCTCTTCATTCCTGCTTCACTGGCTTGCATATTGTAATTGAATCCCCAAATCCAGAATTTGGCACTCTTTCTACACCATAAGTAGAAACCTGGTTCTTTGTGTTTTCTTAATTTGTATTATTTATAATAACAGTAAGTCTCCTGAGCTGGTGGTGGAAGTCAAATGACAGATCCTTCACCTATTATGCCATGTTTTTTATCAATTATCTTGCTGAATATTCCAGATGAAAACAGTGTTTGTATTGGCCAGAATCTGGGCTGTGCCTGAAGAAATATTTTAGTGAAATGAGCATTAGGAAACCTTTGGAATATTAAGCCAAAAATAGAATTTTGTGCTTAAATATTCTCCTTTGCCTGTTGTACACATAGTATACTATTAAGTTGTTATTTCCAAGAGCAGCCTATTTTCAGACTTTCAGCATCTGTAAAAAAATTTGTAATGATAAAGAGGGAATTCATATTTTCAGGCTTTTAAAAAGCCCATTGTGAAAGTCAGCAGCTCTTACAATAGGCATCTGTCTGAAAAATATTCCTCAAATTTTCGCATGAAGTGGTGCTGTGTTCATTAAACACCCTGCTTTTGTAGTGTCCTCTGGTCAAAGATAAAGTGCTTCTGAAGGGCCTTCCAAAGGAGATTTGTGAAATCACATAAATTTCTGTCTTGAGGAGATCCTACCTGGATCCTAGAGAGCCACAACAGACACAGAGTTTATTGATGGCTGTGTCAAGAGCTAAGCAAATTTATTTCACATGAGTGAATATTTCAGATGAGATGAAGGATGGGAAGGGAATTCTCTTCCAGGAGATAACTCACACTACATACCCACATGCATTTTACAGAACTAGGCTAAGGGACTGCTGGGTCTGTTAGGACTGCAGACGCCTTTTGTGTTTTCTTTCCTTTTTAGGACTTACTAGAGCTGCATAATTAAATGGAGATTATTGGCAACATTATTTAGAAGTCATTATGGAGTCATTAGGGTTCTGCTTGGGCAAGAAGATAAGTCCCCTTCCTCTCTCACACTTGATGTTTCTATCAACAGCTTAGAAAAGTGGTTCACAATGAATTGCTACTTAAGTAGTCCTATCTTCCTCTGCAATCTCCCTCCTGTTGTTCTTCCCTGTGGGCTGGCTCAGAAGGTCAGTACACTCCGCTTGCCTGATGTAATGCAGGCTTCCCGATAGCTTTTGGCACTTTGCAACTGCTCCTGTGAAAAAAAGGAAAAAAGTGAGCTCCCAGGGGATGGAGCCACTGCTGAAGCAAACAGTGATGCCTTTCCTGTACTTTGTTCTGTAAGCCACAGGCTGTGGCTCTCTGTGGGCTACTCGGACGCAGCAGCGCTCTCCTTCCTCCACAGCAGAGGCCCCACATCAGTGACATGGCACAAAGCTCCGTGTTGGTCCATGAAGAAGGAGTTATGGCACCTAACAGCTTCCCAGGCTCTGTGGCTCTCTGGTGGCTACTCTAACACTGGAATTAGAAGGCTGGATTCCCTCCACACCACACAGTGGAAGTGGGCACATAGTCCGGTGTAATTACATAGCAGTTAATAATTCTGCAAGTGTGTGTGTATGTGTGTGTGTGTATGTAGGCTGAGCTGGCCAGAAAAGGAAACATCTGTTTTCTGGGAAATTCCAGGTTGTCAACATTTCATTTTGTTTGCCCTGGAATGAAACATCAGCATTTCCGAATACCTGTCACAAGGAGACAGTCTGTGTGGGTCGCTGTAGCTGCCGCCCAGCCCGGCAGCGCCGGGTGGAGCCTGGGCTCCCAGTGCCAAGGGCATCAAGGGTCCAGGCCAGGGGCAAAGGGCTGCCAGCTGGCCAGGCTGCCCGGGAAGCATCCAGAGAACGTTTAATGAAATCAGCATGCTGCTTCTGACAGGGAAACAGCTCTGTGATTTCAAAGCAGAATTACCATGGGGGTTTTTTTCCTACACTTTAATTTGAAATTTTGTTTTTAAACAAGGAGAATCAAACATCCTTTTCTTTTCAATTGATCACCTGGTAAAGTCCAAACCTGTGAGGCCCAAGAAATGTACTGGCTGTGAAGCAGAAGACCCTGCACACATCCACAAAAGAAGTATCAGTATTTTCCGCTCTTCCAAGACAAAACTCTTTCAGAGTTGCGGACTCGCAGCTGGGAAATGTGGCAAAGCAGCACACAGCATTTCCCAGGATAAGTCCTTTAAAATAGGGAAACAAGAAGTAGAGAGTTTTAATTATGCCCTTTTTTTTCCACTGGAGTATAACTGAGGATTTAATTTATAGGCTTCACTGCTGAAGACTCCAGCTTTGCAACTGCTTAATGCGTGTGGGTGTGGAGGTGAGGGGTAAGAAATGCTGTATGTCAGCATGGAGTCAGCGTGGGCTAATTCTGCAAGCTGCAGTCAGTTTGGATGATGGCAGGATCAGATTGCAGAGCTAATAGAAACTGAGAGGGCAAAAGTTCTGGGACTGGCAAAGCTCTATAGATGACTGCAATCTAGAGTGTACATCTCACTTTTTCTCTAGAAATAAAGTCTCTCCTCTTTTCTAAAAGCCTTTTCTTTTTTCCCCTCAAATGAAAGCAGTGCTATACCCCTCACTAAACTATTGGACATTTCCTTCCAAGTACATATGTATACGCTGTTGCAGACACCTGCCCTAAATATTATTTCCATTATGCCTCAGAGACACTTAACAGTTAAGCAGTGGCAAAGCTTTGAGGCAGATAGGGTACTAATATATGTTTATGAAAAGATGACATTAAATTTGAATAGTAACCTACCACAGACCCTTGATTTTAAGAGGAAAAATAAAATGAAGCAGCAAGAAATCTGATCTGCAGAGCCAGTAACTTCTCAAAATGTTTTAAATCCTGCAGCCCATCTTGTGAGCCAATTGATCTCACCAAGTATGTCCAGGTCTGGTCTGCATTGCAAATGGAGCTCACCCTGGCAACCCTGTTATTTTGGAAACAGCAGCTGGGTGAATGGCATGCAGGGCCGACAAAGCCCCAGTAAGGCACGTGTGGAGGCCTCAGCAGAAGTGGCAGAATTTCATAGTCATTACTGCAAACTTTTTCACTATTATGCATGAGCAGTGACAGGCTTGCATTGTTAATCAGAGTAATTAGGATTTAGTTGAGGCATGACAATAACCTGTGCCTCATAAAGGCCTGAAGGCGATCCATTTTCTCCCTTTTTCCTAGGAGTCTCCTATTGTGATTCATAGATAGCCCAGCAGGAATGCAATCAGGAAATCTCCAGTGAATCAGTGTCCCTAAATCTTCAGGCTTGACAGGTTGAAGTCTGACAAGCTATTAGAAAAAACTGCTGATCATTAGGCTGTCTAAAATAGACTTAGCTTGTTTCTGTCTGTGTTCATTGATTTATCTGCAGAATTATATTGTTTGAAGCTTAGATTACTCATGCTGCCGCCAGCTGACATGATTTGTATGATAAAATGACAAAGCATGGCTCTGGCTAAGCATACAGGTCTGTCTGCCTTTGCTGTTCCACTGCTTTTGACTCATTCTGTAGTAACGACAAGTTGGTTCAATATTATTGTGAGAAACAAAACCAGAAATAGACCAAATGGTTTAAAGCAGTTTTTGATCACCCCAAATGCTTCTATCACTGACAAATAGTGTCAGCTCTCCCTGGATCATTTCAGAGCAGTGATTTCTAGGTCAGCTGCTGCGGGCTGTGCACTTTGCTTCCCAGAGTTCAGAACTCTGAACAGGCTCAGTACAAAAGGTCTGCTAAAAGTTCTCCTTTATACATGTCTTTTCCAATGTTTTAATTTTTAAAAAGAATTACATTTAAATTTAATTTAAAATAAACTGATTTAGTCCATAATGCAGAATTTGAATTGTGAGATTTACTTTTGAGTTATTCTTACACTCCACTCAAGCTTCCATAAAAAAAATCACATCAGATTGAAAAAATTTCTGAACAGACTTTTTAAAAACAGGATTGTATTCTTATTTGTCATTTGTCATACAATGACATCTGTTTTTCCAGTGTTCCAGTCTTCCTGGCTTATTTCTTCTATTTCTTAAAAATGACTGGCTTTCTTACAGGATTCAAAATCTCAGTGTGGAAAATAAAAAATAAATTCAGCTCTTCTTTCCCATTGGCAGGGATTCTAAGGTTTTGAAAATGAGAAAAAGCATCTGTTTTGAACCATTAGGCATCCAGAACATAATCAAGCTTAAAAATACATGTTTATACACTTGCATAAACTTATACAGATAGTATGTATATAGTATGTTATCTGCATAAATTCTCCTGTTTGTGAAAGATAAGTAACAAGACTTCTAAAAAGAGATATATATTTACTTGTTATTTAAAGAAGATCAAAATACAGAAAGATTTTTGAAGTTTAATAAATACTTATTCACATTTGCAGGTATTAAAGAAGAGGAATTTAGTATGGCACAAACATGGTCATATTCCTGTGAAAATTATAGTGAGACACTTAACCACACAGCAAGTCCCAGGCTTCAGGTGAGCATGACTCCCTTTCCATTTATAACTCTAAGAAGATCCTTGTATACCTTGCTAAGAGAGACAGCACAAAAACTCAGTGAGGCTTTCCTAAGACTGCCCAAAGCTCTGAAGCCGTGGTTAGGACCTGTTGTGGCTCAGTTTGTTGTCTTCACGTACAGATTTGCTGAAGGATGTTTACCATGCTGCATCTTGCACAGAAGGTGAAATACATGCAACCAAACTGATGTTTCCATTTAGCCATGCATCAGGATCTAACTACACTTCGAGGTTTTGGCAAAGAGAATTTTAAAGCCTTTTGTAGAGGACAAAGAATTCAGTACAGTACTTTAAGGATAAATATGCCTCCCCACCTCTCTTCCCCTACTTCACCCCCATGACGTTGTTAATGTAGATATGTGCAAATTTATGAAACAAACACTGATGGAACATTAACTTCTGAGTTAATATGTGAATCAAATGGAGAAAGTTTTTCATGACAGCTTACCTTTCACTATTTTGTTTTGTTGTCTGATTTCTACCCTTAGTAAACACTTAAAAAGCACTGCAGAGACTTTTGGGTTTTTTGGTAACATTTAAGTCAAAATAGTTCAGAAAAATAGTTGGAATTGTATAAAAATGAGGAAACTCTTTAGGGAAGGTGTGGAAATAGCAGTTAAAAGAATTAAATATTTGCAACTAGCATGCATGCTTTTAAAAGAGTAAATGTGTGCTAGTCATCAATAGCATCAATAAAATTGGACTCTGAATGAGCCACATCCAGAAGCAGCTGGCAGAGTTAAACAGTGGTGTAATAGACACCATTCAAAATGAAAAAACATCTTCCAAAATATTGATGTGGTGTCCAAAGAAAGAAAGCAGAGGAAGAGTATAATCCTGAGCAAAATAAATGTTAAACCACAGCAAAGCTAGCTAAAATACTAGTGAAAGCAACTTGCAGAAGTAAGGGGAGCTAACAGTAAAGCCTTTTGTATATACATCAGAAGCAGCATAGTTGGACAGCTAGCGGGATGAGAAGAAGCAGCAAAGGAAGATAAAGACATTATGGAACAGCCAAATGAATTATTTGCACTGGTCCCCACTGTAAATGAGGTGGGAGTCTTTCACACTGGGGTCATTCTTTACCCAGAATGAGTCTGTGCAAACTCTCATGTTGGAGTGTCAGAGATTTTAGAGTAAATCAGTAGCACAACAGATCAGTAACAATTGGCAGTATTCACACAGGAGATTTGAAAGAGTTCAAATATGAATTTGTCAGGCAATCTACTGTGATTGTGATTGATGACAGCAGTACCAGTATGAGGTAAACATAAAAAGTATAGATAAGGGGAACAAGAATAACCAGAGGAGTTTTCTGTAAAGGAGTCTACAAATTTAATGCCCTTCCATTTGCACAAGTGGTGACTGAAAGGTTAGTATGGTGAAAATATCTGAAATTAAGAAGATATGAAACTTTTGCAATAGTACAGGAGCTAAGGGCCATCTAATTAGACAACAGGAAAATATAGGAAAAGGAACAGATTTTTTTATTCAGGACATCATTAAATTGCTGTAGGATGGGTGCTGTGAAGGACAAACAAGTAATTTTTTTCCCCCTGAAATTATTGGATTAGGCAAATTCATGAATATAAGATGCTTTGTTGGGTATTAATATGGGTGATTAACATGCTACCTCTAGCACAGAAAGTTCTTATGTAGCTAAATGCTGTAGAACACATGAAGTGGAACACAGCTGAAGGGCAGACTCTCAGAAGGATATCGGATGAATCCTGCCTTAATTGAATCTGCTGCCAAAGATAAAACACCACCAAAGAGACATTGGTCTGGGCCCGTGTTATATTTCTTATGCTTTCACCCCATGAACCAGGAATTCTGTCTATATAATTCTCCTCATTTCCAGGCATATTCACTTGTGTGATAGTTTTCTGACTGTATGACTGGACACAGCCTGACCAGGAGAAACATGAGAAAGATACGTAAAGGAGGAGCCCTTTGCAACTTTTCAGTAAAAACCTCTTAAATAATGTCATATTCTTTTGTCTATTTTCAAAAATAATGTGATTCAGCAAACAAAACAGTTGACCACAGTGAGCTTTTTCCACAATGTTTTTTGTTTTACTGAGTAAAATAAATAATGCTATCACTTCTTATCACCTCAGCATATATTCAGCAGTCTTTGCTTTAGGGGACAGCAATGGCAGGTAAGTTCTCCCACTTGTTTTGCTTCTGACTTGAACAAAGCAGAATATGATTTATTTTCTTTACCTATGAGACCACAATACAGAACAGAGAAATTGATTTGCTCTTGTGTATGCAGGAAAACCTGCAGCCAAGCCAGAAACCAGATCCAGTATGTGTGAGTTCCATTTCCCACCCTCATCACTGGAATGTAATCAGTAAGTGTTCAAATCATGAGGTATCACTTCAGAATCTATTCAGGGTATGTTTGACTGTGATACTTTTTTTTTTTTTAAATGTTTTCCATGTGCTATCGTGAAGAAATTCAGCTTGAACACAGTTAACTCAGCCCAAGTTTTGGAAACAAGATTTAGGCCCTTCAGGGGATTGTCCTTCCCTGGTGTTGGTAATCCTGTGGTTTTTAAGGCATTTTTTTCATAAAAAGGAAATGTGTTTTGTTTTACTTCAATGTTTACAAGTGTTTGTCTGGGAAATATAGGATTATAAAGGAACACATTTCAAGCATCATGCTGGGTGTGTTAGTGCTTTGTATTCTGCTACCACATCTGAACTTCCTTCATGTTGTATTTCATAATGTCCCAGACAAATAGGGATGAGATCATGTTTGCTAGAATTGTTTAATCACCAGTGGTCTGACCCTGAAAAACACAAGGCACATTAGCTTTCTGTCACCTTGGATGGGAACTGGGGTTGCACAGCATCTGGCAGGATGTTCTCGGCACCTCACAGAATTTGTGCTTTTAACCTAAGTCCCAGACCACATCTCTTTTCTTCTATATACTGCAAACATATAACTGCAGTTAGCACAATTGGTACTTTCACTTTTAGCTGAAATGCCTCTCCCCAGAAGGCAAAGTAATAACCATGAGATGACATTGTGATGAATGACAATGCCTCCAACAAAGTGCTTGAGCCATAAATGGAAAGAGACAGTAAGTTTCATCCTATTTTTTGAAATTGCATATGCTGCAAATCCGTTTCAAATGAAAATTAAATAATGCTTTTTAAGCTACAAATTACAATAGGCCTAATGCAATAAGGCACCAACTTCTCCTGTGCTCAGTTCAAGTCCCAGTGGGGAGTTTCAAGACAGTGCCTAATAAAAGACACATTGATTTGAGGGCGGTTCCCTGTGATAAGACTGTTTCCAGTTGCAGCTCTTTACAATCTTTCATTTTAAGAAATTAATAAAAGGAGGTAAGGGCAGGACAATGAGTAAAGAAAGATAAAATGTGCAAAACACAATGTGTTTGGGGCACCCTTGTTCTGCTATCTGTACTGTTGTACAGTCCATTGATTACAGTGGTGTTTCTCCTCACTCAAATTTACACAAATGGAACAGCATCAGCCCTTCAGATAACCATGATTTATGCCCTTCCTGGCAGTCACAGCAGATAACAGTGCTGAACTATACCTTCTCCTGGTGAAACACATTGACATTTGTGCCGCAAGAGATTCTCTTGGAAATGATAGTTATGATAATTCTGTATCAAGGCTTACAAATGGATTTAAAGAACTTGAAAACAATTGTATGTATAAGTTTGTAATTTTTCATTTTTCAGGGTTCAAACTGGACTAATTTTCTATTCCAACCACACAACATTAATGAAATAATTTGCAGACTGATAGAAATGTTGCTATTTTTCAAAGGTTTTTTGTCAGAATTCCATCTTTTCAGAAAGACTTAAAAAAATATTAAAACCCCATCAGAAAACAAATCATAATCCTAAATTTGCAATGAACATCCAATATATTATCCACTTATGTGTTCACTCTTTGAACAACTCTAAATCCATTGTCTAATTATCTAAGGAAGATAATATTAACATTAATTTCATGATCTGATTTTCCTTAATCTTTAGACAAAAAGAAATGTCTTTTTGCTTCACAGACAGATTCCTGGGGAGGAATCCTATGATAAGGTTACTTCTAATGATTCACCACTCCTATCATTGGGCAGTTTCTGATCTCTGAAGGAAGAGGAGGAAGCCCATGCAAGTTGCCTTTCCGTACAGCTGACATGTTCTGATCCCCAGTACCACAGCAGTAATACAGCTGAATTAATAGAGGGTTTGTCTATACCACAGTCACAGAAATTCCTTTACGGATTATGGAAAAAGTGGTTTCAGGGAATCTGTGCTGTCTGCTGAAAAAAAGATTTAATGAAGAATCAATGACCAAATCGAGCACTAGTCTCTTCTCAATGAAACCCTTGTTTGAGTCAAAATTCCCCTACGTGTTTGTAGCCAACTCGAGTAAGTTTAGAAGAGCAGCACCAGCTGAGGGGTGAGTGCAGCACCATGTTTGGAGAATGCCTCCCGTTTGCTCATGCTTTCTAACATTCCTGAGCATGGTAAGCACTTGAGATTGCCACTGCTGGGCATGCCAGCTGGCTCGCCTTCCTTCTTCTGTTCTGCAGAAGAATCCTGGCGAGGGAAACATTTTCAAAATGTGTTTCTGAGACAGTGGTGGAAGACTTACAGCTATTGTCTGAAACAGGCAAGAAGAAATAGCTATATGTGTTCTCCTTGTTGGAAGGAATCACATGGTAAGAAAAAAGTTCTGGATTTTCACTGCAGAAGGTCAGTGTGTTTTGAATCTTTGCGGTGGAGACAACCTTAAGAGACTAATTTTAGTGGAAATGCTTGTTTTGACAAGTGAGGAAACACAACAATTACTAATGCATTTTGCCACTTGAGTCTTTCTCGACAAACATACCGTGAGGATTATAATATAAATACATAACTGCTTTTCCTCATTTCAGCATGCCACTTGTGAACAATTTTGTCATAACAAAACCCATCTTCCCTGCTTTTCATTTATCTCCCTAAAATAGAAATGGTCTTTTTCCATTTACCCTCCTAGAATAAACATCTATTAATTCTCCCAGGTCACAAAACCTTCAGCTTCTGAAGGTTAGAAATGTCTGCACAGTATGCAACTCCTTTGGTTTAGTTCTGCCTTGAATCAACTCAACAGAAAATGTCCAAATATTTGCCCGGTAATGGGAAAAATGAATGTAATTGATCCACGGCTCTTATGTACAACATCAAAGTACTTAGAGACAAGAAGCTATTGTAAGACAGTGACTAATAACTGTGTGAGGGGATTTCCATTAGCAGGCCCACAAGGAAGATGATTCTAGTCTGTGAGTGCCTTGTGAAAAGTTAAAACTGTCATGAACTATACAAGGAGTTTTTAATAAAACAAAAGTTGTGGAAAATGGCATCATATTTTATATGTATGACCTTGGGATACCTCAATTAGGTCAGATGCAATCATAAATAATTTAAATCCACTGAATCCTCTGTAATATCCTCCTGTAAAACAATTTAAAATTTTCTACCCCAAATCTTTCAAATCACTGTATTTTTGATAGCTGTTTAGACAGCAATAAGCAAAACCGAGTTACAATGTATAGTTCCAAAATCTCGCGGGATAAAGTGATCCTTTCCCTTACTCCAGAAAATGCAACCTGATGGAAGTGTAGCAGTTCCCAGCACAGTGCTACTTGTGAGGCTGCCATAGGTAAACTCTAGAGGTACCTGATACTGATATCTAGACAACATATTTAAGATGAAAGAAAAGAGAAATAAAAGACTGACCAGGAAGCCGAGCCTGCCGCCTTTGACTTTACTTTCACTTTGCTCAAAATATTTAAACAGTGGCAGCAAATATCTGGCACTGCAGAATCTCCTTCTCAGTTGTACTTTCATAACATTCCCGGATGAAAGTTGCATTTCCAATTTTATTCTGGTTTAGGAAGCCTGTGCTATTGTCAACCTCTACTTAAATTATCTTAGATCCTTACAGAAAACAGTTCATCTTTACATTTGTAATCATAGTTACATATGCAAGGAACATACATACATAGGTGCATTTCTTCCATATGACCCCATACATCATCAGAGTATTCACTGCTAAACCAGCTTTGCATTTTTTTCCACCACAAGCTAAACTGTTCATTACAGAGGCACATAAACAGTGGAAGGGGGAAGAGAGAATAAGACCATTCTTGTCTTTTCACAGTCTTTGTGGATGGCTGAAGTGCAGGATCTAGGGACCAGGTCTAGTCTGGAATCAGTGTGAAAAGAGAGGCAAATAGCATATTAAATCATTAATTTCTTCTCCTTGCCTGAATTCCACTGGGCCTGTCTGGAAGGAAGGAGATAGCTTGTTCCCTGAAAAGGCACATCACAAATTCTTCCCCATTTAAGCCAAATGCTCATAGTACAAAGGATTGCATTTTTTCTGAGACAGTGCTTTGGATGTGCTCCCTAATGTGGTTCAGCTTCCTCGCTGCCCCTTATTTCAGCCCATGTCTTAACGGTATAATTTAACCTTAAATTAGATGAATTTTACCCTTGTTTTGTATGCAGAAATTCCTTTGATGTAATTGGGAGCCCCGTGCAAAGATGGAGGGTTTATCATGGCCCTTTGAATGCATGTGACATGGCAATTTGTCCAAGACATATTCTCATGCAAGAAGAATGGGATGCCATTGTGGGAAAATCCAGGGCCAAACACTGCACAGAACTGACATCAATAGGATTGAACACAGTGTGAAGTTATGGCAAAATCTGATGTATTGGCTGGGGGGTTTTTTATACATCCACTACTCTTAGTGTTGCTGATGGAGACTGGATATCATATTGTCTGAGAAACCCTAACTTCTGTTGCAAGAGGATGAAAAGGAGATGATCTCAAGAGTCTGAATGACTGTTTTAATTGGATACATGTGGCAGAGTCCAATCCAAATCTCACAGAAAACTGTGGAACTGATTCTGATGGCTTTTGGATGAGTCCCACTATGAAATCTCAAAACTAGAATTTGAAATAGGCTCAGTGAGCACAGAAGTGACTGTCTCACCAGATAAAAAGACATGATGTAATTTTGAAAATGAGCCTGCTCTTTTCAATCAAAGCATCTCCAGGCTCTTTTTATCTTTTTTTCCCCATTCTTTCTTAATAAGGCAAGTTTTGCTGACCTTTATGTGGCCTCTCACAAGAAATTCACCTAAAGAATAAAGTTCTAAGCCCAAACTCATCTACAGAATTCTAAAGAAACTTATAAATAGGGACATAAAACTTACCACTTCTTCTTATTTAGATAGGAATTTAAACAGTGTTGTTCTAGGGCTTCGACTATAACAGTGGTCACGTCTCCTTTGCAAGCTCTTCACAGGGTCCTAATTTCTAGATACACATAAATTGCATTTTTTCTTTTAGCACAGTCCAGGATAATGCAATGGAAAACAGGAGGGACTGGTTTGAAAGTTCTGGAGTTTATGAAAGGCATGTAAGATAAGAAGATGTCAAGGAAAACAGATCATGGGCAGGAGCAGATGTTCAGCTTATGGCCACATCTTTGATCCTTTCCTCTTTGCATCTCTCTTACGTGATGTGTATACAGAGAGAGTATAGAGCCTACATTGCTAATGAGCAGAAGTGAGGGTCATCACGAACTCATAGGAAGATGGGTCTGTAAGTGGATTGAAAGGGGTCATAGAGTCAATATTTGCACCATTTTCTCATGAGAAAGTAGGTCCCATGTCAGCCAGAGTGTGATCAGCACACAGCTTCCAGCCCATATGTATAGCTAAATCTGGGTCAATAGCACTGCTAACCTTGGAGAAATAATTCAGTGTGTGGATGAGAGACTCACTAGGAACAATACCTGTGCCAGAGCCTGCAGAACTATGCAGCAAAGACCTATCTGAGGAACTTGAACAATGTGGTTGGATGATTTATATGAGGATGAGGATCTGGCTTTAAACAGGCAGAGGAAGAGAATTTTGAACATAAACAACATAAACATTTAAAATTGGTTCAGACCTTTGTTAGAAAAGCAACACTTAAATTGCTGCAGAGAGCATGTGAATCTCCTTGTACCTGTGCATCAGCTTTCTGGATAATGTCTTTGGTATCTCACAGGTACTGAAGTTTGCCAGCTGCGTGTTTCTGCAGCTGCTTTTTATTGAAAGACACAATAAACACTACAGTCGTGTAAATCCTCTATAAATAGTTGCAGCAAAAGCCATCCCTGCACCCTGTTCAAAGTTAAACACCCTACTAACTTCCTAGCCCCTCTCTACTAGCTTGTAAATTGAGTACAATATTAATAGTACCCTTTTCTGTTTCGGGATCATCTAACGAGAGGCGCTATATACTAGTAAAGTCCAAAACATTGAAAATAGTTACTTATTTATTTCTCATAATTTCTGAACCATCATTTCCAATCCACCTCTATTGTTCCCAGCAAGCAACTAAAATAATTAACAGCAGACAGCCTATTAAGAAATAGAAAGTGTTTTGGTTGCTTGCTATTTGTGGGTATGCATTGTTCCAGCATGGAGCAGCCAGCTGCAGTTGGGAGAATGTTTTGTACATTACAGACATTTTATCTCCAATGTTTACCATGTTCTGAATCTGGAAAAGTTCTGAAATCATTCAGCTTTTCTAAAGTTGAATGTCCAAAATGATGTAATTTACAATGAATAACTCTGACTGAATAAGCTCTGTTTAAGCGCCATAATTTTACACCAGCTTAAGCCAACCTTTTTTTCCTCCCACAAATTCTCTATCCCCAAATTTTCCTTTTACCCCATGGAGCCCTTTTGTTCTTCCCAGAACTTTTGCTTCTATCATTTATCAGGGGTGGAGGCCACCTTAATGCAGGACATACACAAAGCAACAAAAATACCAACAAGTTGGCATTTATAGCCATATTTTATTTTTAAAAGGTAAAAGCCAAAAAGGTAAAATAAAAAAATAAAAAGCCTGAGTTGCCCTAAACATAAATAACATGTAAGACTTGTCTCTGTGTGCTGAGATTCTAACTTTCCAGTCAGACACTACAAAGCAGGGGAAGGACTGCAGAGATCAGTCGCATGACTCTAGACAGGAAGAAGACTAATTTTCTCTCAGGTGTCCTACAGGTTAAGCGATCACAATGAATCAAAATTATGTTGCCTTCATTTTGAAATTGCTTTTGAGACCTGAAGAAAGGCTACTTGTGCCTGCCAGTTTGCATTCGTTCTGAGGATATTAGTTGTTTTAATCAAACATATTGTTTCTCCTCTTGGGTATTTCCCATTTTCCTAAGCAGAAAAGTTTCCATTGCTAGGGGCACAGTTTGAGTGGTCTTACTTGAAAGGAAATTTATGTCCTAGGGAATGGGGTGATATTTGGCATGGATATCTCGGAGGACTGAAAAGAATAGACCACCTTGAGAAGACTTCCCAAGGGAAAGATAGGAGAATGGCTAAAATACTTCATCTTCCTGGACCAACACCATCCTGCCCCCTGACAGATTTCAGACCAGAACCACGTAAAATTAGAATCACACGAAACTGTTTTCTAGTGAAGTCTTCATGACACCATTTTGTTGAGGCTTAAGGCCTAACTAAACTGAGCCTTAGTGCTCAGCTTCCCTCAGCACTACTGTTTGCACATCTCAGTGCTGTGTTTGGGCAAATCTACCTAATGATGTCAAACAGAGACAGGACTGCGGCAAGCACATAGCACAGACAGAGAATGCTTTCCATGAAGTATCAGCTGCTGCTTTTAATTAACAAAGAGTTAAGTGGATTCCTACCCGACCTGAGAGGAGCAGCTTCACAGATACTCCAGCAGTTAATCCCATGCTAACGAGGATGATAGGCATCATGGTTCGGTGACCTAGGAGCCTGGCAGGAGGTTATTATAGGATAACTGCTAACTTTTCTCTTGCAACCCCCTTGAAATGCCTCCTGGAGACAGAGGGTTTCTGTTTGCTTGCTCCACGGCTAGGATCCCGTGCAGCCTGTCCCACAGTGCCTCGTCAGTGCTCCTCAGCCCCAGCCACCTGTGACTTCAGCCCACCCAGGCCCTGCTCTGTCCCTCATTTCGCCTTTGGGCTCCCTTCTGGAGCAGTTCACAATGCACCCAGCTGGCATTGCCTGTCTCCTGGCAGCTCTCTGAAGACCACTAGCTCATTTAACCAAACCTGCCCATGAGGACCACGATGACACTTTACTGTTCAGATCGCTTTTGGGGATAATGACTTGAGCTAAGGGATACCCTTGATTAGTCACTATGCCAAGGATTAATACAATTATTGATACAAGAAAAAAATATTTAAGGTATCAAATATATGGTTACAACTTTTTTTTTTTTATAGTTCTTTCCTTTAGTTTTCTAGATCATCAGTTAAAAGCAGAAGGATTTTGAACTGGACTATATAATTCTGCAAGACACAGTCCCCTCCCTGTTGCTTTTTTTCTTTTCTATTCATTGCCTGCATGGTGGAGAGGATGATTTCTCCCTAGGGAGAAATAGTAAATGAATTCTAAAAGCATGCATTGTAATTTTTTAGAAATGGAATATGCTTCACACACCTACTGAGTGATGTGCACGAAAATCCATGTAGTATATATGTTATAGAAGAAAGCTTTTTTGTAAGATTTTTTTTTTAATGACCTGTGCCTAGAATACTAAAATTGAAACCTTGCTGTGGGTGGTCTTTATTTTTGGCTGAAGCCTAGTAATAGTTCCATAAATATTAATTTATGAAGAACGCAGAACACAAGTGACTGCAGAACTGACCATTTTCTTGGTGCTCTCATATTACTTAAGCTGTATTATTATTATTATTTTCTTATAGAACAGTGGGAATACTGTTAAAAAAATTAAATGGGACTTCTATCATTGAAAAAGTTTGTGGTTTGCTTATTTGGATGAAAAAAAATCAGCTGAGCACATGCAAATAACTTCAGAAATAAAGTGCAACAGTACTAGTTTTGACACCAGCCCCGTTTGTTTCCTCTGAAATGTTTAGCCAGTCCAGCAGCCAGATATTTCAAGAACAGCCTCACAAGTGAAGATTAAATGTGTGTGTTTTTATAAAACAATGACATCTTGTTTTCAAAGCCCTGCAAGCTTAAAATGGATATTAGAGCAGTCACATATAAACTGCAGTTCCCAAGGACAACTGTTTAGCTTAAGTGCCATTTAATGTTCTCCTAAATGGTTCTGCTGTTTAGTGTGCAATATATCTTCTAGATTAGACCTTTAATCCTTTACATTGTGCTTGCTGTGTCAAAGAGGGCTTCATGCCAACTTCTTCCTATTGGTGGGTCTATTTCCCTCTCTTTTAACAGGCAATGAAGAACATCAAAGTCTTATGTTTTGCCTCTTTGAATTCAAACAAGAAATCCAGATAAAAGTTTTTGTGAACTAAAAACTTTAAACAGTTTAATGTGTTTCCCCCTTTGTTTCTGCTTTAATTTTCGTACTTTTATGAGCACAAAGAAGCAGAAGAAAAACCAAAAATAGTTTATAAAGTGTTGGGTTTTTTATAAATGTAAAAAAATTGATAAAGATTAGTGGGATCCTTATGATGCTAATGAGGACTTCAGAGTGCTGTGGCTTTCACACCTCAATGCCTTAAGGTGAAGAGAACACAATGCCATTACAAGCACAATACACAAAGCAGAGGAATTACCTGTTGCACCATGTTTAAGCAGAGCAGGGTATAAAAGTAAGCCCAGCTTTGATGCTTAAGGCACATCACTTTATGCTGAGCCAGCAGTTCCACGTACTAGCCAGCAGACCCTCATTACTGATGCACCCTGGCTGTAAGTACTGCTTTGCAGCATAAGTCAGTAGTGGGTTTCCAGAAACTAGCTCTGAATTTCTTAGTCTTGGCTATTCTTATGTTTGCTCCTGAGAGGAAAATAAATTTGCCCTGTACAGCCTAAAAAGCAAAAACATCTGCTGGTATTATGAGCAGCCCTATTGTCCAAGCTCAGCAGCAGGGAGGTCTGCACTTGTTCAGCTCTGCTTTCCTGCTAAGCATCGAGAAAGCCTGTGGGAATCATTATCAAGGTTCCTGAGGGCAGCTGGGGAATGAATTCACCTTTTTGGTGCAGCCAGAAAAGGAAACCCCAATGTCCTGGCTAGTAGCAACTTATGCTACATACCATGCAGGAGACTCACACTTGGGAAAAGGTTTGGAAAACTTGCTCCAAAGCCAGTGAGGGACAGCAGCCATGGGCTAAGGGAGGGACATGGCTTCTGGGAAGGTTTGCTGTGGTAGCTGGCAGCTGGAGGACATGGAAAGCTAAGACTCAGTGGGTGGGGAGGAAAAATTGATGGTGCAGCCAGAGCCCTTGGATAGAAGAAATCCCAACTCACTTGGCCTGATTCATCAACCTGAACATCTGACTAAAGGAAAAGAGCATTTCCTGCTTCTTGCCACTCACTGCACTTTCTTCATCAGTTACAAAATATCTGCACTCAGAGACCTGGGGCCCGACATTGCTTTTTTACTACTTTTGTTATCCTTACCTACATGCAGGTACCTTTGCTTTGTAATTAGGAGCATTGAGAAAAAGAATACATTTCGTATTTTCTTTTTTTTTTTAACTTGTATTTCTGTTATTTATTTTGGAGCTTGTGAGTAAGAAATACATTTCATATTTGGGACCAGATGTACACACACCCAAAAGCTGAAGTTTATCTCAAAATTTTCAGTTATCAGATGTTATTCATATTTGGACTTGATTATTAACAAAATACGTGACCAGATGTCAGCTATCTAAGAAGAAACAAAGTCCAAGTAGCACTGACTAGGAAAGCAAACAAACCCCTTCCTGTAAGCACAGGACCTCCAGGTTTCCATCCAAGTTGATGTTTCTGCCAGCATTGAGGAGGAATCCATTCAGTCCTCAAGTTTCTTGGTGGTCCTTTAATTCTTTTTCTTTTTAGGCTCATGAGTGAAAAATAACATGAGCTGTGTTCTCCTGATCCCATTCACCTAATACTCGTGATTTGGTTTTACCAAGTACGGAAAGCTTTCCAAACCTGCCTGGTAGGTCCATAAGAGAAGACCTTCCAAACTTAAGCCTTTCCATTCAGAACCAAGCCTCAAGACCTGAGCCTACTCTAATGGCAATTTTCAGCCTCTGTCTGAAAATATTTTCACAAATGTAATTATTTTCCTGATAGACTCAGCATTATGATGATTTTTTTTCAACATGGTATTGTTGTAAAGATGTTAGCAGAAGACAGTTTAAATTGTTGATGTGGTAGATGTCCTGTCAAAGGGAGGAAAAGTAATGGTTGAATTTGTTGACAGGGTATGTTCTTTTGTCCATAGAAAGTTGTGCAACTCCTTGCAGTTGCAGCCACAAAGCAATTGCAAATCAAGGATTAGCTAAGGTAACTCTGGTGGCTTCGCCAAGGAACTGCCAGCAGATAGGGCCACTGATCTCCAGCTAGACGTATACACAGCCCTGCTGCTGATAAGGGACTGTAACAAAAATAGACCTGTCAGGAACCGTGAGGCAGGATAAAGCATTCCCATTTCACTCCAGACAGAGGTTTTGCTTACCTGTCTTTAAAGATCTCCATGCAGAGACTCCACAGTTGCTTTAGGCAATCTTTCCCTGCACTTGACTTCTCTCAGTGAACATGCTGTCCCAAAAACATTACTCTAATCTTTCTTACCACAGTATTTGATGCTCCTACTTGAACACATCATTTTTTTCCCTATCTGCCTTGCATGTGGGAATTAGCTTGTTCCCTTCCTCTTTGCAACAACCTTTCATATCCTTGAATACTGTTTATCACAGCTCCACTCAGTCTTCCTAGCCCGTGCTAACAGATGGAGGAAATCTCCAGTTAACAGGAAGATGGTGTAGCTGCCTTCCTATCAGCCCACCCTCGACTTCACTGAGATAAGTGGGATTTGGAGCTCTGGTGAATTTTGACGAGCACAACAGCCCCTTGAAGGGCTTTCTGAGATAAAGTAGCGGTGAAGTTGTTCTAATTTATCTTGAGGATATAACTGGATAGCGCTCATAATCGGAGTGGGGGGCATATAAAGATAGCTGGGCTGTTCCTCCTATGCCTCTGATTTGTGCTGCATGCAGCTCAGGAAATCCAGAATATTTACGTACAGTAAGGTGGTGATTTGACAAGTTCTGCCCAAAGAATTGCTCACAATATCTGAAGACTTTAGCTGTGGGATGCCAACCAGGCTGATATCTTTCACATACTTCTCCCAAGTTGTTTATCTATTCATTAACTTTTCCATAAGATAATCCATATATTTTTAAAAAAAGAAAATACCACTGCAGAAGTTACCTTTCATATATCACCAAAATCAAATAGTGTTTAAAGACTTTTAACTTTAAACTCCTAGACTTTAAATTCAGAACTAAAAAATTTATGTATTATGTAAAATTGATAGTTAAGTTTGCAAAACTGCATATTAATGAGAGTGTATCGGTATTAGTTTTCAAATATTGTTCTGAAATTTTACTTAAATATTTTGGGTTCAACTCACTAATATAATTTGGCTCCTTTGCGGAGCTCTAGTGATGCAAACAGCTACAAACCAATTTAAATAATTGGTTAACCTCAGTTTATGACTTCTTTGTGCTTCTGCAGTGGTGGAAAACAGCCAGGCTCTATCTGGTTCTCAGTTTCTTACTAATCAAAGGTATCCAATTGCCTCCCACTAAGGCATTTTGTGTGCTCTATAATACACCTTAATCATAATCTTTGTTACTTATATTCTGATATCTAATAATTTTAATTTAAAATAAGCTTCTGCCTTTAAAATTCTACAAAGTGATGGAGACTATCAATTTATATTATATTTATATACCAGTGGGTATACTGAAGACAGACTTGAAATGAGCAAACAATCTATGCCTGAGGAAGCCTTTTAGACATCACTATTCATTGAAATAGCACATTTAAGTAGAAAACCACACACTAAGCACTTGCTGTTCATGTGTATATGAAGGCATAAGTGTAATACTCCTCAAAAAGCAAAAAAAAATTTCAAAGATAACATCTTTGTTACTGTGTAGGCTCCCCATCAGCTATAAAAAATGAAAGGGACAGATGCACCAGATGTAAGCATGGATCCATGTTAGTGGTAGCCATAACAGAAAAATGCATTCATGTGAAATACACCATTGTGTGCATTCTGAAGCCTGGAGAATTGCTGGAGTCTGTGCTTTCTTCCTACGCACAGCTGCAAAGATAACACTGTCTACTGTTCAAGGGCTCCACAGGGAATTCCTCGTAACAGTTCTGTTCTTTCAATTCTTATTAAGGCTTACATCCCCATTTCAGCTGATGATCAACTCACTATCTGGGTCAACTGCTGGCATAAATCCCATCAGCAATTATAATTTTAGCTTGACAGTATCATTCCTATAGTGTGAGAGCAAGTCAGAGCTTTACAGTGAGTCTGACTGGATCATTTTTCTTTTTTCTGCCCCTGTACTGCATGAAAGGGTTTCTCCACGCTTACCTTTAGCTGCTAAAATTTCTGTGATGATGATATACTTTTATGATGCACTAAAATAATAAGGACAATGACACATGATACCCTTGAACTGAAAATGCTTTGAGGAAGAAATATAGATGCATAGGCCCTTATCCAAAATATACTGAAATCACTTGGAGGCTTTTCCATAAATTTTAACAGACTTTGGATTTGACCTTAAGTTATTTATTAATGAAAAAAACAGGTGATGCACTTTCTCCAGTTGAGACAAACCTTCAGAATCTGCCAATTAGAAATTTAACAGGAGTGGTACCTTCTGGTTTCTTTCAGGAACAACTGCACTTACTAACAAATTCTTGCACTTCCAGTCTGTAACATTTACACTGTTACCACACATTAAATTGAGTGTCACGTTAGAAACAGTTTTTAGGTCACGCGAGCTGTAGTGATACATGTCTTTGGAGATCAATTCTGTTGAATTGTGCTTCTCTAGATTACACTTCAGTGCCTGGAGACTTGCAGCAAGTGCTTGGTAAACTCTCAGTAGACCAGCTACAGAGTGGTTTCTAAAGATTTCTTAGAAGAGACCATACTTTGGACCATGCAGCTCAAGTGAGCTTGATCAAAGTTTGGCAGGGAAGTTCTCTCAGGTTTTAATGAAGCCTCCCAGTGGGGGGTGTGCTCTGAGATAAGAGAAAAAAATAAAGCTGGTTTGAGAGTGTTAGTTGCCAGAATTTCATTCCTGTAAAAAGGAGAGTTAAACAGGTTTAGGCTTTGCAGTCTACCTCTTAGTTAAATTAAAAAAAAAAGGGTCTGTCTCCCCAATTTTCTGGTGGGGGTACCTATATTGTTTTAATCTGAGAAGTTGAAGATTTCAGCCTTGCATTGGTCTCCCTCTATGTAAGAAAGAGAAATCCACATAGAGACTGTGGATCAGATTTTCCTGTCAGTAACATTTATTTAAATGGAGATGATACCACAAAAGAAGTATGCTTACCTTGGGAAAAGATGGTGGAAGTGAGAAGAGAATTAGGTCCTTTTTTTTCCTTTTTCAGGAAAATGTTCAGAATGTTTGGGATCTGAAAGTGTGCTACAGAGGTGTTTGCTGCTGGGTACAGCTATAAATCTTTACTCTTTGAAACATGAGAGTCTATCAAAAGTCAGCTTTAAAAACTGTTTTGATTATCTTACTGCATTCACTAGTTTTATTATATCCTTTTGTTAATCCAACAAAGATTAAGTAGCCCATTATTCTGCATATGAAGTGCTATGAAGAGTTTTGGACTGTAGTCTCCATGCAATTATTAGCTCTTGCCCTGGAAATACATGGACAAACTAATTTGTCAGCCTATGAAAGCTATGCATGCTTCAGGAATAAACTTATCAGCAGGAGTAAAATAAGGATCTAAATGAAGAGGAGGAGGAGGCAAAGAGATTTCCTTTTCATTCACTAGCTATTCAAACATGATTGGATTAAAATAACTACTAATTTTTTCCAAATAAATCATCTCTGCATGGCTTGAAATACTTCATTTGAGTCATTCATGCTGAGGCAAAGCATTTACTATTGAAGCTTTTAGCAAAATCATGCAGTTAATCCAGAAATCATCTGCAGTAACCTCACTATGGCTTTTGTACCCTTGTTCCCCACCAACACAGCCACTCAGATAAGAATGGGAGCTCCATTTTTTTTCAGGAGTCCCCAGAGAGTTTTTGAGTGATGCTTCATCTGTATGAAAAGGAAAACAAACCAGGAAGGTCAGACAGTCACTACAGGAGGATATGCGCCATTCATTCTTGACCACACTCTCTCCAGTGCCCAGAATATTTGTTTGTCTCCCTGGCTGACAAAACTTAGAAAGATAAGATGCAATGCATCTGTCTTTATGCATATGTCTTTACACGCTATCTCATAAAAATCACCCAACTGTAGGATGTTCTATATGCTTCAAGAACTGGGGTTGTGCAGAAAGGAATCATTTGAGGTGTACTATGTTTGCTGTTTTTTTTAACTGATATCCAAATCTGGAATTTTTCTGGACAAGAGCTGAAATCTCTTCTTCCAATTCTTGAGTCTGGGGGAAATTCTGAATTCAACTCCAGATGTTGATAGGAGAGTTAATCTCACTTCTTACTGTGAAGAACTCACTGAAAAAATAAAAATTCAGTAATCTAAATGTACCATATTTTTTACAGTCAGCTGATTTAGGTTCCTTAATTAACTCTTTCATTTGGAAAACATTTCAGATGCTGAGTGGGGCTGTTTTTCAGATCTGCAACTCCGTATTTCAGCATATTCTTCCCTGGTCAAATCTTTTTCACAAGACTTCGGAGCAGTATTCCTCATTCTCAGGTAACATCAGCCTTTTTCTGAAACTTGTGTTACTTTCTTGGTTGGGTCGTGGCAGGTCAAGAAAAGAACGCAAACAAAATGTGCCTTGCCTTGATCCCTCATCATCTTTTCTAAAGGGAGGTAACGAGGTATTCTGAGGACTATTCATCATTCCTCTGGTGGTCCAACCACTTCACTTAGTTTATGATTTGCTGCCAGTGAAGCTGTATCAGCACAACCTGAGGCGTTGCTCTCAGGTTGACAGTGACAGACTGTTCCCTTTGGGAACAGCAATATGTACTGCAAGGCATATACTGCCTTAAAAGTCTGGCAAGATTTTAAATTAAATGCCAGTAAATGGAAATAAAACTTCCATTCAAGGTCTGAGTAAGAATTCATGGGGCATTAATAATTTTGTTGGCAGATCAGCAAAGGGTTTCTTAATGTTGTGACACCATTTTGTTGATTTGAGAGGAAATGCTTGTAAATCAGATAAGAACTTTTCTCGTCACTGTCCAAATGCATTTGAGGGAAGTGACAATAGAACTGGAATCACTTTTTCTTGTTTGTGTTCTGGCCATGTACACAGTACCTCTTCTGTTGCAGATGTCTGTCAACAGGGCTGAACAGAAGTCCTAACTCATGAAACATTATGGGAGGTAGACTACAGGAAATGGCTCACACAGCTGCTCACTCATGGCTCTCAGATTCTTTCTTTTTCTGTTCTATTCTAATATTCTGTTCTATTCTACTCTATCTATAGATTTTATTGAAGATTTTTAAAAAACAAACTCTGTATCTTGAGTTCTGATGTTCTTCGTAATTTTTATGCTCCCTTCATATGAATATATAAGTGCAAACCACACAAATTCCTACTCCTGATGGTTTTGGAGCCCTACCTCAGTGCAAAATACAGCTGAGAAAACAGTTTAAGAAAACCTGGCACTCAACCGACCATAACAAGTTCAAGTGTCTTTAAACAAGCCTAAACTGTTGGGCTAGGATGGGTCTCTGGGCCTAAATCTACAAGCCTACTAACTTCAGCTCATGGATCCAGACTTCCTTCAGTAAAGCTTAGCCAGTTTAATCACTCTGTGACTGAAACATAGTGCATACAGGCTCCAGATGCAGTTTCAGTCAAACTTTGGGAAGTTCATAGTAATACATGAGCTGCAAGTGCAATTCTTTTATTATGCCTTGAAGAGCTGGACAATGCATGGTGAAAATCAAGAAGACGTTTTCTTTACTCAGAAATAGCCTTACTGTGAACCAGGGAGAGAGGGAAGAAGGGATTTTATGACCCACAGTACAATTGTGTGGTTTGGGAATAGAGGCAAGAGTTACTGGACAGAGTATAAAACTCTGCAGTTCTTCTTGCCCACATAAACTCGTGCCTGCACGTCCTGTGAGGGCACACGGGCATGTGCATGTGCTGACAAGCACAACTCGTGAGTATTTGAAAAAAGTTTGTGGAGAGAGGGAATACGTTTTCTCCACTTTACAGTGGAGAAATGTAAATTCTCCAATTTACATTTTTATGGGAAGAATACCCTTTTATATTCTCTATATAGCTGAAAGAGTCGATGATGGACTCACCAATGGGTGTTCTCCCACATTCATAGCTCCTAACTGTACCTAGCACGCACTGAGGAAAACGCGATACACTTAATAAAACAACCACAGGGCTTTCGTTTCCACAGAGGACTCCTGGCTTTACTGGTCAAACTGCTTCCAGAGATGTCAGCAGTTGCAGAGCCCTTTCATATGCTGAAAATATGAACCCACACCATTCCAGGCAGCATTTGTGTTAGCAATGGAATTTTTAAATAGAAATAATTAGTTTTGTTGGCCACGGTTGTTACATCTGGCATACATTTGCCCCAGTGAACCCTATTTTTAAAAAACAAAGCATCTGAATTGAGGTTCCAGATTATACTAGTTACTGATCTTTGCAAGCCTAATCCATTCTTATGAACAACGCCTCTGTGGTGTTTTCTTCCCCAAAGGATATAGTACGGGTGCAACCCAAGCTTTATTATGCTTAATCTGAACCAGAAGTTTGAGCTGATTATTTTAAAAGGCATGCTGTTTCTTAAAAGTGATTTTCTTCCTGTCTTCATGCTGTGCTGATAAGAAGTTATAAGTGGATCTCTTTAATGCTCCAGGCTGGAGTGATACAGAAGAAGGCAGCCGTGCATCTGGGGGATACACAGCCCAAGGCTAAGCCAGTTGATGTAGCAACAGTAAAGGCCGCAAAAAAATACACTTCTGCTTTGAAGCATATATACCACAGCTTTTAATTTCTGGAATCAGCACATGTGGGGTGAAATTATGCTTGGTGCATAAAGGTGCTAAACAAGGACAGAGGGAAAGACCTTACCCTTTCAGCACGAAGACCTGGGGTCTGTAGTGCTGTTGACAATGACAGTAAGCCCAAAGCGCAGGGAGGGCAGGGGTCAAGAGATGTCCCCCTGCAACCTTTCAAAGGACTCTGCTGCCCAGCAGGCCAGTGTAGCCTCTATCAAATTGCCCTTCCCACCTCTGTCTTCTGACCGGTGCCCCCACTGAGGCTGGAGAGCAGCCAGGTCCCAGCAGTCTGAGTTCTCAGGGACCATGTGCTCCTTTATCTCTCTCCACTAACGGGGGCAGTCCACTTGCCCCCGCTATAGCAGCCTCACTTCAGCTGCTGTGCCCTGCACACTGATCACTGCAAACAAGCACTGGCTTTACCTCTGAGCTGATGGTCTGCAAGAAAAAATGGCATAGTTAATACATAGATAGTTTGTATTCATGCTTCAGTCAGTGCTGGATGTGGGACAGCAATCTCCAGCAGTGAAGGAGGTGGCTTCAAGGTACATTCCTGCTTCATTCCAAACTCCCATTGGCCCGAGTGCATTTAGGTTGCTGCAATGAATGATCCTGCCTATTGATCTTCCTGTAATCAGTTCTCTCTGCTAGACAAATACAGGTACTATAAAACCTAATTAGGTGTTTTTACTGTTTAAATATATTTGTCAGTAGAGATGTGCCCTCTGTTCAATATACAATATTTACAAGTCATAAAAATCTCCTTTTGGTGATAAAAATGTCATTTTACATAATACTCTTATTTTTTAACTAGCAAAAGCAGACAGAGCAATCTTCACAAACCCTGAATTGTCAGAGTCCCTCTGTTATCAGCAGGTACTAGAGTAATTTCATCAGCTGCCTTAGAAACCATTATTGATTCTCAAATCAGTAGTCAGGTCTGTTTCTATTTGTAATCCAATAACATGCACAAGTGATAAATTAGTGGATATCAGGTAATTTGTTAAACTCTTGGCGTCCCACAGCCTCATGTTCAGATATCCAAAGTGACTCTAATGTATCTTGATTATGCCTGCATTATATCATGATGTCAGAATTGTAGCAATTAAAGAGCTGGACTGAAATCACAATGCTGAGATCACATATGCACTGCATGTGCATATCCCTCCCTGCAGACCTGCAATCCTTATTATATCTTCACAAATGTTAAATGCACATTTATATGTTCATGGGAATTAAACATGAGAATGTGAAGTACAAACAACAGTCTCAATGTCATAATTAAGTTATTTTGTTAATTATTTTTCATGCTAAATCAGCTCCTTAAGAAATTTCTTTCATCATTCATTTGCCCTACATTTTATTCTCACAGCTCCAAATTGCAAGGAAACTGTTAACAGATCTTGTGTCCAAGTGGTTGAAGACAGGAATTAAGATAACCAAACTTAATCAAGTCTGATTTATCCACAGTTATGTAGTTTCTGTTATTTCTCCTGAATTTTTTTCTTAGTCCCTGGGATATATAAAACCAAATCTTATAAGAAGAACAGAAAGCTAGTGCTGTCCTTTTCAACCTCAGAGCAAATTTTCAATGATTAGCCAGTTTTAAGCAGAGCCAGATGAGACCTCCCAGTTCCTGTTGGCCATGTCCTTGGTATCTTAGGAAAATACTGTCCTGTTACTTTAGAAACAGAAGCCAACAACAAACACTGAATGGAGGTGGCCAAGAAAAGTGACAGAGTTAAATGGCTGTGTCACAGCTGGCAGAGAACCAGATGAAATTATCCAGGCCTTAGATAGTTGAGATCGAATATGTTCTCAGGCGAGTTGCAAAGCAAGAGGAAATTCCAGTAAATCATTTACTTAATGAGATCAATGTGCAACAGATCTTTTTTCTCTCCTACAAAGTTAATATTAGTATTCTGTTATCATCCTATTTTTTTCCTGTTTGCTAAGTTATCATGTAAGATGCCAACAGGGTCTGGCACTGTTTGGAGTCTGACATGAGTCTGTGTGAATTAGGAGCAACTGCTGCACCCGGCTGAAAAATGCAAACTCTTCAGAGTTGTGACCAACATGTATAAGATACCTTGCTCCTGTCAGGTTCCCTGGTCAGAACAGTAGGAGCCAGGATTATCAGAGCCTCCAGATTCCCAATTCGATCCCATTAGTAGCACTAAGAGCTTCAGAGGCACCTTTTATTTATTTTTTTAAATATTTGTGTTTTGTAACAAAACATAGAATTTCACTACTGTGAAACTGGTTCAGTGTTTTTTGCTTATTACTGCAATTTGAAAGGAATATTTCCTAAAATCCTGGGATTTTTCACATATGTACAATTTTGCCTCCTGGCCCTTTCAACAACCACACTGGAGTCAGTGGAATTATAGCTCCCTTGCCCAGTTAAAACTGCTCTACGTTCGTGGACAAATTCAAACCTTGTGTTAGGAAGCACAGTTCCAACCACACTTGTGGAGGTTTCAGAGTCTCAGATTCCAGCCACTTTTTTGAAAGCATGTGGCAGGCAGAGGAGAGAAACCCTATTAATGCCACCAGTGAGAGATGGAGAGTAATGTGAGCTCAAATGTTGTTAGACACCAGAGAATCCACATGGAAGAGAGCCCAAATACATGCTCCAACCACCTGAAAAACCAAAGGACAAAGATCTATAAAACCTAACACGAGAATTTACAGGAAATCAGGCCTCTTTGGTCCCAGTGTTCTCTGAACTACTCATTTATAGGCTCAGTTTTCTACATACACCCTCATCAGCAGTAGCCAAGACAGCGTCATTCTGTAGTCAAGGACATGGGAGGGCCACAAGCACTTTGGACAGCATCTCTTGACAGCACCGTCCTTGGCCTTCGTGTCCTGCTGCGCACGGTCCTGCTTCGGAAATCAAGTGCTAAGGGTGAAAACCTATGCAACTGGAAGGAAAATTCTGCCATCAACATGCAGCTTCACAATTGCATCCCACGGGAGTTCTTCTTGCCCATTTGGAAGCATTTGTATTTGATTAGTCTGGTCAGCCATCTAGCGTTATCCATTAGGCAGTGGGAAGGGAATAAGCCGGTGGTGGCGAACGCCTGACACTTGCCAAGTTTGAGCAAAGCTTCTTGTGCAATTTGGAGCAACTGCGTCTGAGATATGATCACTGCTATCCTTCCCCCACCTTCAGGTTTTTCTGCACTGCGAGTAAAATTGGATGGTGGGAGGTTTGTGTCCGTGCACGTTTTTGCTCAGCACCCAGGACAAAGAAGCAGCAGGATGGGTGAGAGACTCGCACTGTTCCGCCTCGGAGCCCTGGGGCTGCCAGGGGCTGATCCTGCTCCGAAAAGAAGCCTTGTAGGAAACAGTGCCAGCCCTGGCAAGGGAAGGGAGGAAGCCTCACAGGATAGGGGAAGGGTGTCCTTCCGCTTTATTCCAGCTTCAAAAGCTCATGGAGCTGAAGCCTGATGATATTTACAGAGTTCCCAATACTTCCAGATGAAAACAGAAGAGGCAAGTGGTTTGAAGCTGCCTGTCTATAAACACAAAATCCACAGGAGTGAGTCAGTAAATGAGCAAAATATACTGAATATAAAGCATCATCAGGTCTTTATTTTAAATGCTTCTGTGGTTATTTTTATCCACGCAGTAAAACCTCTCAAAAACGTAATGATGTGCAAGCATTTGGAAGCTTTTTTTCTGGTTATTTATTCATTATTTAGCATAATCCCAGGCTGATTTTAAAGATCCAGCTTTTCAGAAAATACTCAATTACCTAATATATTTCCTTTAAAATGACAGGATAAAAACACATCTGCTATGTTAAAAAAAAAAAAAAAAAAAAAAAAAAAAAAAAAAAAAGATGGCCTTCTTTTGGAAATGCACTTTATACATGAAAATTAAACTCACAAAATCAGTTCTTCAGATGAAATTATTGTACTGTAGGTATGTCAAAGACAGTGGGATAACCCATGGGATGGAATTTCAGGAACAGCTAATTATTTGCTCTTTAAAAAAATACCATTTCCTTTTCTTAATGAGCCAACTTTCAGGAAATGAGTACAGAGAAGGGAGAAGAGAGGAAGAAATACAGTATTCTGGAAACTAAATTCTTGTTGGTGTTCTTTCTGCAATTTTTGTGGCTAAGACACTGAATGGATTCCATAAGTGGGATTTTGTCAGTATGCCAAATCTACATGGTCTTCTATCTTTTAAAAAATGCCTTTGATTTTCACAGACTCCAGCCCAGCTTGGGACTTGCAGTTTTTTTTAAAAAGCATATCCTGCTGCTACAGGAAATATTTTTCTCAACACCACTGTATTTTATTTTTTTTAAATCATATTTTAAAAGAATCTTATAGAAGTCCCAACAGTACGCTAACACATACCACAAAGGAGTTCATTTCACCTATTTACAGGAGAAAACTTCAGGATTAACACATTTGGAAATGATGTGAAAATGCAAAATGGATTTAAGTTTTTTTAAGATGTTCAAGTATTGAATGTAGTAGGATATGACCCTAGGACTTTCTTGCACATTTGGAGAAAGACCATGCGACATACTGAATACAGGGACTGGTTTCTATTCCACTGTATTACAGAGGGTCCTACTTCATTTTCTAGTAGAGAAACTTATTGACACTGGATAAGGCAATTCCAGCAAGCTTGAGAATTCAGTATTGGGCCAAAACTAAATCTCCATGTTTGCATATAACCACACACTGACAACATTCAGGTCTGAGTAGTTTAATAATCTTTACTTCTTATAGTCAGCCAAGTCCAGATTCAGAAAACTCTTTTTGCAGATGCAAACTTTTGAGCTAAGATCTGCAGTGAAAGGTTTGGGTTTCTTTTAATACATCATTCCTATTGGGTTACTTACAAGTCATCTGCAAGAAACCCAAGTTTGCTGTTATTAATAAAGGGGTTTTGAGAAAGTATTACCAGGCAACCATCATTACTGAAGTGTGCTGGACTACTGAAGTATGGGGCCGCAGCAATAGGAGGTTGTTACAGAAAACCACAGTGGTAATCAGCTAGTGCAGTAGTTTGTAGGGAATGGTCTTAAATCAATGATGTAGTTCCATATAAAATGTGAAGAAAAAAACCTGGATTATTGGTATTTTTATTGGTGACATGTGACCTGTTTTATGCACTGTATATTTTCATCCTGTAATCCTTTGCTTCACCAGGTGCCACATCAGTAAATCACTCAAAACAGTCACTCACTGCACCGGCAGAAAGTTACCAGTAAGAATGGCCATTGTTTAATCCTGGCAGCAAATTAAAACATCTCCCTTCTGATCTAGAGAAAAGCAGCTTCATTACATAAAGCCAACTAGATTACCAACCCAGGCCTCCATAAGTAATTCAAATGGAAAAATGAGAGAAAAGAGGTACTAAGCAGCCAGCCCACATTGCTCCTTTGTTTACTGTAAGCTACAGAAACAGAGATGACTGGATGAACCTTTGGTTTTTGTTATCTATTCTCTAGGAAGTCTTTGTTTTCATGGGTCAAAATCTCTCCTGACAGGGTCCATTCAACTGATAATCATCAGTGTGGGCCTTAAACCATCTTAAACCCTAAAGGGATGCTTAGCATATCCTGAAAGGCTAAGCCATCAGGAAATGTTTTTGGCAAATGTCACTCAGGTTTCTCAAATATACCCAAACTGATCCTGGTTCTAAAAATCAGATATTTAAGAGAACCAAAGAAATAATGCGCATCCTTTTCAAGTCAGGTTAACTTCATAAGGAAGAGATATTGCAGTTGGTGATTGATTTTGACAAAACTGCTTTGAAATAAAACAGATTTTCCAGCACAAACGACATCTAATTTGTTCAGTCCTAATCAAACATTAGAGTATAAGAATTTGAGCATGGCGAGATCCAAGACAGACTGTGAGCTTGGAGAAAGATGCTAAGACTGTTACAACTGAGTAAGCTCATGTAAACTCGGTCAGATTCAAAGAACAATTTTTTGTGCCAAATTTTTGAAATTCCAATAAATTTAACTGTCTTGTTTTAAATTTTTATTCCCCTTGAACAAAACACCATCTGCTTTTACTATATCAAATGCCACAGTCCATTCCTGGCAAAAATGGAGTCTGTGGCAAAATAATGGAGAAATATATATTTTTAAGAATATCTGCTCAGCATATTTGCTTTATTTTCCTTACTACCTCTTTAAATCATCAAATCCTTAAGTTGATTTTAAGTGAAATCAGAAAACAGATCTGTTTAAATTTAATGAAGTAACCCCTCATGGATGGTGAAACGACTTCCTAAGTACATTTTATGTTCTTCTGGTTCCTGAGCTTTTCATTTTCCACAAATGGAACAGATTTACGTGAGCTCACATGGCAGCTCTGGCTTGGCTAGAAGTGACCATGGCTGCCAGAGAGACTACTTAGCCTTTAGGTACCTCGGCAAGGTAGTACTGTATGTTTAATAGAACTAGGTGTAAAGTGATGGTCTTTTTTCACTGTTTATTGCTAAGCCAACCTACTATAAAACATTGATCTCTCAGATACAGGAGACACATGACTCCCATGCCACTAGGTCCAGTAGGCTTAACCTGCTGAACTCAAAGTGCTAAAAGGACTTAAAATGTAATCATTAGTAGATTTTTGCAAGCAGCTGGTAAAACAAGACTTCTAGGCAGTCAGGGTGCTTTAATTTATTTCTTAATCCTGCCAAATCAGCAGAAAAGTATTTTAACTTAGTTCCACTTGGCAGACAAAAGGTAGGATTCCAAGGGGACAGCACAAGAGAAAGCATCCATGCAGGTGGAAAATGATAAACTCTGTATAGTAGTGCCTATCATCTCTGAGGTCCACATTTTTAATGTTTCTCTTGTGGCAAAAACAAAACAAAACAAACAAACAAACAAAAAAGTAGGAGAAATACTATATCTTGTTTTGGCTCAACCCTGCTAGGAATAAACTATTACTTTTTTCAAAGCATCAGCAGTGTTCTGCTCAGTCTTTCCAGCCTCTATTAAATCCAGCACATTGTACTGA
The DNA here is from genome assembly GCA_013397915.1 of Daphoenositta chrysoptera. Taxonomy (NCBI): domain Eukaryota; kingdom Metazoa; phylum Chordata; class Aves; order Passeriformes; genus Daphoenositta; species Daphoenositta chrysoptera. The sequence continues at coordinate 1,611,326 of VZRO01004973.1, read as the reverse complement.
GACAAAAGAGATCAGGGAACTTCCCCTTCTTTCCTCCCCATCCAAGTCAGAGCTCGTTTGTCAGCAAGAGTTATTGCCCTAACAAGCAACTTACAAGTCACCCGTTTGTAGCAGTTCACTTTTCACATTAAGGGAAGACATGGCAATGGGCAGCCTTTACAACCAGTTTTCCCATTGTTTAAGCTTGACCCTGCCAGTGTTTGCACACAAGATGTCAGGGTAAATGATAAGGACTGCACCTTTGAAGGCAAACAAAAACCTTCCATCCATACAAATATATTTTTTTTTCTTGGTTAATACTTCCTTTACAGATTTTTGGGATACTGAAATACATCATGAACCCAGTTTCTTGTCAGCTCAGCCCTAAATGTTTAGGAAAACCTGTGGTGCTTGTTAACTAGAGGTATTGACTAGGCTGCAGTGATTGCTGTACAAATACATGCCACACACTTATTTTCATGGCCTCATTTAGATGACCTGTTTAATTGAATGCAATCTACAGACTTGATCTCTTGCCATACAGTGCACACAGGAAATCCTGGAATAACATCCAAAGACTGCATTGGACTGAAAGTGAAAACCTTTGGTTCAACATGCTGCCAAATCTTTTAAAGAAGCAGAAACTCACAAAAAAAAAAAAAAAAAAAAAAAAAAGCCCCTGGGATCATGATGTGCCACTCTGGCTGGCTGGACTGATATTACCTGACCCGATACTTGAATTAATTCTCATTAATTAAGTGTACTATTACTTGATTGACTGGCACATAATAAGAACCTAAAAAGTAACATGTAGTGACACTTACAGAAAACTTATGAGAGGAGTAAGAGAGAGGACATGAGAATAAATATGTTGAAAGTATATTCTAGGGAGGTTTTGTTATATTCCTTTATTAAAACATTACCAAAGATCTCCAAGCTATTTGCTTTCAACACTAAAAAAGCCCAGACCAAAATGCATGTCATGCTTTTAATATCATCTGCAATGAAAGCCAAACTTGGAGTGGTGTTTAACTGCCAAAACTTCCTGAGTGGCTACAGAATTCATGGATGCAGGTTCATTAAGTCTCATCTGTTACACTACACAATTTGCTCAGCTGGCAAACAGAGGTGTTTCTCAGTTTCAAATCCACAAAGATCTGGCAGTCAAGTCAAGCTTTACCATCTCACGTGCCCAACAAGCACTCTGCAAACCAATGTGGTTTTTCAGATGTTGCTGAAAGCATATTCTAACCACAGTTGATGTTACAGAGATAGAGCTAGCAGTATAATTTGGCTCGTGTTATTTTTATTGTCAGTGATGATGCATAAAATAAAAAGAGCTCTGGAGGGCTTGGGGAGTTTTTAGCTTGGAAAACTGAAAGTTTTCAGCTGAAAAGTGGATAAATGCAGTAAGTATTCAGTGGAATACAGTAAATACAGGCTCTGATAAAGTGATTATTAGAGTCACATTTTAAGGACAGAATCGTTCCTTCATGTACTGTCATCTCCAGCTACCAAAACCTACTCATAGGTCTGCATAAAAACCTTCATTTGCAGATTCAAAGCCACCAGCCACCCAGTATTTGAAGAAAAGTTTCCATACTTGGAAAATGTATGCAATATAAGAATACTGTAGTGGTTATCAGGATTTTAGACTTCACAAAAATTTGCTGCTGTTACTGGAATATAGTCTCATTATCTATCAGAACAATTACCTATTCAGTAAGAAAGAGAGAGACTCACCCAGAGCCTGCAGTGAAAGGGAATTTAAAAAGCTATTTTTTCCATTCACACATAGAAATTCTGAGTTGTAAACAGAAATATACTTGCTTAAAAATTATACCTTTTTAGAAGTATATTCTTCTAGTTCAGTCCTCTTTTTTATTTTTATAACAAGGATCTACTCAGATCTCAGAAGATCTATTCAAGGATCTACTACTTTTTTTTAGTAAAAGCCATTCATTTTGGAGTGTATTTACATAGAAGTCACACTGGTAAATTTTTGTAATTACAAGAGTAAGTGTGTAGAGTGGAGCTGAAATATGGACCACTTCATATACATGATTTTTTTAAATGACATTATCTAAGGACCCAGTTCACTTCGCAGCACTGAACATGTCCCTGGACTTTTTCTTCAGGCCCCTTCCCAGTCAGAAGGATTGTGATCCAAGGCTCAGAGGAGGATCACCTCCTTTGTGACTGGCAGCAGAAACCTCCAAGGCCCCCAAGACTGGACAGCAGATGTTTTCTTGGACAGTGCATCTACTGAAGCTGTTAGTCAGGTCAGCCCTGTTTTCAAATTCTTTAATATTCTATATTCTCACACCTGAAAATAGCTTTTAATTGATCAAGTGCATTTGGTTTTGTTTTTCTCTGAGTAAGAAAGAAGAGAGGAAAAACTGGAACAGGAGCTGCTGAGTGATTCGAAGACAACCTGAGCTGAAGGACATGAGAAATATAGCAGAGATGGCAATAGACTAGTTCTGGTTTTGTCACCCAAAAAGGATGTAAGAACTTAAATTTTGTAATACAGGGTATACTAAATCTCGTACCTTAGCAACTGAAATTAACATCACAACTGGAATTTGTTAGGAAGCATAAAATTGCATTTGAAACAAATGTCTGTAGGCACACATGTACAATTTATATACCCTAATACATACTTAATACAGAGACTGCTTTTTGCAGTTAGGATTAGAAACAGTTCACTTAGAAGTGCCAGAATTTAGCAGCAGAGAGAAAGCAGGAATAGAGAACATGTAGGACTCCAGGATGAATACCTTCTAAACCAGACCTGATTGATGCTCTCCAGTCAGTATTCATAATTCACATGCAGCACTTTTTTTATGGGATGGGACATTCCTCAAGAATGTGAGAAAAATGAGGTAGTCAGCAGGCTGGACCAGAATTCTTTAATACAGAAATTAAACAAATTCAGCCCAACTCTGATGACTACCTCCTTTGCAACTGGACTACACAGTCATAATGACTGCACAAGAATTTGTGAGGAGGAATATTAGACTGAAGCTCCACATAATAAAGTGGAATTCAATGGCACAGGAAGCCTCAGGCAGTGGATGTCTTAGAATGACAATGACCACTAATTAAGAAATTGCTAAACTGTTTCTATTACACTACATATGATTTTCTACCAGTGCAGCAGAAATTTTGGCTACAAAATGAAACATGAAACTCCTCCTGCCTGCCAGTTTTAATCAAATGTAAAGCTCAGCCTGAACCTATGCAAGGCTGAAATGATGCTGATGGAAGTGAAACTGGCTGTCTCCTATTAAAGGCCTGCAGGCCTTTTTTTGTTAAGATTGTATGAAGGCTTGGAGTCTTATCTGACTCCTTACTGGGTCTGGATGACTGGGCACCTTCCCAAAAATACCTTCTCACATCTTTAGCTTTATGGGGAGTTTCATCCCTTCCTCCTGCTGAGGCCACAATATCCTCTGCATTTGTTACCTGATGGCTCTGTTATTAACAGCCTCCTGCTTCCCAAGCCAAATGTAAGACAACGTGCAGGCTCCAGATGTGGCAGAAGGAGGCCGTCTGCCCCGTGCCTGCCTTAGATCACTGTAATCACTTCAGGCCAGTGCTCAGGTCCTTTTTTCAGCTCCAGGTAATTTCTGATGCCAGTTTACAGCCTTTGGAGAATGAAGCCCTGCTGCAGTTGCAAACCACTGAGGCTCACAACAAAGCCTTTGAGACCCAGGTTCAAAAACTTTTTGAAGGCAATCCAGCATTGTAAAAACCTTTCTGTGAACATCAGCTGAATACAGAATCTGACCATCTTTAAAAAATAAAGGAAATCTTCCTCCTGAAGAACGCTTAGCATCAGAAGCACTGATTGATTCAAGTTTCAAATTCTTTAATTTGCCTTTTCAAAAAGCTGCTCAGACCAAGTTTTGACCCCCCAAATATTAAGGCAGAAATGCTAGATAGTGAAAAAAATTTAGTATTTCTTTCACTAGAATTGCAGACTCACACACAGGGTAAATGATGAAGGCCAGAACTCACCAGCCTCAGGCTATGATGCAATGGTACAAGTTCCGCTTTATAATTCTAACTTCTAACACCAAAGAGAAATTACAAAAATCACTGGTCTGGTGTAAACTCACTTGACCAGTGCAACTTCTGATGGATTATCTTTGCAACAACAGGCTTCAAACTTAATCAGGTACCAACTTTCACCACACTGCCAGGCATAAAATTATCAGGAAAGTATACAGCCAGAGTAAACTCTGTGTCATGTGCTCTGCCAAATGTGACAGAAAAGTCATCCTGTGCCCTGATTTTGGTCCAAATTTCACTGCTAGAAAACAGCAGTGTGCACAGTTTCAACAGCAATGCTTGTGGAACTACCACTTACCTTGCAATAATTTATGTTTTCATCATGATTTAACTTCTGCTTAACTCTAATCTTTTTGTTACTACTGCCCAAGTGTTTTGCCCTTGATGCAGGGCATCCCCCTGTATACGCCAGTAAGAGGGTCTTCCCCAACCTTGTGTGGGTTTATAGATACAAACATACATATAGATGCCTGCACATATTGTGCCCTACCAATTGAGAAACAAAGGTCATGCTTATACTTTGCTCTGTATCTGTTTAAAAATTTTGCTATGGAGTCACAGATCAAACCAAACACACCACCTCACTGATAAAATGGCTCATCAGACATAATTTGGAGGCTGCTGCTATTTCCCCAAGATCTCTCCTGCCAGTTGCAAATCTTCATGCTTCTTTAAGACTTCTTTTCAAGCCAACTCCTTCATTTTTACCAAGGTTTTCCTGTAGTTCAGCATGTACTGTTCCTTCTGGCTGTTCTTCCCCTGTAACCCCGTGGCCTGGGGACAGAAGGTGATCTTCCCCTGTAGCAACAGCGATCTGGGGCGAGGTGCCCCTCCCGAGAGCCAGGTATGGTGGATCCCCATGTGCTGGAGGTGCTCACACCCCCTCAGTAACCCCTGTGGTAACCCCAGGGCAGCCTGCACAGCACAGGCTGGGATTGCCATATGTCCCCCGCCCTGATAGCCCTCCTGAGGCACTGAGGGTCAAGGTACTGTGTTAGCTGAGCACTTGAAATCTTCAGATGAATGGAGTTTCAGGATGATGATTATTTTTAGCATTTTTAAAATACTTAAGGTACCAGTTCTGTGTAGCTGACTAATGTGGGCTTTGCAGTAGTGCCTGAAAATGGGTAGCAGTGAGCAGTACTCTGTTCAGACTGCCAGACAGCCAGATATCCTGAAAAAGCATCAAAAGGAATCTGCAAATTTGTCCCAGAAAAAAAATCAGGTAGAAAAACAGGAAATGTCTGTGGAAAAACAGACATATGGGAGCTCTAGTTCTTCCATCATCTTCCAGTAGATGAAGTCTGAGCAAAGAATTCAACTCCTCGTAGGGTGGAGTTTTATCAATTTATTAAAAAAGTTTAACGATGTGTGAAACCTGGCCTGGTCCCACCTAGTCCTTCTCACCTAAAAGCTACTCACAGAACAGGCTCCCCTTGTTTGTGTATAACAAAAAGATGGCTCATAGAAGAATGAGCAGAGAGCATTTATTTGTACCTGTGAATTTTTGATTTCACACATACAGAGGTGAAAATTGCCATGGGTTATGGATTTCTTAAAAAAAAATATAGCCGAAGAATACTTACAGCTATGGGTCAATTCACATGGCTTTGCAAAAAAATAAAAAAAACAAAAACAACAAAACCAACTAAATAATATGTTTGAAAAGATTCACTTCAACAGACAAAGTACTGGTTTAACTTATTATCTGAATTATTATTTTAAAGCAGCTGTCTAGCAGAGCTGAAGTTACCTTAACAAAGGGGCTGACTGAAGATACAGCTCGCTCGCCTTCCAAAGTTCTGAAATAAATAAAATATTTAACAGAGAAGACTGCAAAATGGGCTATTTTACACTGCTCACATTTTCAGGTGAGAGGTTGACAAAGCCTTTACCTTAGTGGCTAATTGATAATGTCAGTTTTAACAATGTAAGATAGACATACACATTATAAAAGACTTCTAGCAGATAGAGCAGGAGGTAGAACAGGTTATAGAGAAGGAAAAAGAGAAAAGCTTGGTTTATTGAACTTAGATCATGCCAATTGTTCAGTATTTCTTAGTATTGTAGGTTCTTCTTTATTCCTTCTGCAACAAGAGTCCAGAACCCTTCAAGAAGTAATTCAAAATGGCAAAAGTAATATTTTTCTTTACCTCTACCTGGCAAATTTTCAGAGAGATACATTTACTGGATGGAAACTTCCTGCCTGGATTGGCTGTTCCTTAGTATGAGTAATGAGCAATCCATTCATCATTAGGGTTAGCAAGTTTTCCATTTCATCCTCTTCCCTCTTTAAGTGCATGATTTAATTCACAGCACATAAACATTTATGCAGAAACTTTGTAAAAGCAAACCCATGCCCAGTATTTTGGGCATATATATATATACGAGAAAACTATAGGCAGGTGGAGACACTCAGTTTAAAACAAACTCATATCCACTGTTTGTTCACAATATCTAATCTCTGGATTCTCTGTCTGTACAAAATTTACATTATTCTCCTTCTTTTTCCCCTTTCACACATAGATGTCTCGCACTTGGCACTGCTTAGAGATAGAGCTGCTACATACCTCAGAGGAAATTTGTTCCTGGGACACATATGAGCTCTGGGAGAGGTTGCTTTATCAACTAAGTTGTAGGCCTGAAACCTGGTATGTCCCACCTTCAGGTCCCTGTGCTGCTTCCAAACCTGACCCACGTCACTCCAGGGATGCTGACCTGCAAGAGCTGAGTGGGTGTATGGGGAAGAAGTGGCTCGTGGTATTTGAACATCCAATATTTATCTCAATGCAGAAGCACCTCTCTTTCTGTTGGAGGATGCCTGAAATATTTTTAGGTTTCTTTAGCTTCTTTTCAATGAAGCCTTTGGGTTTCCTCTTGCTCCTCAGAGCTGAGGCTGTGGCATCTCCCTGCAGGGCAGGTGTAAGACCTGGATGCTGAGATATGCACGAAGGGCTTCAGATGGCAACTCTGCAATGACTGTGGACAGGTGCTTGCCCTTTCTGCACTGCGAAAAGAAACGAATTTTACAGTTCAGAAGAGTGGGGCCCCATTTTGCACCTCGGAGTCTGAGTTTTCAGCCACCTTTCCTGGGTTTTTCCTCCACCTCCTCAAAGGTTAGCAACCTCATTCTACAACCAGTGCTCTTGGGCCAGAGGTAGTCAATCTTGCCCTGCAATTCCAGCATTTGGGGAACTTTTCATGTATTTTTAGTGACTGTCTTAATTTAATCTGCAGCTGAACATGCAGCTATCCTGAGTGAACACTTATATGCTCTCTCCTTAAAAAAATCAACTGTTCCTTGCCATAAGTAAATGTGATTTCCTTTCCCAATCCCCAAAATCTATCCACAAAACTGATGCTTGCTTGGTGCAAGCAGAGAGTAGTGGCAGCAAGAGCCCTGAGCTGCAGGCAGAGCTGTGAGGCAGAGCGAAGCAGTGCTTTTTCCATGAATAGTCACCGAGCCAAGAATACTTTCAACACTCCTCCTCCATCACCTTTCCTTAAAACTGAGATTATTAATGAGTCACACTTATATTCATATTCTTCAGAGCACTGCTGTAGAGAGAAACAATAGCCAGGTCTCCCTCTCCTTCCTCCTGGGTGGGCAAGCAGCACAACACTAAAGCATTATCACATCAACTGCTGGGCTAAGAAGCTTGACCCAAAGCCCTGTGCCAGTGAATTATTTTCCCTTGACATATGGCTTAAGGCTGAAGGATTTGAACACTTAATTGGTGCGTTTTCTGCAAGGCTTTAAAGGCTTGGCAAGGTGAGATTCCTGCTAATCAGTGGTACAGCTGGGAAACAGCTCCTGCTGTGCATCACGCAGCCTCCACCTACATGAATTTATTGATCCCCGGAGCTCAAGGGACTTGTATTATCTGAAGGTGTTAAATTCATTTCTAAGTGAAGCTGTCCAAAGATTGTGTTTCAAACATGCATCATAAGTTGTATTCACTGAGACATGTAACAGCATTGATCTGGTAATGTATGTGAAAAAGGACACCACGACCTTCTCTCTCACATCACTGTCGAGGTGGCTCTTTGTTAACTAGGAAAACAAAAGAAATTCAAAACAAAACAAAACAAAAATAAGTTTTTGCCTTTCCTACAGAAGTTACCTCAGCCCCTCATTATAAGCAAGCACTCAAAAAATTAACATCTTTACAGCACTTTTTTTGTCATTGAAACTATCATCCCTCTTCCAAAAACACTTCCATTCTGAAGGTGGTTCATTTGATGAGAAATCTAGTAAATTAAATCATTCATTATTGACACTCTTGGAAAAGAGTTATTCAGAATATTCATTTTTCATTTTAATCCTGTCATTTTTCTGTACTTTGGCCTCTGACTTGCAAAACCATGGGTTTTGTAATAGTCCTGACAGTTTTCTGTCATCTTACTTTTTCTGAAAAAACTTCTCTAAAGAAATTCCATTACTTCCATTCTTACTGATTTACCAGTTCTATCTCCCCAGAAACCTTGTAAAACTACTCTTCACTAAGCTCCTGTGTGCTGGGAGGACTTCTCCACATGAAGGATTTGCAGGACAGACACATTATTGTTGTTATTCCGTTTTTCCAAGAAAAAATATTTTTCACAATGATGCAGCCAAAAACTGTATTTTTATGACATGACAATAAAACTAAAGAGAGCAGTTACTGTTCCCATCAGAGAGAAGAGACTCTCCCTCGAAGATAACTGTATCCAGCCACAAACTGACAACTATTCTTACTCATGAAAGATGTTGTTCTCATGGGGCACACCCCTGCAGTCACACTCGCTCATACACACTTAGAAATAAAACGATACAGTCTTGAAGTATTAGGGCTGCTTTGGAAGGCATTCTGCACATATTTGTTGTAATTGAATATAGGCAATCGAATTTAATTATTTTAAACACATAAGCACATAAGAAGGAAGCAAAGGTTGGAAATGTTCAAGAAATGCATATTTAGGGCCTTACTTCAAAAAATCTAGGTATCAGTATAAGTGCAATTTTAATATTTTTTATTCATTTTGATTTAATTCCATTAGCTCCTCTTCTGCTTTCCTCTGCTAAACATGTCAAATTTAGAAGATGGCACAAAATTCCTCTGTCCGCTTTCTTCACTTACCTTCACTGGCCAGAAATTTTATTAAGTTTTATAGACTTCAAGCCTGCTTTTAGTCCTGGCATCATATAGAAGTCCTGTGAGAGACAGAATAAGATGATCCTCACCCATAACAAAGACGGAGATAACACTGCTTCTCTTTCATTCTGTTTACACCAGCATCACCCGTGGCTTTGCAACACCTCTCTCAAATTTGTAAATGACAAAGACCTTCCAGCAAAACCAGGCTCAGCTTCTTAAAATATCTTTGATATCTTAATTAACTTTGCATGCTAGCATCTCAGGACTGTCAATTGTAATGTAGTTCAAAGATCAATTAGAAAGATCAGTTATTTTTCTCTGCGTATGGGAAAGTATTTTTACACTAGCAAATACCAATTTACACTCATTAAGTTCTGTGAATAAGCCTGCTGACACACCAGGGGTCCCATTGAAACACACTCTTCACAAATACAGTAGGTGTAGTGTTTACCCATTGCTTAACTGTGCTGAATAAGCTCTTTGACAAACAAAAGCTTTCTTGCTGACCCCAGTTATCAGAAGGTGCACTACATGCACTCTGCTGCCATCATTCACCACCTTTTCTCATCGTCCTACCAAACAATTTTTAATTAGCAAACTTTCCAAACCTTTAGAACTAAATCCGTCTGTGCAGCAATGGAGTAAAACCACTGGCGTGAGTTGCTGCAGTTCACTGGTTTAGATTTTGTGTCTCTATCATAATCCCAATGCATCCTGCATAACCCCAACATCCCTTAGTTTGTACGATTTTCTGCTTTTACATTATGGGTAGTGAGTGTCCGGGGTCTCGTGTCAGGCAGTGATGCAATCCAGCAGGGCGACTGGCTTGGCAGAGCTGGCTGCTGCTGGGGCAGCCCTCTGCAGCCAGCTCAGCCTCTGTCCCTGCCCCTGGAATGGTCAGATGCCACCTGGGTGGGAGCCATCTGTGATACGTGCACATCCTTATATTGGTAAGCTGTACCTGGGAACTGTGTGCTTCCCTGCAAAGTGGTTCTCATGGTATAGTGTGTGGTATAACCATCGTGTGTCCTCTCTTGGCAACAAATTTCTGTCTCACTAAGGTTAATTTCTAACCCAAGGTGCAGCAATATCAAAAGGGATAATCTTTTAGACCCTGCCATGATTTACACCATATTATGTTTATTAGTGCACTTGGGTTTTGGAGAGCAAATGGAGACATCAGTGGTGACAGTCTGGGGGTTCATGTGCTTAGGCCTTTACTGTGGATGTGTAAAATATCTATTGTCCACCTGAGGGTTTAATTTTGCTTTTGTCATAGGCTCTGTGATGCACATCTCTGACATTTCAGTTTGCTACACCGTGCTAAGTCCTGCAGTCCCTTGACTTCTCACCCAGCTCACACTCTGCCATAGGCTACAAAACTAGAACAAAGCTTGGACATGACAAACAAATGAAGCTTGGGAGCCAGAAGAAAGAAGTCAGAAAGCAGATTTTTGCTGCAATATACTGCCCTTTTCCTGCAAGCCCTATAAATTTTTTTTGACCAGCTAAAGTTGGAAAAGATGGTCATCTTGTACTCTGCAGAGCTTTTATGTGCATCTGTCTAAAAGTATATAAACAAATGCATACACGCATCTATCAACATATACGTGTGTGTGTGTGTGTATGTGTGTGTGTACTTGCATATATATATATAATGTGCAGACACAGGAGAATTTTACAGTGCTGTGATGGGATAAATGAGCCTGACACTTATATGAGAACCTACAGTAAAATTAGACAGTGTTTGAATGACCAAAAAATGAGATGGGGGCCCTTCCAAACAAGTCATGCATCTTCTTTACAACACAGAGATATGTACTCACTATCTTTCACTTAAGCAGAGGGAAAATTACTTAGAAGTATTTTAAGAAAAGGAGGAAGGGAGATTCAATTTTATTTGTTTATGTTTCTCTCTGTAAAACCCTAAATATCTTGAATCTAACTATATGAGGTCGGAAGAAAGCATAAAAACTTCTAACAATGATCTAAACCAGATTTTAATGTATATAAAAAGGTCAGCTACTAGAGAATTTTCCATGGTTAGATTTGAAGTTTATATGTTTTGCTGGACACCTAACATAAAACTCTTCAAAGCTGCAGGATGTCAGACTTTATTGTTGTAACACATGTAATGAAAAGGGAAGTGCTCTATAATAATTTCTTAGTAGTATTTGATAACGTTGTAATTGGGATGTTTACTGCCTGTATGTATTTCTTTGGCTATTGGATCTAGAAGGAAAAAAAAATAGCACATGAGAGGCCTCTTGGGGGTGTCAAGAGAAGCGAGGCTGCACAAATCATTGACAGAAGATAATACAACTTTACGGAGTCTACACACCTTAAATTTTTTTCCCCCCTGTGAATGCCTCATTCCTATTGATAAAAGAAACAGTTCTCTGAGTGTAGTAGGCTGTCTGCTCTTTGTAAACCATTAGTCAAAACCTTCCAAAGGAAAGACCTGCAAGTTTTCAAGCTTTTTTCTGCTTCAAGCTTTCCAAGCCTTTCAAGGCTTGGTATGGTAAACATGCGAGATACAGGGCACGGTGGCTTTGTGCCTGGGCTGGGGCTGCAGGCACTGCTGTTCCGGGTGCTCAATCCAACCAGAAAGAGTGCCGGTCATCACAGAGACGTATTCGGATGGGAAAAAGCTTTACTGGGGGTTTTACTGGGGTGGGGGTATGTGCTTTGGCTGAAGGACTCTCCAGGTACCCCTATACTATTCTCAGAAGCAGATCTGGCAGTGGCTATGAAGACGGCCACTTTCCTGCCCTGTCTGTCCCCACTGTGGAGTCAGGCCATCGGCATCCCTGCCCAAGCATCCCTGGCTGAAACAGTCCCTGATGCCTCTTCCACAGCCAGATTGCCCTGAGCCCCACTTGGGCCACCCTTGTGAAAAACGACTGCAGGGAATCTTCTGTGTCGGCGGGTTTTATTACCTCTACTCATGGAGGACAAATACATTTAATATTTAACATTTCCTATACGTTAAAACCAGCTCTGTTACAGCAGTACAAGAAGGGCAGCTGACTGACCTCACAGCTGGCTTTAAAGACAAGAGGCCAGGCAGCTCTCTCTGCCCTACATGATAGCTTTCCTCTATTGCAGAGCAAAACAAGTCACCCAGTGTGCAGACGGGAGGAGTTCACCTGAGCTGAATTTTGGCTCTTTCTATCGTGAACAGGCTGTGCTTTGTGCAGGTTTCTGTTCAACTGCAGAAGAAAAAGCTTTCTTCTTTAGAACATTTGACACACAAAAAAAGCAGAATAAGAAAGAATTTTTAACTGATTGCCCTATGAGAATGTCTCAGGACTGTATAAACAAAGACAAAGTTGAGGGGGGGGTTTTACATTTTTTTTTAATATCATGAAAGTCCTGAGATATTATGAAGCTGGGTGTGCAGTGGAAACCTAGACAGACAAGACATTGGATATACAGTTTTTTTTTTTCTGAGTCTTTGCTCACAGAGTTTCCTTGCAACTACTAAACAAGGGTCTTGAGAAAACAGAACTCTCAAACAACCACATTTTGTTCAGAAAAATTAAATTATTTAGAAGGGTTTTTCCCTTTGGTTTTCTTTAAGTAATCCAATCTAATCATTCAAAGTGACACTTGAATAAAATATTATCAAAAGGAATTATATCTTTCAAAACTCTTTGTTGTCCGTAAAACACAGTTCTGCCCATCACAGTGGGAGCCACACACTAGTCTCCTGGCTGTGTCTGTCTGTCACACATCACACAAGGATGCGATGGACTTCTGAAACATCCCAAAATATCTATTTTGCAATAGCTCTAAATTTCACATCCTTGGCTGATTTTGTCATTTGTTCTTGATTATACAGCTTGCAAGTGTAGGTAGCTGCCATAGCAGGAGTCACATAAACATTGTGGTTCTACACTGCAGATACTGTCAAATACAGGCCCAGCTCCCTGTTTTGCCTTCAAAATAAAATGTGTGGTATAATTTCCTTGCCCTTGGGGATAATCAGTCCCTCCTTTTTGCATACTGCAAAATGCAGTTTTCTATTAATCTAACCACTGACAGCTGTGGTTACAACAGAAATAAACAAAAGTAGCACAAAGATGAATGAGACTGGTTGGAGATACATTGTAAATATTCCCCCCAAGGGGCTTTGTTTCTCTCCTGATGATGTTCTGTTCTACTACTGCTATGGGGCTTGCAGGTGAAAAATATTTTCCAAAACAAAGCTTGTCAACAGGAGGAAGGCTCAGGAGAATCCTGAATCCTTACTTCCCACTCAGAAACAAGTCATAGCCCTCTTGACCATAATCATTTATCACTGGAATAATTTCTCTAGATTTGAATTGAAATTAAAAAGTAGCATCTCAGTGACATGAAAAGCAGGCCACTATTTCAATACACTTACACAATCAGATGGGTTGCACATACAGATATCTGTGGATCATTGCAGCAGAGATCAGCTTGTTTGGTCCTTGAAAGGAAATATTTTTTGTGAAGAAATGTATTAAGAACTGCTGTTATTGGAAACACACACACACACAAATCCCTAGACTGCAAACAGTGCATCAGGGTTACATATCTCCATGTTTTATTTCTATTACTGATCAGGGAAGATCTCGTGTTAAAGGAGTGAGGAGGATTCAGACATTTGGTGTCTGGTGTGTGACACAGACTGTTCTGTGCTCCTGCTGCAGTGACTTTTGAACTTGCTGTGCTTGCGTTTGCTGGAGGTCATGCAGAGCAGGGGGTTTAACTCATGGGTCATACTTGCAGTATGCTGATTAAACTTCTTCTGGTTTTTGGTCCTTGTGTCTATCCCCATCAGTTTAATGTTACTTTTCTTCTCACAGGAGTGATGTGAGGCCATTGCCTCAATGTGTTGATGCGTGTTGTATGAGTCATATAAGTAAAATAAAAGACAAACACAGAAAGACTAGAAAATAAGGCAAAAATAGAGTAGCCCAAATATACCAAGTCAAAACTGTATCTGAGTCAATAACTCTGTCATTTTATTTTAATTTCTTATCTGAATTTTTGTTGAATATATAGATGACTTGCAAGACATCTATACTCTAATATTTCAAATTGCTGTGAAAAATCATAGTTAACAACGTGGAAGAAGATGATGGCAGACTTTTTGGTTTTGTTTTTTTTTTTAAATCCACGGAAAACTGTTTCTCCTAGTAGGACTTTTTTCATATACTGAATAGAAATCATAGTCAACAGGTAGATTTATCTTATGCCACTCTGAGTTAGAGCACAGAATTTTGCCAAAGACAGAAGATAAAATCGGCAGTGTACCTATGTCCAATTGCCTATATGCTTTTCATTTATTTCAAAGAGAAAATAAGGGAGTTCCTTCTATCTGCTTTTAAAGTGGACTGTTGCCAGGGCAGTTCTGCTTTACCCTGCTTCTCTTCCAGCTTGTGCATTTATCTCTTTAGCTTTCTGAGGCATGTTGTCTCTCTTTGTACTGATAAGAATAATCCACTGATCCTCCTTCCTTTCCCTGCAGTATTCATGCAGAGTCTGGCATAAACTGACATCCATATGGCATTCATCCCATTGAATGGCACTTGGAGCAATGTGGGGCCATAGGAGGACAGGTCAGCTGGATGACCCTTGGGGCAACCACACTGACTCTTACCCCCAGAACTGCTGACTGCTGTCACAGCACAGTGTAATCACATTTTACAACATCATCCTTTAGACCTTTTATGCTGGACACACTAAGCAGTTTACACCTTTTGGCTACAATCCACCAGAGCTTGTACATGTACATTTTGACCTGATTTCCAGGTAAAAAAATTCTGACCTGACTCATGAAACCTTTAGTGAGGTGGGGGAGACTTCATAAACAACAGAAGAATCTGGAAGAAGAAAAAATTGATGTAGAAAGCCCACTGAAGTTCTCAAAGGTGTTGGCATCTGTATGGTCATTAGAGTAGACAGGTCCCATCTGTAGGGGTCAGTCCTATCCTGTTGTAACGGTGGGAAAATACTGAAATATTGTAGGGAAAGGCCAACTTGATGCTCTGATTTCTTCTCTAGATTTGCTGACTTGCTCTCTGATATATTGTTCTATTTGAGTGCTTTGTGGAATTCCAGTTGATATGGAAGGCACCATTTTAAAGTCTGGAATTCAGACCTGTTTGCAATTGTAGAGACATCAGCAGTCCCCATTTAATGCATTCCTTAGGAAGCCAAAGATTATTTTCTTTTTACACTCCCCGAAGCAGGCATTTTTACCAGGGAGCTAAAGCAGTGAATTCAAATCTACAAGACTTCCTGTGGACCGTACTGTACTGGAGGATAGAATATTTTGAACTTTGTATGAAATTCAACTGGAATTAAAATAAGGAGAGAAACCTGAGGAAAAACATTAAAAAATCTCTGTCTCATATTATGAGACTGTTATTCAGAAGATCCTAAAATAGAAAAAGTACCAGCAATTTGTCCACTGCTATTTCTCAACTATTAGGAAAGCCTATAACATTTATTTCTACTGTCTTGAAAATCCTAAGAATTTTCACTGCTTAATGGCATCGTCAAATCACACTCAATTGCAGCATAGTGCTAGAATGTGCTTGCAAGCCATTGTTATTTCCAGTCTTGATTTCAACATTCTGCTTACAAGCACTTCATTATGAAAAGATGTTGAGCACATAAAATAAGAACGTTTTTATTTTCTCATAGGGGATATGTGTTTTCTGTCTATCCTCATGCTCACAAAAGGGCAGGGGAATTTGCACAAGAGGAGAGAGAAAATCTCAACAACAGTTTGCTATAGAACAAAACATTCTAAATTACCTGTTTACCTAGAAAACCATTTTGTGTGATATTTCTATTGTCTATGTTTTTAGAAGTGGATGAACAAAGACAACCTGTTTGCACAATTAGCTGTCTAAAGCTGATTTTAAAAGTTCAGAGACAGAAACTCTTTCAAAACTGGAATTTATAAAGAAATATTGCGAGTAGACCAAATCAGGCTCTGATCTTCAAAGTTAAAAATTAATGAGATCACTCTTACACTTAAATTAAACAACTGGCAAATACTTTAAAGTCTGGGATAAAACATCCCCAACAAACAACAAAACTGAAAAACCCCACACCTTGTTTAACAGTGCAGAGGTATTTTACACCTTACTTGTAATTCTGCAGTTCTCATTTACAGTATCTGCATCCCATGGAACTTTCCTTACATACCTCTACAGCTAATCAGACTGTGCCCTAAACAGACTTCTACTCACAAATATAACCACCTTAAACCTGTTAGTTTAAAAGATCACCATTGTTTCTTCTCTTCTTTGTTACTTTCTAATGCTACTGCTGCACACACCAGCATGTCCAAGAAAGCTGATTGTTTATAGCTCTGGCACCTGAATCTTGCCTTTCCATTCCCTCCATGCCCTAACCTCTGGCAGAAAAGGAGGAGAAAGGAGATAGGGGACTGAAGGACAAACCAAGCAAATGAAAAGGAGAAGAGCTGAATAAAAAAAGATAAGCACATGGGAAGTGCACAAGGTCATAATTCAGGGACCAGTAATGACAGTGAAGGTGATTAACATGGAGACTGACATGGTTAAAATTATCTCTTCTTTGCTTCAGTGCCTTCAAGTTGGTATGCAAAGGGGATCAATCTCACCACATATTTAGAACTTGCAGAGCAAAGCTCTGGTAAGGAAAATGTACTGCCACATCACTAATTTTGTCTGAGAGTGCCTTTAAGAAACTTCTTTTCAGGTTTGATGCAGTACAAGCAACACTACCCTCAAAACTATGTAAGGGAATTGTGTTCAGCAAGTAGAGCTTGAACTTCCTATTATATCAAGACTTGTAACCCATTTTTTTGCTTCATATCAGTAAATACTGTGTTCATCAGTCCATGAAGTTTCTCCAGTCTGCCAAGTGATGCTCTTGTCAAGGTTTAAGCTTCTTCCCCATATGAAGATAGGCGAGCATCCTTTTCAGTTAACTCTTTCAAAACTGCATCCAGTGTTTGTTTATGATAAGGCCTCTTATGCCCACTATATGATTTTCAGCTGAAAACTTTCTTCTTGAGTTATTTAAGACCTTAATAGCTTAGGGGAACATAACAGGGGAATGAGTAACACCTTCCAGCCTACATAACCCTCAGTGTGCAGTGATACAGCCTTTTGGGGAATGTGATAGAGTGAGATTTCAAGTTGCCAACAACATAAAGCCCCAGAAAGGTCCATTCTTGTGGCTGAGACCCACTGATTGCAGAAGGGAATAAAGCTATCACCACCACAAAGCTGTGTGGGTTCACTCTCCACACCATGAGGTACTGGATTATGATCAGTGACTATCAGGCTGACTGTGGTGGGTTGCCCAGCAAGTGGAGGCTGCTAGCTACAGCTTTAGCAAAACTGCTTAAATCTGAGAGTCCCATTGCCTTACTCCTTCCAGACAAAGCTGATTAAATAATCTGAAAATGTCTACAGGCATGACAACATTGTGGAGGTCTTCAGTATCAGCATGACATTCAACACAATGCATCTCTATCTTGAAAGTTAATTGAAATCCCCGTGGGTAAAAAAGCTTATGTAACATTTGCTTCACTCATGACTCACTGCGGGATACAGTGATGACTCCCAGCTCACTGTGATGAATAGCTCAGAACAGCAGTGGTTGACATTTTCTGTGTCTTGGCCCTTTAATATGTTTTATGTTTGCACAGTTGCAATGACCATTCTCCATTGCCTTTAATCCTGGCTGATAAATGAAGCATGAGTCTCCCTCTAACCTTGGATACTCTCACAGCTGATGCTTGCTAGATATGATCTGCATTTTTCCATGGACTGTGTTGGAAAGTGTCCAATTAGCTCTCTGCAGCTATTGGAGGAGCATTGCCATTGATTGCTTAATGCTTTTCTTAAAAATTATTAGGCATGCTTGCTTTTTTTTTCACCATACAATAGTTATAGAAATACATTAACCAGTTTCCTGGGTTGTAAAAATCTATACAAAAAAGGCAAGAATTAGGCTGGAGATCCTACAGGAAAAAGCAAAAAAAAGTGCTTGGACAAATAAGGATTCTGTCTCCTTGACTGTAAATTTTAAATCTAAAGCTGCACAGTCAATCTCTGTGTCTCAGTGAAGTATTTCTACATGGAAAAGCAGCCGAATTCTGATGACATACCTGCAATGAGACAAGCATGAAAAAGAAAATGATAATGATAGGAAAAATCCTTCCTCCTTTCTTTCTCACGTGTCAAAATTATACTTGAGGAGCACTTGTGATGTATGGTTCTCCATGCCTCTTTCCCCTTCTAGTTATAACCTTTTCAAAGCACACACTTCCCTTATGGAAAAAAGCTGCACATCAAAGCATGACAGTTGACACCACAAAAACAAAGAGACAAGGTTACTGGATCAAACCCAAGAAGCAAAACTGTTGAAAAGCCTTCAAGTGCAGAGCAGACTGATGAAAATAAGTGTGCACTGCATGACTTGAGTAAAAAGGGGCTGAAATAGAAGAGGAAGACTGATGAAAGCCAAGGGCTGAAGACTCATGAAGAAAGCATAAGAAGCGGATGGCTCCAGACCTGGGTTTCAAAAGCAGAAAATCTATAATGCATTTAAAATTTAGTCGAGAAACCACTGACTTTGACATCAAATCACAAGACAGAATTAGGAGGAAAGATACTGAAAAAAAATTCCTCTCAAGGGTATACTGAAAGTATTCAGAGAGGTGATAATGAAAAAAAAAATTCACTGATGATCTGGGTGTATTCAAAAGCACATTGCTGTGACTTTGGGTATATTTTGTGCCCTAATAATGGCCAGACAGCCCACAAATTGTGTAAAATTAGCCAGCCTTTATGCAAAACAGCTTCTTTTGCTGAAGTTCCTACTAACTCCAGAAAGGCATATTAGAAGTTACACTCTTAGACTGTAACACACTGTTCAGTAAATCTTGTGTTATCATAGGTTCTTCTATGTACGTAGGCAATGCAATTGCATTCCCACACATATTGATGATAAATCTAATCAATATTGCCAGACAGACATTTCTTTCCTTATAAATTTCACCACACAACTTCACAACTAAATAGAATTGGGATCCCAGATATCCCAACACTTATGCCATTAAAAAGCCTCTTAAATATTGTCTTACCCTTCTCCATCCAGCATGTGAAGTGTGGGTGAATGAACTTAATACTACCTTCTAAAAGCAAGTGAATTTTAACCACAGAATCCTGCATTAGAGTAAGATCTTTAGAACACCACAGAAGCAGGAAATGAAGCAAGGAAGTCTTGCTTGCTTAATGTTGCAGCTGCCTTGAATTCTTCTGCCATGTTCAGGTACTGTCGTACTATGCATTCTTCTACCTTTTAGGCATCTGCCAGTCAGCACAGCAGACAACATGAATGACATGAGGATATTGCAATGAGAGTTTAAACAGATTTCTGTCTGAATGCTTATCTCACTTCTAAGTCACGATTAAAGAGAGGGAAAGAAAATTTGAAACAGCAATTGCAAGAACTTGGCATATTGAGAGGATTGCAGAAGAGGAAAATTGGTTTGACATCAAACCACACTGTTTGTACCACAAGCATCCATCTAATAAGGGATGATTCAGTTAAAATCAGAATTCCTCCCCTATGCAGTCATCCAGTCCTGTTCCAGTTTTACAAAGTGCCCAGTGATTTAGTTATACTTCTGATATTTACCCCTTTTTTTTTTTAACTGAATTTTTGGTAAATTCAAAACTTCCCAGGAACGGGAGTCGGATTCACTGAAGTTTCAGATAAGGCAAGGGCACATTCCATGGCTGTGGAAAATCCCATTCCCTTTTCTGTCAAAAAGAATTTGACTCCATGTTATCCAGATTCACCAGAAGGAGCCCAAGGTACCAAGCTGTTTCCTGAAGGTACCCACTCTGCACACTGGGCTGTGCTTCCAAACCCCTTCCTCCTGCAGGCATTGTACACCTGCCCAGGTGCTGATGAACACTCTCTATCTGTAGGGATTTGCTGTTGGGGTAGGAGATTTGCTGGTGGGGTAGGGGCAGAAAAGTTGGGGTGCTAGCACACCCTTCCCTTTAGGTCACACAGGAAAGCTGGTCAGGCCAATATGTACCCACCCACCACGTTTCAAGAGGACCTGATGCTGAATCTTGGGGGAAGACAACAAAAGAGCAGAAGTTAAAAATTTATGTTCAGGGTAGATTTGATAATAATGGCCAGGGGTGGGGGAAGTGAACACTTGAGCACATGAACTTCTACATCTGCTTCCCAGTATAGGGTGTTGGGTTTTTTTATACCTTATTTCCCTGCTCCTGGAATTTATCTTTATTCTTCTCCACTCTCCTCCTACCTGGCACACACAGCACATTAACAGCCCATCACCAAATCTGAACCCTGCAAATATCCTCCTGAGAAGAGGTCCAAAGTTTTTTCGGGCAACCACCTTTTACAGTAATTTCATAGAGATCTTAAGAAAAATATGTCAGAAATTACTGTTTGTGAGATTAACACCACTCAAATAATTTCTATACATCAGGAATAAGACTCATGATCCAGAATATTCCAGAATTTTAGTCAAATACTTTTTGGGACTTTAAAGTCTTGCCAGCCCCATATGAATTGGAGCAGAGTATATCGATACATTTGAAGGTGTCACCCAGATGGGTCCCTTGTTTCTGTAATGCTTCAAATGCCAGGTAGGCTTTAGAAGAAAGGGCAGCTGTCATCTTGTATCAGCTGCCACTCAGCAGGGGCTCTGGAGCCCAACAGGTCAGCTCTGTACCCCAGACCACAATGTCAGCTCACATAAAGCATATTACTCTATCAAAACTGCGCTCATTTGATGTGCCACCTGCACACTGGAAATGTGCCCTAAGAAAGGAAAATATTTTAAATAGTATTTGCACATTTCGATGCAATAATCAAAGCCTCCTGACTACCACATGAACTCAGGACTTATACAGATCTAAAGTGGCATCATCTACTTGAACTAAAGAGAAGGATCTTTAAGTCGCACCATGCTGTACCTTCACTGGATCACATAAATTCAAATTCAGGGGTTTGTCAGGGTAGACAAAGAAATTGCCTTTCTTCCAGGCTTTCTGTCTTCTGAGTAATAAACCAAATTACTTCATAGTACCATGCAGACAATAAAACCAAACCAAAACCGCCACATCAAAACCAACACATGAATCTGTGGGAGTGAAGAGATATTGTTTCTCCCCTGCTTCTTTACTGTTCTGAAATTCATTATTGGTTCCTGAGTAATGAAATGTCAATGGCTTTAAGAAGCCACATGAATTACTTGCATGGAGTAACTTCTGTTTAAGAAATTACTTTTTGTGCATTAGACACAGTGACATTTCTCATAAAGAGAAAAACAGAAGTACAGAATATGCAGCTAGGGAATTGTTTGGACAAATAGTGCAAGTTTTACTTTTGATCTGGCAATCTTAGGTGAAAGAGCACTGCATGTTGATAAAATTAATTAAAAATGCACTTTTTGTGAACAATTAGTACGCAAGATTAGGACTCCTGATACATGGGACCTGTCCTAATAGAATTCTGTCACCTGAATATTCATGGGATAGTGTGAGAAAAGTGCAATTGGGTGAAGTAAATATGTCCGGAATCTAAGATGACTGGAGTAACACAAGTTTTCCACTGGTGTTTCAGTGCTATTTGGATGGCCTGTGATTCAAATTATATTTATACAGCATTGACATGCAAATTTAGGTAAGAAAGAACACAAGTGCTATGTTTATATTTTGGAAACATCAATAATGGATCGGTACTCTTGATGACCTTTAATTTAAAATAAAACTACAGGAAATTTTTTTCATCATTATTGTTAATAATGCTATTTAAACCTCCTGAGACGAACAGATAAGGAATAAATGTTTTCTGTTAAACCTGTGCTGATTTTGTAATCTAAAAATTACTTTTTTTCGTTTTTCTTTATATGGAAATTTAAGAATTATTTAGTTGGCTCAGTGTGAGATGGGCTGTATTGGCCCAGTGGATGTGAGTCAAGTCCTGCTGTTGGTGCACAGACCTCACCTCTGAGAGGAAATACATTTGTATGGACATTTGTGCCTTACCGGCTCTGTCTGAAGGCAAAATGGCAGCTCCTGCTGAAAAAGGGTATGGGAGCCTTTTGCTGTAAAGCAATTGTGAGCAAATAAGTCAGAACAAGAATGCTGGATCCACCAAGGCAGGGCTGAGTCTGGGAAACTGTGATCAGCGGCAGCTCCCGTTTCTCACACAACATCTGCTGCAGCGGGGATTTCCCAACACGCACAGCTAACAGGCTGGCCCAGTATGATTCAGGAAGCATCTTCTCTGTTTCACTGGAGGAGCTCTGCTTCAAAGGGCAAACCTACTAGTCTCAGGAAATAAGAACCTGAAACTTGCAGAGAAAAGGATGTGGAGTAAACAGAGAGCTGGCAGATGCAGCTGCATGCCAGGGATGATCCTACCAGCCCATAAATATTGATGACTCTGCAGTCTCTGAATGCAGATTATTCAGGACGCTGAAGCCTGCAGCTGCACATTCACAGCTTGCTGCTCTCTGAAAGAGCATTCCTGAGAATGTGCATCCGCCTGTCTGAGAATCCCCACTGCTCTTTTTAACTCTGCTGAAACAACGCTCTTTTCCTTCTGGAATTTATATTTTATCATAATAATTCAAAAAGGCAAACAAAATATTTGTTTTGCTAAACCCATTTGCAAACAGCTATAACGGGTTGCTATAAAAACAGGCTGTTACAAGAGAGGGGATAAAACTCTCCCCTTTTTTTTCCTCTATTCCATATATGTCCTTCATACAGCTACTTTTGTCTAAGACTGTTTAATACAAATAAGCAGAAATAACTAGAGAGCACAGTTACAGTTCATTCATGGGTGTATCATGCATAACCTTAATGTATTTGGCAATAACATCAGCACTTCATTTGGGTAGGGATCCAGTTAAACTCTGGGACTCAGACATCCTTAAGAGAAATTAATTTAAGATTCATGCTGGATCCTTAATTCAATAAGCCAAAATTGGAGCTGACATTCTGAGGATAATAAAGAAACCTAGGAAAGTACTGAAGTCCAAACAAGGACAAGCCAAACCACAAAGGATTCAGCAGAGTATTTCAGCATTTCTGAGAAAAAGTTAAGTATTAGGAGCTCAGAGCCCATCAGGGGTTGGCTCATGTTTAAGGACAAAAGTTAAAAGGCTGCTATTTTACTTTAATTCTATAACAAAAGTAGCAATGCCTCAATATTTGCTTATCCCTTTGAAATAAATAGTTAATTTATTATTATATATCACATAGGCATACATGTACTGATGTATGTATTTATAGCTGTCGATGCATATATATACACATACAAACTCTACTATCATTATTCAGCACATGGCTATCACAAATTCATGCTTAAGGCCTGATTGTACCACATTAAGTAAGGTCTTACTCTACATGTATTTTTAATGACCTACCTGTGCTCTCTGTCTTCTGTGTTCCAACAGGGTCATGATCTCTCAATCAGCATTTGTAAAAATACTCATAGGTATAACAGAGTTGCTTTAAGCACTCTGAACATGGCCCATGTGGAAAAAGAGGCCGGAGCTCAGGCTATTAAATCAGATCTATTCTGGACAACAATGACATGTGTTTTAAATTTTCACAGAACTTCAAACATGTATAAGGGCTTTCCTGAGAAGAGATGCTTCCCTTCACTGGGGTCTAGCACAGAAAGTGCAAATTTAATTAGGAGTGAAATTGGTCGCAGGGGTGTAGTGTTACCTCATCTTGCAAGGAATCTTGTGCCTCAAACAGCATCAAAGAATTATCATTTCACCGTAGGCATATTTGCCATGTGTCAGACACCACAGCTTCCTTGCTCATGAAAAGAGTTTGCTGCTGAAATTCCTGTTAAAAAGCTTGGACTTCACTTTCTGTTATAGATTACCAAAAGCTTTAGAGGTTAATCAATTAATTGGCAATTATTTTTGAATATTACTATCCCCTTTAGTTCAGGTCCCACTTAAATAGACATAAAAATGTTTTGTGTGTGATGTTCTGAGCTCCTTCTGGAATCAAACTTCTTGTCCAAGTTCAGGACAGTCCTTTCTAATGCAGCTGCACTATAAGTGGTCTGTGCTTCTGTGTCCTGGTTTTGTTTCCAGCTAAATGGCAGTTCAAACTCAGAAGCAATTCCTGTTGGGCATATACATGGAAATCTAAAACTGATAAAATAGTTTGAAGAAACTCTCCCATGGACTCCCACCAATGTGTGTCAAACTGACTCTTTCTCCTTTGCTCCTTTATCTCTTTTTCTCCCTGTCTAAACGGTTTGCTTACTTACAGTAAGATCAGTAGGATCATCACTAATGCCTTCAAAAACTTTACCAGAGCTGGTGAATCTACAAGCAGTAACATCTCATGCTGAAAGCACATCCAAACACTGTACACAATGTACAAAAATAGGATACCAGGTTTGAATCCAAATTTTTTAAAATTACCTTTTTTTTTCATTTGCCTCTCTTGTATCATTAAAGCAACCAGATAAAACACGTTTGAAAACTTGGGGCACAGTGATTGATTAGCCCCAGTCCTTTCTGTTATGGAAATCTCTGGGACTCCACACAAGCTGCAAGTGCTAACCACCTGTCCAGATAAAGCCCAGAGGACCTGAAACTCCAGCTCTTCTTCAAGAAAACCTTCTGCATTTGCACATGTCCTTTTGCAGCTCAGGCTTTGTCCTCTGTCTCTCTCTGTTGGCATTCCTTTCTTTACAATATTGTACTTGCACACTTGCATCAATATTAATTCACTTTTACTTAACATTTTTATGTTATTTCTACATACTCCAGTGCCTCAAGTCAAGGTTTTCTGCAGCTAGACAAACCTTCAGTTTTGCTTGACTGCAAATGATTCATCTTTTCTTTAACAACAATATTTATTTCTACATTCACTTCATAAGGTCTCATTTTGTTGACACCAGCATGGTACCATTACCAGTGGTATAAACAAAGAAAAATTATAACACTGAGACCAAATCAAACTTGTGGATGGTGTCTGTGGTTGAATTTTAAATGGATGCAACTCCAGAGAGTTTATCCACATAAAAGTAATAATTAACATTCCTGAAGTAATAACTGCTCGGCCACATTTCAAACTGCTAGCTCAGACATTTGCATGCTTCCAATATGAGCACGATATGGCTCAGTCTTAAAGCTGCCAAAGCACAGTAGGTTACTCAGCAAGCATAAAAAGAACTGACATTACATTCAGCGGGGACTTTATCTTGTTTGAATAATCCTCCCTACAAGATTATTTCAGCATGCAATGTGTTTCATTTGAGCAAAGTCAGAGAATGCAAAACAATGTGAAGTAATTATGCTATTAGATGTTGCCATTACTTTTTAAGCTCTCTGTCTCAAAGCATAAATAGTTTTCTCAAGGCTAAAAATTGTCAGCAGAAGATCAAATGCACCTCTTGAGTAACCTCATTAAAACCAATGAAGTTTCCTGAAGACTGAGATTGGTCCCTTACTCCGCTACAGTCAGAACCAGGAAAACCACAGGAGTATCAACATATTCTTTGCTTCCAATTGGTATTGGTTTGCATTTCTAGAACCCCTCGATTTGAAATACTTTACAATCCTGTATGGAATAGAATAGTTCTGTTTACCAGCATCTAGCAAATGGCTGGTGGTACCCCTCCATGCTAAAACCCACAGCTGCAGCTGTGTCCTGGACATCAGCACCTGCCCACGTCAGCTGAACATCCACTCTGGTTGCAGTCTCACTGGGCTTTCTGTATTAAACTTATCTGGTCGGGGAACAAAAATGACACTTTCAGGTATATTTAAAGAGAAACAGATGTCTAATGTTTCCCAGTCATTTGTGTTTTGAAAATTCTCTACTGCAGTGGCAAACGAATCACAGTCCTGCAGTTTTGAGTTCATCCCTAGGGCCCAATCCAGGCATTACACTGCAGAGGGACTTCCTGAGAAATGTGCACAACTGCAGCCTCTTAGAGAAAAACATAATGAAGTACTGGGTTTAGAAGTGACTGTGAGACACTCAGCCAGTAGACTGTAATTACCTCTGATTACTATTTGATGATCAGCTATGCTCAACAGGAGTTTGTGATCCCCTCTTCTTACATGCTACAGAAGGCAGCAATGGATAGTTACAGTGAATGAGGCAGCCATTGTAATTTTTATTGGAAGTATCAAAGAGGCCCCTTGTCCTTACAGTTTATTCCCTGCCAAGATCTAAGCATAATGGGGAAAATAAGGGGGAAGAAGGTCAGGATTGCTAATTGACAAAACATCATCTTGCCACTCCCTACAAAGACATCCATAAAAACTGTGTTCACTTCTTAAAGTTTCATTACTATTTAACAGCTTAACTGCAAACACTTTTTTTGCCTTCCTATATTACTTTCTGTTTACTTTCCTGGTTTTTCCTTGTGCCCCAGTCCTCAACAAGAAGCATTCCTTACAAGCACACCTTGTGTTGCTGTGACAATGTCACATGGTTTATTGTAGGAAAGACTTGCTGAGATTTATAAGGTAGAGGGTCACTTACTAACCTAACACACGAAAAATCCTATTTCAGACTTTGCAAATGAGTATATTGTCCAGCGACTGCCATCTGAGCAGTTATGCAGAGCCAGTCTTCTTGTACCAGCTGATATGAATGTGTCAATCTGGTAAAGCACTGATACTTGGATGTAAAGTTAAGCTCCTGATCAACCACATATGATCTCAAGTGCTGTGTTGGATTGGAGCCACAGGACCTGAAGCAAAACTCGTGGAACTTGATCAGAGTATTTTAAATAACTTCAGTGGATTCTGGATCAGGTCCATGCTGTCTGCTAGAGGTATTGGCTACATTTTTCCAAATAAAAGAAGTTAGGAATAATATATCAAAACCTTTGATCCAGGACTAGCAGGCCCAGGAATTAAGACTCAGTCCCTTTATATGATGAATTTACAGATTTCCTGACTTAGGAAACATGAAAAACACTGACAAATACTTATGTTGACATACAAATAAGTACAGGAGACCAAAGGGTAGAAAAGGCATTTTAATCCTCTAAAAATATTGAACCATTCCAGAGCAGAGAGTCTAATGATTTCAGTCCCCAGTTGTTTATACAGCCCTAAACCCCGTATCCATGATGACATTTCATTTTACATCATTTGTTTCTTTAATCAGTTGTGTTTCATAAAAACAGTCTTTCAGCCAGGTCAGCAGGGAATGTGCTGAGCTACCACGAGCAGCAAGTGGAGTCCCTGATTTCATCTGCCTGCCTGCAGACGGAGCATGTCCGTGGGATCGCAACGCAGCTGCCTGGGGAGCGCTGCCCGAGGCTGCTGGGTGTCCCAATACATTACCCTGCCCAGGCTTTCAGCAGCAGGACGTGTTTATTCATCCCTAGCCATTGCTTTAGAGAACACTCTAAAATTGGGTTTGGCCCTTTTTGCTTATTATTTAATCCTTTTCAATGGGGCCAAGTCTTGCCTTCATAACTAAAATAACACAAATGTCTTCTTAATGTCTGTGGCACCCTTCGTCTCTGCTGAGAGTAGTTTTTTGACCCTGTCCCATACTAAATGAATTGGTCCTTCTAGCATGGCAATTACTGTAGGCTTTGTGCACCTTCCAATACTCATTAAATAATGTGACTTCATATCCCTTAGGTGTCATTTCTTTTTTCATCTCCCCCCAGAGGAGGTATGTGCACAGCAGAGCACCTTGGACACAGTGTCTGTAGTTTGGTGCTGTATATTAAGCCATTTTTTTCATGGCAAGTTTCTCCTGGAATATGAATATAGTTTCCAGACTCAAACAGGGCAAATGTCTCACAAGTTAGTTTGCTACGCTGGAAACATTTCATGCATTAAAACTAATTACATTCACCAAAACAGACAAATGTATAAAAAACTCAACATAAGCATATAGATAAAAAGGAGCTCTCTTAAGAAAACATTTCTTTTACAGAAACAAAAGAACCTAACATGCCCCTCAGATTTTTAACGGGTCAGCTACTGATTGGTATTTATAGCTGCTAAAACCTGTTTTCAGCATTGAACCAAACAATCCCCTGGCTCCAATTACTGTTATCCAGAGAAGGTAGCAGCCACAAACAGAGGGGCCAGGCAGAAAAGAAGAATAGTAATTTAGTGATTCTTCTGATCCCTCCTGGTCTTATTGTTGGATGGTTTGAGCAGAACCATCCCAGATTCTCCTGCCACTACTTGTGTTCATTCAGATTTCTCCAGCACAGCTCTTCTTAAAAATAGCCAACAAAACACTAATCAATTAATTCACCTACCTTGGGGATTTTCAGGCAAAATTACCTCCAATCAAACATTTATTTTACCAGGGTGCATGCTTGCATCTACTGAGTAACTGTATGAAATTCCTTCTGCCTGCTGTCATCGCACCTGATTAAACATCACTTACATACCGTATTTCCAATATTTGTATTATTTTTATACTGATTACTTGCATGCTGGTACTAATCAAAGAGCTCCAGCTGTAACTGCAAGAACACTGAACTTGTTGTAAAATACCAGACCGAAAGATGGTCTCTGCTCCAAAGACTGTATCTGATTTAAATTGGACATGGACAAATGTTTCCTTCTTTCTCCTGCTGTTCTTCCCCAAGTGACCTCCAACATAACTTTGGTGGCCTGGAGCTTCCCAAAATGTCCTACAATCTATCATGATCCTTGAGACTATTTTGAGATACCTGAAGGTGATGCAAGACTATGAAAAAAGTCTTGCTACTGAGCCTATTGGTGAACTCCTCCTGTTTCCGCTAGAGATGAGCACAGGTTAGCACAGATATGGTTAATTTGATACATCTAAGAACTTCATGTCTGTACTGGTTTCTTGTTTGATTTACAAGTGAAGACACAGGGCAGAAAGTTTTTTCATGGAAAATGAATTTTGTGATTTTTGACATGATTGCTGAGCAAGGAGAGGAAACAGATTTCAGTCTTTTATCAGCAGTATTGTGTGTTGCATCATCAAACAACAGTCAGAGAACTAAAACGAACTAAATAAAATGCACCTCTGAGTACAAAACATATTTGTATTCTTAAAATTGTCAGTCTCTTATAATGGTAACATAAATGCTAGGTTGAATGATCCAAGGACTTACTTCCCTTTTTTATTTGCAAATATTTCCAACCTACCTAGGATTAAAAGGCAGGAATAGTACTCATGTTTCGTAGTTTAACAGCTAAGTTGGATACCTATCTTCCTTGAAAAAATATTACACTGAATCTATTGTGCTTGAGTTGAGAAAGCAACTCAAAACTTACTCATTTATATGCTTCTTGAGTTGCATTTGCAGATCGTAGCAACCAAGATGTCCTCATGGCTCCCAATTCCTCTCAGCCCTGCAGAGGGTTATATTTTGATGGGTTATAATTTTTTTGCAAAAAATTAGAAGGAACTGTTTACTAGATTTCAGTTCATTAGACTGAAGAGCTTACACAGGTGTCAGAGGGCATTTTGTGGCCTGCAGGCACTTTATTGCTGTTAAAGACAACTGAGGGGATAGACTGCCACGTAACCTCAGTGACATGCATTTATCAAACTGGCAGCTAAGAGACTTCTATTTACAGCATTGTATGTAGATGTCTGGAAGATAGCAATCATACAAACTCACAAGCTCATTTTTGTCTTTTTTTTTTTTTTTTTTCCCTTTCAGAGCAAGGCTCTGCTCCAAGGCTGGAAAGTCTCTGAGACTCCACAGGAGTGTTACCATGGAGTTTCATGGGCTTGGGCTCAAGCCGTAAATATTTAAGTGGAAATAGTAAAATGAAAAACAAAAGATGGCCAGATGCCCAAATGAAACCATCTAGAGCCTGCATGAGCTGGAGATAAGGTTAATGTGACATTCAAGATAAAGTAAAGGAAACATTTTAATTAACACATTTTCATGTCCTATCACAAAGCTGCACTTGCCTTCATAATGGAATCAACCTTTCTTTTAATATTAGCTTTCTCTCAACAAAAGCAGCTTTCAACAAGCAATTGGGGGGGGGGGGGGAAAACACANTGGGGGGGGGTGGGAAATCACATATTTTGTTTTAATAAAATATAAAAAGCAAGGACATAAAAATATGAATTTTGAAAGCCAAGCCTCAGTTTCCCAGTGGGAGGAAGTTCAAGTGTGCCAATTTCCAATAGCTCTGGGTTAGGATGCTGTGAGTATGCATGGTGTTTATTGACTTCCAAATTAAAGCAGTCAGTCTCAAGGAAAAGCAGAGTAATGGAGCCCATACTTTCATTTTCACACCGTGTGTGTAAAATAGTAACAGTCAGCAAAACTTTACCGAATGAACTGCCAGCATTGCAGCCTTAAGTGCCACCCCTTCTTTGTTTATCTCGTTCTACTTTTCAGCTTTTTTCTCTTCATCTCTCAATCAATCCTATCCTTCTCCACAACCAACAAGTAACCTTACAAGTCTCTTGGATTGATTTATATTTATTACTCATTGCAGTCATTCTCCTTCATTTGTTAACTTTTTCCAGATGACTGTTAGTAAAACTGTGTGAATAATTCACAATGAACAATTTACTCAGCAAATCTGCCTTCCTTTTATGTTCTGTTTTCCTCCAACAAATTCTTTGTTTTGAAGTATTCACCCGCTATGGGCTGGCATTGCAGGTGAGTGCTCGTGTAGCTACTGTTAAGCAAGAAATGCAGCAGAGGCCTTATCCTTCAGACAAAGCTATTGCCCAACAGTTATGAGCCAAAAAAAAAATCAGTTGAGATGTCTGGAGTACAGCTCCCAGCCTTTTTTCCTCCAACTTTTCTTCTTCCTCTCAAAGCCTGGTCCAAATCTTACAGGCTCCTGTACCTTCCCTTTGTCACACTGTACTACCCAGTATATAAGCTCCAGTTAGTTTTGCTTGTTCTTTTTCTTTGAAATTACCATATCTTAGAAACAGACAGTCCCAGTTACATTTGCTTTCTGCAATACTTCTGCAGTTTCCTGCTTCCATGACCGTTCCTGCTAGGAAGCTTTTTACTACACTATTCCATCTCAGGAAATGCAAAACCCAGAGGGGGATGAACACAAATAATTTACCTAGTACCTCCATTAGCTTTCTCACCCTGATGTAACAGGACGAAACACTGCCCCTCTTTGTGTTTGCAAAAACTCAAACACCCTGGGACAGTCTCATGGCAAGGATGTATCTCTTTTACCCTTAAAACTCCTTTTATATTTTCACAGAATTCTCCTACAATCTTCAAATGTAAAATGTCTGCAGCTTATAACTTCTTATCTTACACAGTTGATGCAGATATTTATATGTGATTAAGTTAGATTATGTTAGGAAGGCAGGCACACAGAAACCACAGTGTTCGTGAAAGACTGTTTGGTAGAAGAGATGGGTTGATGGATCTACCACCCTGATATTTGCTGATGAAAAAGCTGAGACAAATCCTTTTGCTATCCAATTATTTATCACTTATTTCTTTGGCAGAATATAGAGAAAATACTGAAGAGAAAAGGAGGAGCACAGCCTCGTTTGGTCCAGTGGGCCATGGTTGACACTCTCTTACTGCTGTATCAAACGAGCCATCAATAATGCGTTTTAGCAGGACAGAATTCTGGCTCTGGTAACAGAGAAGCTCCAGTGAAGGCAGTGGCACCATTTCATAATTTCATAAACATGAAGGGAACTCCAAACATTTGTCTCTCTCTCTAGCTTTTAAATTTGATGTGCATTTCAGAAGGCCTATTGCCTTTTTCACAGAAATTTTAAACAAAATGTCGGACATGTTATTTACACAAGTGTCCATAAACAGTACAGAACCACTTGAAGAAGATGATCCTGCTGTGTCTGGATGGGTAAAAGTCTAAAATATAAAAGGCAATATAAAAGTTTCTTCTGTGACGGACCAGGCGTGGGTGCCCAGGCGCTGGCAGAGGGCTGCAGGGGCAGTCTCTGAGGCGCAGCCAGAGCCCTCCACGCCAAACACAGCTGGTTCCAGCGGCTCCAGCAGCTCTGCTGCGGGCACGGCCGAGCCCCACTGCGGGCACGGCTGAGCCCCACTGCGGGCACGGCTGAGCCCCACTGCGGGCACGGCTCAGCCGCACTGCGGGCACGGCTCAGCCCCACTGCGGGCACGGCTGAGCCCCACTGCGGGCACGGCTGAGCCCCACTGCGGGCACGGCTCAGCCCCACTGCGGGCACGGCTCAGCCCCATTGCGGTGCATGGCTGAGCCCTGCAGCCCCGGGCGAGAGACTCAAGGAAAGGCTGTCAGAAAGGGCAAACCACTGTGCAACAGCCAGGGCTGAGGGAAACCGGTGAGAATCAGTCCTGCAAGCCCCGAGGGGCAAGTGAGAGGGGAGTTTTTTTATTTTATCATTTACCCCTTTTAGCACCTACTTTAGGAAATGAATCATGCCCCGAAAAACTTTGTTTCTTTCCACTGACTGAAGGCAGTCTGGCTTGGATGTAGTTACCTGCAATGTAGGCATCAGCATGTTCTGATGGATCCCTCCCCAGACACAAATAGAACCCAACATGCTTTACTGCTAGATAACAGCTGAACAGGCCCTTTTGAATCATAGTTTTGGACTTAGACTCTCTAGTTCTAAAAATATGATGTTTTTACTCCGTAAGGCTTTTCCTGCACTCTTGTCTTGCTGACCTTGTTGATGAACACTGTTCTATATGAATAAAATAGCATATCAACTATTGCTGTGAAAAGTATACATTTCAGATAGAATAATTGTATGCTGTGTTTGCTAGAAATTTTGGAGCAATCTGGTGTTTCTTTAGGAACCTGATAAAGGAATGGTTTTTATTTTAGATTTTCTATTTTTATTGTGACTTAAACAATTTTGCTTCATTTGAAGTTCCTCCACTGAGGGGATAGACACAAAGTTTAGAGTGGCAAAGCCTGCTTTAAGATGATGCTATGTTAGAATGGAAACCACTGTGCTACTTAGTAGTTAAGCAACTGAGCCTGCTTCCACATGAGTTAGACATTTCCAGAGGCCTTGGCAAAGCCCAGCTAAACACAATGCTTATTCAGTTAATAAAAAGCACTGCACTTTCTCTCCTGATAAATCTGACTCCCGAGTGCTTATTAATACGCTGCATTGCAACAGCTTACCTTCTAGCTTCCTCATGCAAGCCAAAAATTCAGAATATCAATTTATTAAATTTTCTTCATTAAAAACCAACGTTCAAAATGAAGTAAGTCTCAAGACTCACACTTTTCAAGACAATTGATATATGGGCTTGCCAGACCTATCACTTTAGCACAGAGACCATTTTTGTCCTTTTAATGTCACAAGTATGTGAAACCCACAGCCATAAAATAAAATTCAAATAGGTCTAACAGGCAACTTGTCTAGAGATTTTTCCCCCATAGAAAAAGTATTCAGTGGCTTGCACAAAAGTTCCACTGAGATCTGAACTGCTGCATATCAATGGGCTGGTGAATTTCAAGGAAACACACAATCCTTTATTTTAATCATCTTTTCCTGTGCACTGCCTACCTTTATACACATATTTGATTTGGAAGCACTCATAGATTTCATACCTTCATTAATCATTTGGAATGAACACTGGGGACCTTTCGGGAAATTTAGGGGGATGACATCATGATCAGGATTCTGAAAATAATAATTAAAAATGACAGCAGAGCACAGCTGGGAAATAAAGCTAAATTGATAACACATTTTCTCTGACTAATTACAAATTTTTAACCCACAATACAATATGAAGTTGTTAAAATATTGTTGTGCAGTTGCTCTTTTATGAGTACAACTTCAGTGTGAAAAAACATAGAAGATACAAATGCAATAGACAAAATGTTGGTAAGAAGAGATCTAGCCTGAAAACCTTAGTTCAGTGTCTTCCTGCCACAGATCACCCTGGGGAAGCAATTTCTATTTGTCTGGTAAATTTCTGAAACGATCCAATGCCGTATGTGCATTTCTTCTGCTGCCCCACAGGACCAAAAGACACTGCATGCCTTCTGCCCTGTCCTCATCATTAGTTGCACTGAACCTTACAGTCAAAGAATTCAGAGGGAATGAGAAAAAAATTATAAAGGAAAATGGAAAAAAGGTTTACTACTAGAAAGTGTCCTGGACATACACACGCAACAACTCACAGGACATTGAACTGGCCTGTAAGCAATACAGTTGTTTAGAAAAATAAGTAGTTTACCCTGCTCTTATCAGGAATGACTTCATGAGCATTTCTAGAATTCTTAGCTGAGCTCAGAACAGTTGATCCATGCTACATAGAAATATAGCTGAAAAGTATCCAAGTTTTTATTACTTTTCCAGAAGAATAATATGTCCTGGTTTTTCCAGCTGCAGATTGGGCAAGTTCCATTTAGTGAATGTTTTTAAATCTCCCAAGTATTAACGTTAGAAGTAACACAAGATTCATTAGCTGAGCTTAAAGTAGTTTTTGGAGGTGCACTTGATGGAACACGAGCTCATCCATGATGCTCAGAGGACACAGCAGATTTCTCTCCATACAAAAGGGCAACTATTTGCTAACGTAGACATCAGGAAACCTTGGAGCCAGCCATTGAGATTCAGGACAAACTGTGTCTGACTGAACACTAAAGTTTTAGCATTTTGACATTGCTCTCAATTTTCTTGGGTTTTCATCCAGAAAGCAGTGATTTAAAGACTACGGGCTCTGTTTAGCAAAAATGTTCCACTGCTTTTGCAGTGTTTAAGCCAAGAATGTCATGAAACAGCTTTTTGGCACCCAGACGAGCTATTAAGCAGCAGCTCAGCTGGGACCCCAAACCAGGTGCCTCCTGCAGAGAGCACTCAGGAGGTAGACTTTTCATGTTAACAGCTCTCTCCAACCTTGCTCCCCTCACAGACTTCATTCAGGACTGTGACCTCTCCTTCTGCAAAAGCAGTTCTCAGAAGTCAGTCCTTTCAAAGATAAATAGCCTTTCTCCTGAGCTCCATATTCTCAGCTGTGTGACCATAGTACCTTCCTTTCCTGCTACTGAGATTGCTCATGGTTCTTTAGACATAGTAGGCAAGAGCACATGCTGAAATGAGCATGATTTCTGGATATAAGCTGAGTAGTGGCTAATCAGCAACTCCTCCAGCATCTTTTGAAAGTTTTCAGTGGGGCCCATTTGGTCTTTTCATCACAAGCCAAATTTTATGTGGTCATGAAGAGAGGAGGCAAATCAAAAAGGTCCTTATGGAAAAAGAAAGATAAAAAAATAAAGGCTCAGTTTCACAACCATGATTAAATAAAACAAACACTTTTGCCATCTGATTAGAAATGAAGGAATATTTCCAAAAATATTTTCTGAAAGTCACCAAAATATTTCAGCTGGGGGAGTGTTTGGGGAAAGGGTGTTGTGACGGGTAATAAACCTGCCTTTCTTGTATTTTTGACCTTTGTTCATTTTCTGGAAATATATTGCAGCAGCACTTGCCAGAGTGGTAAGCTGTAAATAAGTATCACAGGATATTTGCAGAACATCACATTCAGGACCACAAGCACTCAGATGTGAAACTACTCAGGGCAATCAGGTTTATCCACAAAACAGGAGATTTTAGGTGTTTGCTCAAAGCAACTTCAGTGCTGAGTGTTTTGCTGTTTGTCCTACAGATAAAACAATAAGCTGTTTCAGTGTAATGCATTCAGAATAGGCTGGCAGGAATGTTAACATCTTACTGAAAGTGTTTTCTGACCTCAATTCTCCTTAAGAGACCAGGAGTCTCAGAGTGAGACACCAACAACAGTGAGGACCATCTGAATGCTCTCGGTGTCAATAAACAATTACACTGGTAAAAAATGTAAAATGTTCTTGTATTTATTAAGTTTCAGCACAGAGGAGGAATATTTGAGAAAAGTAGTCACCAGCCAAATGGACAGGTGGCAGGCCTAATCTTTTGTCAAAAAGGCCATATTAGAAAGGGAAGCAATTTAATACTATGTCAGTGCCAATCAGTATTACTTTCATGGAAGACTGCAAACAGGACTCTCAGGCCCTTGCTAATTAATTGACATGGAGATATTGGTAACAGATGCTAAATACATGATTAGTCATGGAATCTTTGGTGTCCACTTTAACATAACTATCACAAAAAAATAAAAGGATTGTACCATTAGAAGCAAGAATTGTACACTTCTGAAATTACTTACAAGTAATATATTCCTGCACTCACCATGATAGTTCTACCCTACAGAAATAAAAGTACCATGTTCATATTTTGTTCAGCAACCATAACTTGTTCTGAGCAGAACAAAACAATGTACAAAAGTGTCTGCCTTTGGGAAAGCATGGTTTAGCTCAATTTTTTAATGTGAGACACACATCCTTTGCTTCAGTTTTCTGTTGTGAATATCAATAATTTGTTTCTTCCATTTGAAAGCATTATGAAACAGACAGAAATATGTTAGAAACACATATTACTTTCTCAGTAATACTGCCCACCAGCCTGAGCTTCCTGTTCAGCTCTTCCTTCCTTGCTGAGGAGAAAATACACATATGGAACTCCATAGAATCAAAGATTTTAATGTTAAAGTTATCTGCTGTTGCAAGCTAGGCCAGCTCCTAAAGAGCATGCAAAATCAGAGTAAATGGAGCCCAGTCTGGCAGCTGTGAAAACTTTCACTGCTGGTGTCGCCAAAGCAGATGCTTCAGCTCCGAGCAGCATTCAGCAAAGCAGCCGCCAAATCCTGGGCTGTGTGGATGGAGGGCTGTCCAGGCTGGCACTCGGTGCCAGGGCTGCTGTCTGTCCCTGTGTGGATGGAGGGCTGTCCAGGCTGGCACTCAGTGCCAGGGCTGCTGTCTGTCCCTGTGTGGATGGAGGGCTGTCCAGGCTGGCACTCGGTGCCAGGGCTGCTGTCTGTCCCATCCCCTCTGCTCACATTCAGACGTGCTGTGTTATTTACATGAAGTGACAGAACTGGAAAAGCCTGTGGTGGTAAACCTGGCATGATCCCCACGGAAGATACTTTTTTAAAAGAAAGAGCATATAAGTAGGTCTCAGCTCAAGTAATTCCAACCTTCAAGGGAGCCTATAAACTGTATACCAAACCCTCACACAGCTGAAAGCCACAAAACACACACCACATACCTCAGAAGGGACAGGAAGGGTTCACAGGTGGCAATAGCACTCAGGGGATGTCCAGGAGTCCCTCCAGCTCCAGCCTGGGCTCAATGTGCATCCAGGAGCTAGGACAACCTAAAAGACGACCCTGGGGCCTTTGTTTATCAACAGCTGGCCATCAGATGCTCCAGCACATTTTATCTGAGCAGCATCTTGTTGCTGGTCTCTAACATGGCCCCACCATCTTAAGTCCAAGTGGGAAAAGCTGTGCATGTATGCTTGGTATTTAGCCAGCCCTTATATACCTGAGCACACCTTTTATTTTCTTCTCAGGTGAACACTAAAAGAAAAATCCAAAAGATGCAAAATTTTTATGTGTTGAAAAAGTGAAAATATTTTCCAAGACAGTCACTGGTCTCCTTATGAGAGAGAGCCTGAATCCAATGGGTGTTTGTCTTTAGGCTTCGTTGGAGCAGATTTGAGCCTGACACATTGCTAGCACTAAATTTTCCCAAAAGGCTAGAGCAGGTTGGCTCTCCAGCCTGTAGGCCAGCCTGGGAGAGCAGGATGACAGTAATCCCAGGAGTTAACAGCAGTACAGAGCAGAGAGAGTACCTGAATGGGAGCTGTGAACACAAGCTTTTTAAGCATGGACTCTGCTGGGTCTCATCTTTATCCAGAAAAAACATAAATACATGCACATTGTTAAGGAAATGGCAGGTCTATTTGTGAAAGCTGAAATCACAGGTTGGTTGGCCTAACCTGAGTCTAACACCCTGAGGAAAAAAAGAAGCATATACTGTCCATGCATAGAACATTTTGTTGATAGTAGACTAGATTAGGCTGTGTGGTATGCTTTGCTTTTTCCACTGCTTTAACTGTTCATTTTATCATATATTTCCAGGGATTTCCTGTGCAAGGTTCAAAGGAGTCTACAAATTGCTGAATGAAGCTGTTTTTCCTAGGTGAAAAGATGGAATGTTTGAAATGCCTTGCAAGGTCAGCTAATATAGAAAGACATTCCCATTAAAAGATCAAATTCCATTCCACAGAAACTGATTTCCCTATTATAAGAGTAGGAAATAAATGAGGTATATAAGATCTATAGTGTGTGTAGTGAAGAGGGCTTCTCAGGGGCTGCCAATAAGGCATCCCTTTTGTTTAGTTAGGATTATTGTCACTTCTTTATCAGTTAAGACGGAACAGTACAGAAGAAAATGGTAAATATAACATGAGCTTTTTCTTCCCCTGTGATCCCTGTTCTGATAAGGTATTCCCACTGCTTGGGTTCTCTTACCGTGTCTACCCACGTTAGCTCCAGGTATGATTTAGGTTTTTCAAAGCTGTCTAGGAGGAAAGAAATCACAGACCACCTCTGAGAAGGAGAAGAGAGCCAATGTCCCTTTTGTGCCTCCTGGTACTGCACTGCCTTTTCACAGAGTATTTCCCAGGATGGCCCATTCTGTACCCTTCCAACGTAAGCTCTGAGAGCCTTGACCAGGGATGCATCTCAGGACTCTTTGAAAGACTGCAGTCATTCAGAAAATGCATTTTTCCTTTCATACAGAGCTTTAAAAAAAATAGCAGGTTTTTCTCAGAATGAAGCCAGATTTTTGTGCTTGTTTCTGGCTACCTACCTATATACACAGTCTGGCTTAGCTTATCCTCAAAACACAGGATTTAACTTGGGGATAGAATATTTGGCAGTTACCTTTAAGATGTAATGAACAAATCAGTTTGTCATCAGTTCGTAATGGTACAAACATTTGGAGTATTGCAAGACAGCTTGAATAATATCGTGCTCTCCAAAGTAAAATGTTAGCATTTGGTTAGTGGCAACAGTGGGTAAAAACGAATTCATGTTGCTGGAATGTTACAGTTCTGTGAGGTTAACCACACTTTGGCCAGCATCAAGCCAGAAATTAGCCTCTCGGCTGCTAAGACGGCAGCCTAAATATGCAGATTTGATAAAGAAACCCTCCACGGCTCCAGCTGTTTGAGCCAATTCAGAGAAGGGATAAAGGAGTTTAGCATTAATTTAGATTTGGTTAAACTAGGTCTAAAATTGCCCCCCACTATGTTATTGATAGAAAAATACGGTACATCTGCTCATTATGACTGTATACCTTAATAAGAACCCAAATTCCTTCAATGAACTCACACTGCTCCGGGGAATGACAGCTGGAGTCAAGTTTGAGTGCAAGTGGTTACCATCAGCTCTGCTCCTCAGGCAGAGCTTGCCCAACCAACAGGAGCTGGAGTTCCTGCATACCTCCCATTATAAGGACCGGTTTTTAAATATTTATGAATTTGCTAAATTTAAATCATTCAGGCAGAACAGCTTATTGTTGCAAAATTTGTTTCCACTTATACAGTTCATTAGACCAACAGAGATTTGTGCACGAGTGTACATCTAAAAAAATCAGACCCTACTAATGACCCAGGCATGGTAACTAATTTTATGGTGAAGAAACATCTGTATTTTATCTGTTTCCTTTAAACATTTAAAGAATCCACAAGAACTTTTCCCCCCTGTAACCAGTCACTACCAATCCATGACAATAAAAAAAATCTGCACATGCTTGACACAGTATTCTTGAAGGACCTCTGAGTCTTCAAAAGATGTTTTTGTTCTGATTGCTGAATTTAAAATTTTGTTTTAAAGGGAAAACAGTTCTGCTTTCAGCAAAATGAATCACAATAATGGTTTTGACAGAAATTTCTTTAACTTAAATGAGAAAAATGGCAGTTCATTTGTCACTGGCTTCTCAAAAAAAGAACATCCTTACAAGTATCTTAATGTTTATCCCAGAATAATTCCCTTTTATCTGTGATTTCTGTCAACCTATTTCAGGTCTGAATTATTTGTGGGAACACAGATATGAGCATTGTCCCATATAAATGCTTACTAAATTAGGAAACAATACTGAGCCTTTTGATGCAAAGAGGAATCTATGATTTGATTTGCTAGTTAAAATAAAGCTTAGCAAGCCTTAAAGTGCTAATATTGAGGAAAATGTTTAAGAAGGTTGTCATTTGAACACACTGATGATTTTTTTGGATTGCCCTTGTTTTAGCAAAATATACATTTGGTAAGAGAACAAAAACTGTTTATTGATTATGAAAAACAATGCATGAGACACTTTAATACATCATTAAATATGCCCTTCAAATGTAAAACTTTATATTCAAATAGTTGAGCTTTATCTCAGGGAAGGAAGGAAGGAAGGAAGGAAAAAAGAAAGAAAGAAAAAAGAAAGGAAGAAAGAAAGAAAGAAATCTGTACACTTTCTCACAACATTTGCAAGAAAACAGCAACAAATATAACGAGTATGGAAAATAATTGGAGAAGGGCATTTGCATTTAGCTTTTATACTTAGAAAATTCTACAGTGTGCTTTTCTGCTAGGTTTTATGAATGATTTAAGTGGGTCATAGAGATAAAAAATGAAATATGAACTAAAAGCGTTATTTGAAAAATAAACAGCTAATTGGTGAACAAGGCAATTAGGTGTCCAGTGTGCAGCAATGCTTTGGGAAATCAAAATTGCCTTTGATTTAATGGGAGTCAATGGAATGGAGGACAATAAGTTACTGATTACAAAGCCCTTCAAAAATTCAGGGCAGTTCTTGCTCCAAGTTCATTGGAGCTTTGATTGTGTATCATTTTGCCCTTCATATGCAGCAAACAGGCAATATTTCACCTGATCTGTTCAGACAGCTGTATACACAGTAACAAAATAATGACCTCCACATACAGAGACTACCTACTGTCCATAACAGGATGCAAAATAAATTACCCAGAGCACAGAGACTGATTTGAAAATGTGAACCTCTGTCAGCATGAAGAAAAGCCTTTATTCAAATACAGTTAACATGAGTGTAGGATACACTAACAGACCCTGCCTAAAAGATGATATTTCTCAATAATTTGGGCCTAATTTCTATAAACAAAGCTGTTTTGGTTTCAGCTGGGCTAGATCAGATTTACCTCACGGAGAACCTGTACCAACAGTTGCACTGGTGCAACCCAGAGTAGGGACAGTGCTTCCCTGTGCACAGGTGCCACTGGCAGCCAAGGGTGGGACAAACAGGTCCTTGATATTCTGTACTGTGCTGAGAGTTTGATATTAAGCAACTAATAGGATGTACGTGTTTTGAAAGAGGATTTTCTCAGTTTAAAACATAAGTTAAAAGAAGTAACTCCTACCTCTTACAATAAACTTGTAACATAAAGCCATCCCCCATTAATCTGTGACCAATAATAATGACAACTGTGTAAATAGCAATAGGCTGTGAAAATCTCACTTAAAAATGTTCACATTCTCATTTTAAAAAGCATCCATTTCTTGTTGGTATGATATGGAGTCATCCTTCTGCTCATAGTTAGGAATCTACTCTGTGCCTTCCTAGACACTGGGATCATTTGTGCAGCAAACAAATACCCAGTGTGGGAGCACTCTTCCTGGTTTTAACCATGTGTTAGTCAGGGTCTGAGAGAAATGAAGAATTATTATTTCCCCTCTGAGGTGCTTATTGTCACAGCATCTGGCTATTTAAAGAGCATGATTGAATCTCTTTCAGCATTTATTAACATAAGGCAAAATGTTGGTTTTGTTTTAAAAATGGAAATAACCAGGAGAGGCTATGTACCTAAAAGCAGACAACTGGGAACTGACTTTTTGGAGTACTTAACATTTTATAGCATGCTGCAGTTGTGCATTTTTACAGCACAACTTGTATTGACTCAGCTGCCTTTCTGAGAGCTCAGCACTTCTAAAAGTCAGACCTCAGGTATTTTGAACTGGGTGCTCAGGTCTGAGGGAAGCAGAGTCAGTGACCACCTGTGAAAGTGCTGGTGCATAATTTGCCCACCATTGCCAGCAGCTCACTAGCAGGGCAGAGGACCAAATTCAACTCACCACAGTGGTAATTTGCTCTCTAAAGTACAAGATTTTCCATCTTCTTACTAAATATCTGCCCTACCTCTGGCTTTATCAAGTTATGGACAGGAGTATTTTGTCAGAGATTACTTGCAAACATTGATGGTCACTTTTGCTAAACAGTACAAATTCAGTGTAGCTTTTCTGTGTAGTATCACATAGACACAAACCATTCTGCAAGATGCTGAGAGCTTTTTGCAAGACAGGGGACGTTCACTTTCTGTAGTGTCTGACTTGTGGAGAATGGCCTCAGTTGTGCTGACTGCAACTTTGCAATTTTCCATGAAAATCCCATCCCTGCATTTTACTTGTGCCAAGATTAAAGGAAGACATATGGAAAACACAAGGCAAAAATAAAAATAAGAAGTCAAATCATATCCTCTGTTAAACGCCATGGTATTTTAGTATCATGGGAAGTCAGTGTTAAAATACTGACATGAAACTGCAAAGCAGAGATAAAAGACAAATTCTGAAAATAGAGGTGACACAAACAGTATCCTACAGCTAAGCCCAAGGAAACTAGGCTATAAATTCAAAAGCTACCATAGAAATAATTATGTGTTTCTCTTTTGAGAAAAAGAAACAAACACATGTGCAAACATATTATGAGAGAGTTCACAATTTATCTTGTTTGTCACTTTCTTCTTTTTGGAAGCTTTTATTTTATTTTATAGTATTGTATCAATAAAATAGCATTACTTCTATCATCCTTATCATTCAGACATCAATTATTACCTCATAAAGCCACCACACTTATGTGGTCATGCATTGCTTTTTAGAATTGCTTTTCATATATTAGAACTGACAATTCCTGTGTATAACCTGGTTCAAATAAACTCAATACCCACTTTTAAGCCACTCTGACCAAAGCCTACATGGCATAAAATCTCTGATCTTAGTAACACACACACATACACACACACACACACAAAGCCGTCCTGAGACATCAGGTCTATGCCACCAGTAAAAAACAATCTGCCCAGGATAAGAAGAAACAGTCTTCTCTTTTTGTGGTTGGTTCGGTGCTTGTTTGCATCCCTCCAGAATTCAATACAGCCATGGCCAATATTGATATTACTGATTCTCTGCTTGAAAAGTGCTTTTTCCCCACCAGAGAGCTGTTGAGTTAATCCCTTGCCTGAACCAACGCAGATACTGCCGGATGAAAGCGTTGTGTGCTGGTGGAGCTGGCTGCAAAGCAACCTGCTCCCACAGCAGGGAAGGGCAGGAGCGCTGCCTTCGGTGACAGCCCACAGTCAGATGTGCTTAGCCAATTGTGAAACCACAGAGTAAGCCTCCCTTTCTTCACTCCTGGCTGGGCCAGCCCAAAGCACAAAACCCCAAACCTTTACTAACGATATATTATGGCTGGGAAATGGAGCATGCACAAAAGTGTGTGTTTACACAGATATTGGTATGTTCCCAGCTAGGAAATTCACACAAGCTGCTGAGGAAAAGTGTAGCTGCCGTCTCGTAGCTGTTCCCACCACAGGAGAAGATTCTTCTTTCCATTCAGAATGAGTCATCACAATGAGTTAATATACAGTAAGAAAATGCAGAAAATGTTTTTAAAAGTTGAAAAAGTTGGATCTTAAAATGCTGTGAGTATAAAACATATAAAACATTTCAGCATTTCTGATCATTTTTGCAAACATGCAGCTCAGCATTTTGTTTTCCTTTTTGAGTGAGTTGCATGTGGAAAAAGATCCATTGTTTTAAACCTCAAAAAGTACTGCAAGATGAAAGGGAAGAAGAAAGGGTTTCCTACCCTGCTCTAGTCAGCCCCTTTCCTGACTGAGCTCTATCTCCTGTTCCCGGATTTGTGCAGCAAAGCCACACGGAGGCTGAGTGTCCCCGCAGAGTTTACCAGATCATTGCCATGGCATGCACGGATACCCGCTGTCCCCTCGGCTTTCACCAGTCCTCTGGTGAAAGCCCAACTCTCTTCTGGTCTGTTCCAACCATTCGTTGTGGAAGGCAAGATTCTTTCTATATGAGCTTCACTGGGAAGAATTTATATCACTTTGTAGCTATCAGTTTCTTTAGTCTCATTACAACCCTGGAAACTGAACAGGATAGTTTCTCAGAACAGAAAATCAAGTTATTCGGTTCTGGCATGCCAAAAACGATTGCAATAGCCAGCGATGAAACCCAGAATTCCCTGCTCCAAAACATGAACTCATGTTCCACTCATGCTGCTTCCCTGTTTTAGCCAGTTCTTTCCTACTTTCTTTAATATTTAAATGATGGCAAGTATTATATATCCTAAATTATATAAACCACTGTCCACTTGAATGTATGTCTCTCTATTACTAATAGTTGTAAATAAGTTTATTATTTACACTATTGTAGCATTAC
Organism: Daphoenositta chrysoptera; assembly: GCA_013397915.1. Classification (NCBI taxonomy): domain Eukaryota; kingdom Metazoa; phylum Chordata; class Aves; order Passeriformes; genus Daphoenositta; species Daphoenositta chrysoptera. Next base: position 1,566,747 of record VZRO01004973.1, on the reverse strand, counting down.
CATTTAATCCTGAGTTTTATATATATCTAAACCTACTAAGCCTATGACAGCACTGTTCAAATTATGCTAAAAATGCACTGAAACAAAAAAGATGTGAACTTTTCTGCAGTCTCTTCTTTGTTTCAGCTGTCTGGCTGAGTACTGGTAATGAGGAGACAAAAAAGCTAAGAAGAATTGAAGTTGTGGAAATGCCTTATGACAGACTGCATGTCAGTAGGAAATGTTTATGCTGTCATCAAGGAGAAAATATTTGGATATTTTTAATATTGAACATATTATGATACATGGAGAGACAACAATCATAGCTGGTTTTATATATGTGATCTAACTAATACAAACACACTTGTTATTTATGAAGCAGTAAAATAAACCTAACTCTTCCCTGAGGTGATATTTTATTTAAGAGGTAAACTCATAAAACCATTTAGGTAACCATATAATTACTTTATAAGAAACCTGAGGGCTTCTACTCTGCTGGAAGTTTTGTATGCAGCCTTTTAATTTTCAAACCTTTGGTTTCTCCTCATACAAAGACAGATCCTTTCTATCAGCAATAGCAGAGGAAGAGCACCACGGGTCAGAGTGATGGCAAGAACTGGTCTCTGAAGACTGTGAGATGGCCCCTACCTCCACCGGGGACAGAGGATGCTCAGGACCTTTTGAATCAGCTCTGTCTCATAGGATGTCCCCTGTCTCATTCTCATATCTCCTGTTCAATTTCTTAATCTAATCTGGATTCTGTGAACAAAATACTTATTCTGAAGTGCCTTAGGTGACATGCAGATAACACTTCTGTGAACAACTGAGCAGTCTAAACTAACGTTTCTTAAACTCTAAAATCAGAAAAAGAAAAGTGTTAAGTCTTCTTGTAAGTATAATTTGAAGTATCTAAACGTAAAACTATGGGTCTTCTGTGCACACAGGTGAGAGGAAAAGGGAGTTTTCTCTTCAGACACAAAAGAGAGACAGAGGTATTTACTTACAACATTGCACAGCCTTGTCTGTGCCCAGTTTGTTAGACTTATACCATAGGAGACTTGACAGCATAATGATATAAAATTATATGAAATGTAAAGGAAAGAAAACACCTATTTTGAAGAAATACCTACTTAGCACTCAGTTCAAGTGCCTGCATCTCCAAACTTAGCAATAACAAATTATTTCAGAACAAAGTATACATTCTGCTGGAAGGGTGGAAGGGCCATGATATATAGTTCTATCACATTACATGCCTACCATCATGAATCTTAATCTTCACATTAAAGTCACAAGGGCTACTATTGTTCATAACCATTCCCCTTTCATCCCCCATCTGAATATACTCTTCCATTTGAAAAAATAATAAAAAAAGGCCTTGACACATGCCTGGGCACCGCGAATTTAAAAGAAAGAAGTTTGGTTGCTATTCCTTCCAGTTGTGAAACAGGAATTGCTTTTGTATGAGGCTGGGTCTAACACAGTGAGACTAAACATTTATAAAATCAAGTAGGGATTGAAATATAGCTTTGTGGTTACTAACATTTTGCAGCAGCATATCAAGTTTCACATTTCATCAGCTGAATAGAGTCTGTGTGCTGGGCTATTGTGGTTCAGTAGCTGACAGCAGTCAAGTAAGTGCTGCTCTCTTCCTGGCTTAATCATTTCTATTACACTCAGTGTCAAAACAATAATGTCAGTGAAATAGGCTTGCTGACATTATAGATTAGAATTGAGTGATTCTGAATGTCCTGTGACTGAATTGCATTTTATTTCTAGAAAATTACGCATTACAATTGCAAATTAAAGAGCTTAGATCTCAACAGGCTGTATCAACAAATATGGAGCTGTGGACTCCATGCTGCCGGGGAGATGATCCATCATGAAATTCATGAGGTTTAATGTATACTAACAAGAGAACAACTGCTGAAATACTCGGCCACGTGTTGGAGAGGATCTGAAGAAAAATCTATTTTGTTAGGAGGGATTAATTCAGCTACACAAGAGGTGAGAATCCCTGGGGTAATCTCGGAGATTTAAAGGATGTTCCAGAAAAAAAGAAAAAAAAAAATCCTAGATTTTCTTTCTTCCATCTGTGAACCACCACAATTTATGAAGACACATCTCCTGAGATTCACTTAAGGAGCACATTCAGAGTTTAGAGAGCAGCCACAGTAGCAGGCTGCAGAATTTCTGAGTGACTGACAGCTACCAAATGACAAGAAGTAGCATTTAATGACTGCAGTCATCAGGACACTTACTGAGAAAGAGCAGGGCATTTCTGTCATCTGCCCTTTAGATGGCATGGACAGCAACTGTGTCCCATAGTACTCTCTCCCTCTAGTCTTATAATATCCTAGTGTAAAACACATTTGCCAGAATATGGGAAGCTCTGAAATACAAAACATATATTCTCTCTTAGAGTTTCCCTAGAAAATCAGCAACTTGGAAATTACTCTGGAGTTCATGAAATAATCTGAGGTTGCTCACAAACAATGAGTAAGACCAAGGTCAGGAAAACTGCAGCAGTCAGTCACAAACACTGAAATAATATTGCCTATTTGAGATTTTTTGATCAGAGCAATGGGTCACTTTTGTTCCTCTCAATACCTTGTAACCTTCCAAAAATATCCTTTGTGAACATGTGGAGCTTCTCAGATGACTAAAGATGGAAATTTCCAGTTATAGCAATTCTCTCATTCCACAGTGTTTTGATTTCTTCCTATAGTAAACTTTCTTTAACTGTGCAGTCATAATTAGAAGATGAATTCCCAGGAGTTGTTATTCTATCAGCTAAGGCAAGACAAATATTAGGTGGTTTGTGTGTTTGATTTTATACGTATTCTTCTAAATGGGAAAGTACATTAACCTTGTCTGAGCAGGAAGTGAAATTTATTCATAGCCTACAAAAGTTCATATGAATTCAGTATATCATTTGCAAGTGCTGCCATACAAGGAGAAAATTAATCATATTATTCATACATGGGAGTGTTTACCTTCCAAAACCAAAGTAATAGGTCATCACTTTCAAGGCTTTCTGAAAGTCCATTTAATCATTCACCAGAAATAATACAACCAAACAAGTAATGAACAACAGATTCTCAATCCAAAAGCTATGGAACACTTTACAAGTAAGAAAAAATGAGTAGGAAATATATGATCTGAATGCAGTTCATAAATTACTAAAAAAATCTACCAGATACTCATGTACCAGTGTCTTGTGAGTAATGTGGAAACAGAGAAGGCATCAAGTTTGTGGAATAAACAGTTCTCATCAATATCATGACAACATAATATTTATGAAGAGCAATGAAAGATAGCTGGGGAATAGAGGAAGGCTCCATGAATTGACGTAATCCATCATATTATGAAAATAGCGTTAGAAGTGACTCATCTGTGTTGCATGATGGAGCTTATTTAAGTTTTCAGTTAATTCTCAGCGCTGTTATTTTGAACTGGGTTTCAAAAAGCATTAGTCAGCAGAAAACATGAGTTTATTTTTAAAAATGGTCATGCTTTTAGATCTTCTTCATTTATTTCATACATTTTGAGCAAAGAGTCCAGGGTGGTGGACTCTCTTCAGTCATACAGGTAAGGTATTTATTTTTTATAAAATCAGAGTTTAGGTTAATCTACTAATACAAGGTTAGATTTTTTTTTTTTATGCAATTCCTGATGTAACTGGGAGAACAAGGAACTCTAGTTTTCCTCTGAAGATGTCAGCTTCAGTCCCATGTACATAAGGAAATATATTAGTTACAGAAGATGTGGACATGTCTACCAACTGTGTTTTGACATGATTTTTGCAAAAGCTTCATTACTTTTGCTCCATGGATGATTACTGAGAAGCCACAGCTTTACCCAGTTATGTGACTGACAACCTCCTTTTTGTAACTGAATGAGAAAGTTTGTCCTAATTTCATAGTTAGCAGAAAGCCAGTCATGCACGAAAAAAAAAGGTATAAGATTTAGCAAGGAACGAAGAGTGCCAGGAATACAACTATTTGTTATGGATAATCCCAGAACATCTGTTACTCCCTCCCCATGGGTGGTCCAGCTCCAAAATATCCCCAGCTTTTACCCCTTTTGCTGTGCAGCCTAGATAAAGTAGTGTTACACAGTATCTTGGTTAGTGCTGCTCGCTGTTTCCCACAGGCTAATACTAATTTTCTGGGGGAACCATAAATTCTGGGTGAATCACAGAAACAAGTTTAAGCTAAAAAGAGAAATTGCAGGACTACATGTGAATAAAAATACAGAACTTATCCTCCACAGCAAGTTTTGATTAATTTATGTTTACAGTTACAAATATGTTCTCTGCTTTTATCTGTCACAGTTTTCCCAGTGCTTTGTCCATAGAGCAATTCCTTTCTTCCTACTCTTACCCAGAGTGATGGTGGTTCCTTGGGTCACAGTTAAACTGTTTGACTCCACAACAGTAAGTGCAATACAATCTTTCAAATGGTCACTTTTGGAGTTTTAGCATCACCTCTGCCTTTCGTCTGCGTCTGTCTTTTTCCTCCCCTTGTCTCCCCCCGCCCCTCTCTTCCACATTCACAGGCTAGAAGGGGACTCTTCTCACACAGCAGAGCACTAAAGCTCTCTCCAGATGCTCCAATTACATCACAACCTGTGGTTATCACTCCAGAAGTGTGATGGAAGGACATTTCTTTTTAAGGAATGTTCCCAATATTAAGCTTTTATTAATGTGAGGTGGTTCTTTTCAAGTGCCTATGGCAAACTCAGTATTAAGAATGAGAACAGAACCTGAACTAATAAGCTACAAAACCCTTTGTTTGTGGGTAATAGAGTGGAATGCTATTCTGTTATGGGAATGGGCAACAAGAGAGGCCTCTTGGATCTCTCAATATCTAAAGTGCCTGGTTGCAGATGTGCAGAGTGACTGATTATGCACTTATTTTCAGCGCAGATCTACCAAACCCTCAAGCATTCCTCAAACATGTCTTTGCCCCCGTGGTCACTTTTACCTTCTTCTGACCCTCAAAGGTCAGTCAGTCCTTTCCTCCTGTCTGTCTCCATTTTCATCACTTTTCCCACAGATACAATAAATCAAGTGGGCACATCAGGTAACTTTTGCAGTAAAGCAGGTTATCTGCCAGATAGAGAAGCCAGAGAGAAGTAGAGATGCTGAGAACAAATTAAGGCACTTGGCTTTACCAGATTTTGGCACACCCAGAGGAAATGTAAAGGGCAGCTTTGATTTCCTCCACCTCCTGCCGTCTCCCTGCCCTGGACAGGCTCTTTTCATTTCAGTGGAGTGGGAGGTATGGCTTGGGTGGGGTGCAGCTTCCTGTCCCCTCCTCAGACAACACGATAGCTGTCGCTCACTGCCCAGCCCACCCCTGACCCCACCCTGCCCAGGGCTGCTCACCGAAATGGCCAGACAGCCCCACATGGCACAGAGGTCACCACCATGTCCCCGAGGCTTGCCGGTGTCCCCCTGTGCCGTGGCTTGGCTCACAAGGTACCGCCGAACAGCCCCGCCAGCAGGGCCCTGGGCAAGTGGTTTTATGCCAGGACAGTTACCTTGGGACTGCAGCCCTGGGACTGTCACCTGGGACCAAGAACATCTCCAAGGCCACCAGATGTCAAAACAAGCTGCAAAAACACATTCAGGAAAAAAACTGCATTTTAAAGAGAAGGGTTTCTTACACTACAGTAAAGCTTCTACCCTCACATAAAACATAGATCCATAAGCTAATCAACAGCTAGGCTTTAAACAAGAATCCTAGGAAAATCTATACATTTTCCAGTTACTTCTGTAGAAATAAAAAATTAAAACTCAGACTTCATTTTCTGATAAAATATTGTGACTAAGTTTGGGTTTTTTTAACTTGGAATAAAAAGTGCAATGTTTTTTCTGAAAAGTGCTAATTAAGTCTGGGTATGTGATCTAGGAAATACAGAGCTGTGTAACCTGATGGAAACAATCATTTTCAATTGTCAGGACACTTCTGCTTCTTTTCACCCCAGTTTCAAGTACATCTGGTTTCCACCTGCTCTATATAAAATTGGTTCTTCCCTTTTTCAAATGTGAGTATCATGCTCTCTGGTTTTGGCCGTGACTCTCCAGTGGCATTTAACTCAAAAAAGTCAGCTCCACCTGGAATATGGATGCAGCAAGATGGGAGGGAGATGGGTGTTACAGGAAATTTATTCTATTCATGAAGGGACATTACAAACTTCAAAAGGGGCAGTTTAGTTGGCACATGAATATATATACCAAGTCTCTCTGGTTCAAAACATAAACTGCTTCAGTTTTAAGAAGTGGATTTATATTTTGACTATTGCCCTCTAAAAATTTGTTTTGGTTGGTGACCTTAAACTTTCACATCCTCTGCACAAGTTTTGCAATCTGTCTGACAGCATACATCCCACATGATAGGAGATTTTCTAGGGCAAATTATGCTTTCTGTCTCCATGGCTTTCTTCTAGAGGGTCTTCCATTTTTCCACCAGCAGTGGCATTTATTGAAGATGATTGTGTTTTTGAGACTCAGTACGTAAAGATATCAATTTCATTTTAATTATCCCTCATAAAAGCTAAAATTATATCAATTTTGAATTCAGAACTGAATGCAGAACTGCAGCTGGAACATGAGAATTTCTCCTTAGATGTAAGGAAAAGATTATTTACCATTAGGATCATTGGACACTGGGACAGAAGTTGATAGAGGCTGTGGCCTCCATCCTTACTGATACATGAAACTCAATGGGAGATAAAATGCTGAGCACCATAAACTTTATGTAGAAGGAGAGAATGACAGACTTCTAGAAGTCCCTTCCCACCTGCATGTTTCTGTGGTGTGATTTCCAGCATGGCTTTTGTTCTAATGAGCAAAAATGTAATGACTGGGCAGACTGTGGTATGAAAATATAAAAGTCAAGAGTTTTTGTTTCGTCCTTTTCTTCCACCTGTAGCAGAAAGATCTGCCCAGAGTCTGCAAAAGTCCCAGGTGGACAGGCACAGCACTTTAAAATAAGAGCCTGTAGATCCATCAATGTTCTTCAACAACGAGACATTCAGCATTGTAAGGTTCAAGAAATACGACAGACACCTGCCACATTCAGGACAACTCCTTGGCCCTGTCCTCGAAATGAAGTTTTAATACCAAGTTCTTTCAGGGGAAAACAGGATGTAATTGTAATGCTAAAGAGAAAGCAGCTGTCCTCTCAGTGTCATCCAGTAATGTGGAAGTCCCTGGAAAGAATCTTTTTCTGCTTCATATCATATGATTGGGCTGATTAGGGAAATCAATGTTTTCCCAAGGCAGCTGGGCTGATGCAACCACTGAAGTGGGCAAATTCCTGCTGTTTTCAAAATATAGGTTAATCCCTTATTCCCTGAAGTACAGGATAGTCCTAGAAAAATAGTCCATGTAACAGAGGTGTGTGATGCAGCTTTACAGAGTTACAGATAAAGTGCTGCTACATCTTTGTGCAGATTGCACTCCAGCTGCTTTTACAAATCTCAGCTTTGATGATGACACATTGAGGAATTTTTTTAACGGACACTTCCTAATTTTATTTTTACTGGTCAGAGCATGATCTGTGCACACTAATCAGAGTCTGACTTGAATAAAAATCATTTTCAAGGCTGTCTATGCAGGCCCAACACCAGGCAAACTGGAATGAATTTAGTTTCAGAGAACCTGATGCAGTTATGAAGACTGCAGTGCCTGCAGCTGGACTGCAGCTCTGGCTGAGGAAGGGGCTGATACCGTGAGGACACCCATCACCCAGCCACCCTCCCAGTCCTCACATCAGCCACACAGAGGGGGTACCAGGAGCCAGCCGTAACTGACATGTCCAAGGCCAGGCAGGATGTCTGAAAACAAAACTGAACCCAGATATTTCAATTTTTAACCCAGTACTGGACATATGTTTCAATTTTCTCAGACTCTCCACTCTTTAGCCATTGTGCACATTTGGCACATTTGGAACATGTGGTATTGCCATGGAGTGAATAAGACAGTGCTTTTTCCTGGAAGAGAAAAGTACCTTGTGATCCCTTCAGTAAAAAACATATTGTAAAGGTGTTGGATAAAAGACTAGTGCAGTTAACTTCCAGGCTGAACAAAGACAATTTCCAGTATTGGAGTGATAAATCTACCAAATTTCAAGTTTCCACTACCTCTTGCAGAGGTGCTAGAACAATTTAAAAAATTTTTAAACCTAAAAGCAAAATATCACTTATCTATAAGCTATTCAACCTTTCCTAACTTAAATATGGAGAGAAAGTTGCACTTTATCTAGAAGCAGGCATGCAGCTGTGCAGGTAAAGCTTGGAGAAGAATTTAAAGTAATGATTTAAATGATTTAAAGTAATTGAATGATAGCAACAATTCATTGCATATTAAGCAAATGACCCGGATAGAACACCTCAGAATGTTACAAATGTTTTCAAAGACCAACATCAGGGGCATGACCTGGTACCTCCATATTAGTATTTTACTTCTAGTCAGGACTATTTTTGAGAGGAGAGTTGGTACCAGTCACTGTGCTTTTGTTCACACCCTAGAAGTAGTCTTGGCATGTATCAACTGGGTTTCTTGAGCTTGTTTTTGAAGATGTGCTGTAGAAGTTTACCTAATTTACTATAGCCAAGATTGGTCTTTTAGTCAATGGGAGAAGGCTGGATTTAAAGTGAAATTAAGGAGCTTGGAACATGGATAGCTTGGATGTCAAGCTCTTGGCATCTGTTATTTCACTCTACACATCTGCTTCTATTGGTCCTTACTTCTTGCTAGTTAGAAAATGCTGCTAATAGGTAATAAATGCATGATTATTGGTGATAAAGCTGCATACAGCATGATGGTATTATTTAAAATGTTGTGTTTGGTACTATTTAAAAAACCCCAAACAACTGAGTTCCCACTGTAGCAATGCTCCAAGTGGATGCACAGGAATGATGGGTTTTCAGTGAAGGAGGCAGGAAGTAGATGTGCCTGATTTGGTCATCCTCTGATGACCTGGTGCAAGCAGTCAGATTCTGAAGTCGTCACTTACACAAGAGAGTATACTATGTAATTAGGCTGCTTCAAAGCATAGGAAATCTCTCAACAAGAGTAAGAACCACAAACTGACTCTTCATGATCATAATTTGAAAGCAAGAGTGATGGAAAGTGTTGTCTAGAGACTTTGAACACAGCCTTCAGGATACTCCCACCAGCATTTTCTGGCTGGAATTCTACAACTGCTGATGCTGGATTTGGGGCACTATTCGATCACAGCACAACAGATGTGACTGACATCTGAAACAGGCAAACAATCACATTTTTCTTGAAGTAATGAGAGTGAGAGTTTATGCATAAAGCCAGCTTTATGCTTTTATTCGGGCTGCACAAGGACATGGAATCTCTTTTTTGTGTAGTCCACTGTTGCAAAGTTAACTCATCAAAAGTTACTGAACAAATTTGAAACAGCAAGTGAGTTTACACGGGATCAGCAATTTGCACTGTATAGCAGTGGTATCTTTGTTCCAGTGCTATAAGTAATGGATTTATTATACCATGACTCTTTGGAGAATTCAGACTATTCAGAAAAATGTGCTCTCCACTAAACCAGCGGAAATCTCTGATTCACATCTGCTGTAGCAAGTGGTTATGTATTTTATGGCATTATTGCTTTTCCTGCTGCCACCCGTGTTTCTCTACTGTCTGCTCCATTTTCTGCCAAGAGCAAACACTGGTGGCACAGACAGCAGAAGAGGAGGTGCTGCACCTCAGCCTCTTCCTCTGTGAGGCTGCATTCCCCTCTGAGGCTTGGTATGGTGGCAAAGACTCCCACAAGAGAGCTGAGAAGAGGCTGGGGGCAGCCAGGCACACACAAGGAGGAATTGCAGATGTACCACACTGCCACAGCTGTAGGGGGCCACAGCCAGCCAGTCAGAAGGAGGACTGAAAAACAGTTATATCCTAGAAAACCACAGACTTTCTATGGACAATTCCCCCATGAACACACGATGAAGAATGTCGAGTAAATCACTGCACATTATTGGTTCACTCAGATTTATGCCATCTCTGAAGCAGAAGACAGGAGGGAGTATGGGACATTTTTGCTTTCTCCTTACATCAGGTTTCAGAGGCGAGGAAGAGAAATTTGCTGACAAGATTTTATGTTTATTTGGTGAGAAGCAAATTGAAAGCACACTTAAAAACCTAGGAAAAACAGCAAAAACAAAAATAAGGCAAAGTCAATCCAGCAGTTGCAACAGTATTTTTAGACTGGAAAAATGAGTCCTGATACGCTCCAAGACTTTCATTGTTTCCACGGCTTGTCTATAAGTATACACACAAAAGAAAGAGCCAACACTCTAAATAATGGGCCACCACCTAATAGATGAGAATAATTGTTCCCTCATCCGGAGATCTGCTCAGAATTAGCCGAGTCCTGTAATTCAGCATCATCTGGAAGGATGCCAGTCTTCTACCTGGCCCAGTCAAGGGCTGTCTCTGCTCCGCACGGTCGTGTGAATGTCTCTTCAGTTCTGAGATGCATGAGTGGTGCCTCTTCTTTGGGTTTTCGGGGTTTTTTTGGGTCATAATGACTCTTCTGGTCAGTTAACAACTGCTGTTAGAAAAAGAACAGTTTTATTTCCATTGTTATGGCAATCTCACATCAATAATTAATTGCAGGAGGAACTATATGTTAATGATTCCATAAAAGCCATTCCATAGTATGGCAGCAAGGCAAATTTTATGAAAGGCTGCTGAAATGTTGTGGAATACATTCAAAGAAGTACTTTAATTTACAAGGGAATGCAAGTGCCATTTTAAATGCAGAGAAAATGCTTAACTGAATGTTCATTATTAATTAGAATGGACCTAATGATTAACTTTTATAAAGTTATGAAATTGCTCAGAGGCAAGCAGTATTACTGACAAATTCTCAAACGCGCTTTCTTCTTGCCCTCCTTGCGGTGACTGAAACAAAATATTTACATCACATTTGGGGCCTCATCTTGGCCCAGTCTGTTATTTCTGTCATTGTTATGTTTTTCTTTCGGGGTGGGTCAGCTGATGCATGCTGCAGAAGATGGCTGGTAGATCCAAAATCCAGGTGGTGCAGTCAAATATCACACACAAAGAATCGAAGCTTATCCAAGCAATGAAATTAGCTGAAATACATAGCCAGTTCCTGATTGTTGAAGTGGGATTTATACCATCAGCTCTCCACTTGGCCTCCTTGGGTATGAGAAAAAGTTAGGAGAGGAAGGACTGAAGGTGCAACACCACGTAATAAAAATTGTCATAAAAGCATTTCCTTCACAGGAAGCCCTGAATTTCTGTGTCAACAGAAGTAAGCAAATACATATTGTGCAATCACTTAATTCTGCAATTTGGCACTTCTGTTTGATGATTTAAAAGATCTTATGAGATTAGGTGAATAATTTTTCCAAGTAGAAGGGCTGTGGATAATAATTTCAAAAACATCTCATTGCTTCAGAAAATCTGAGAAATTATAAACAGTGCTTGCAAATGCAGAGTTTTACTTGGGAGCAGTAAAATGTCTCTGAGCATTAAGGGAATGGCATTCAAGTACAGCCTTGAAACAAAAGTATGGGAATGGGGGAAAATATTGAAAAGAGAGAGGATAATGACCCAGCAACACCGAAAGTAAAGATGATGAATAAATTATAGCATAGGAAAGGCAAATATGAAACCTAAGCACCAAAAATGAGGAATTTCTGACAATCTTATGCTCACTGTTTTTAGGGGTCAACTGGGAAAGCAGTGGCCACAATGTGAAAAAAAACTGTTAATAATAAAGTATAGGCTTAAAATGCTTATTCACTGTACACATCTGCATATCTTACTACTGGAAACCAAGATATTGTGAGAGGAAGAGATGGAGCAGGCACTGGTGTCTTCTCTGTGGTCCCCAGTGACAGGACTCAAAGGAATGGCCTGAAGCTGTGTCAGGGGAGGTTTAGGTTGGATATCAGGAAAAGGTTCTTCACCAGAGGGTAGCTGGGTACTGGCACAGGCTCCCCAGGGAAGTGGTCACAGCACCAAGCCTGGCAGAGCTCAAGAAGTGTTTGAACAACGTTGTCATGCACATGGTGCGATTTTTGGGCCAAGGTGTTCAGGGCCAGGCGTTGGACTTTGAGGATCATTATGGGGCCCTTCCAAACCAGAATATCCTGTCATTCTGCAATTTGAGAAAACCAGAGCAGCTGACATTGGAAACTCAAACTTGGTTGCAAGTTTAATCTGCAAATCTTGACCTTTCCTTGAGAAATGTTTTTTCAAGAGCTGCTTAAGTCACTGGCATGGTAAAGACCCAATCCACTCTGGAGGTTATGGAACCTTTGTGCCTTTAAGATCAGGCTGGAGAAGCGTCCCCTGAGACTGATGTTGGAGTAGTTGATCTGACTGAATCAGAATGGGAGCAGAATAACTAAGACGTCTTTTTTTCTCTCCAACTGGATTTTCTTCATGCTATGTAGTGGTTTTAACTAGAAGTCATGCAATTTAAAAAAAAAAAAAGCATCTAATGCGACATTTCCTGACCTCGACTACTTGATGTATAAAATATTCATAATAGATACCTCAAAGCTGTTACTTTTTGTTGCTTCCATGTGCTGAAAACCCGCTTCATATTGCAACAAAATTCAAATTATGCGTTTTCCAGTAAAGCAAAACCCCAGTTTTAGCTTGTTTCAGCGGCGAGTGCGGGGCTGTTGGCCGCCCCCTGTGTTTTCCTGCGGGCTGTCCGGCGGAATGGAGGGGGCAGGGGCTCAGACACAGCCCCATGGAAGACGGGCTCGCCAGCTGCCCGCTCCCAAACCAGAAAGATGAGGGCCCGGGAAGAGAAAGTGTGTTTCCCATTGCTCTGCCGCAGCCGGGTTTAGCCGGGCAGCTGTTGCCATCTAATGGTGTAGGGCCGGCAGTAGCGCGTCCGGCGCGATGGAAACCAAAGAGCGCCCGGGCAGGCCTGACCCGCGGACATTCCGCCTTGCTTCTTTAAGGAACCTGACCTGGAAGCCGTGGAAGGACCTGGGAGACCTTCATTAGCTTCAAAGAATGTATTTTAACAGAGCAATGCTGCCGTGCATGTGGTTGTAGCAGTCAGATCGGACAACCTTACAGGCCACCACGTCTGCCGTGGGCAGTGAGAGGCTCAGGGAAAGGCTGCAGGAGCGCGGTACCTCAGGGACTCTCACACTTAGAGGTGGCATTCGGCAAACTCAGTCAGGCCTCCGGTGAGAACAAAGTGCTTCTAAAGTTACACTAATGAGTGGGAAGCTCTGTGTGGTTTTTAGTGGGGGATTTTTATTTCCAGCTAAGCTCCTCTTGAGAAAACCAAACCAACCAAAGAAGGGACACCAAAATCCTCCTACAAAACCCAAACAAACAAATAACAGAATACAGTAGTAAAAGACGCCTGCAAAATCCAAAAGTCTGACTCTCTTAGTCACTCTCTGGGAAGTGACAAAGATCACATTAATAATACTGTTATTTAGAGCTCTCAGAAGCTGAAGAACTTCAAACTCTGATAAGAATATTAAATGAGATCAATTCTCAAGACCGATATACTGAACAGAAGACAAAGAGATCCTCTTGCTGACATTTGGCATTTCTTCTAGAAACCAAAATCCACTCTTGGTCTCGTCAGGCAAAACACAGAACTGTATCAAAACTGTAAGGGGAGAGGTTAGAAAAACAACATAAACACGCAGACTCACCAGCATATTCGCTCCAGATTTATATCTTCATTTATAGATTTATATCTACTTATAGACTTATATCTAGTATATTTTTAATTTTTTTCTTATTGCAGCAGTTATCCCGGGAGTCAGATTAAGAACAGTGTCCCAAGCATGGATGAGCTGGGAATGACCCAGGAACACCCAGCCTGTCACTACAAACCCCCACATTTGCATGTGGTGAATGCAGCCTCTCTGCACGGCAGGTACAGAGTCTCTGCAGCTTGTTGCTACGTGGCCGTGCTGGTAGATGTGGTTGCTATCTGAAGACCATTAAATCTCCTGCAGACCCAAGAGCTGATGTCTCTTGTCCCCTGGGTCACTGCCAGGAACCCCAGCCAGAGCACCTGGCCACGTGTGCCTTGGTGCCTGCATGCCGGCCGGATTAGGTGAACACGCACAGCTTGGATCTGGTGAGTGTGAGGGTGACAGGGTGTGAGTGAGTGAAAACAGTTTGGGTTCAGGTCAGATCCCCCCTTCCCCATTGCAAAGTCTCATGGTTCAGCTTTCCTATTGCTACTGTAATCCTGCAATATTAATTCCTACAGGGAATAACTGAGCCCACACCCTGAATGGTAAGAAGGAAAGTTTCTTGGAGACTTCTCTTCATCTTTAAATGCTACTCATGGGTGAGAGACCTGCTCACTATGAAAGTAGTACAATAAAAAGTATTGCGTAACAATTAGCCAAGGATGAGCCCTTTGCCCAGATGTTTTTCTAGAGAAGGGTGAAGCTCAAGAAACAGGTAATAACTGGATTGCTTTATATCCAAACAGCTTCCTGGGCCTTTGGCTATCAATAAAAACTGTCCAAATATATGCAAACACACAAGAAAAAAAATCTGTTTTTTGATTCTTGCTTCCAGGAAATCAATTACTCCTTGATTTACATTTAAAATTCAAGGTAAGTTTCAAGGCAAAATTGTAGGTAATGCAAACTTACATGTAAGAACTGCCAGATGATCTATAGAGAACCAAAGCTGAATATAAATTAAAATGGTAAAGTTTCCAGAAAATTCTTAAATGTCCTGTAGCTTTCCACTGTAATGCTGGAATTTGTTAGGATTATGCAAGACACTGGCAGACTGTAGCATGCAGAATTTTCACTGAGTAACTCTAAACCTGGGGTGCCGAGCCCTTGGTGTATTATCCTGAGCAATGAGTGCCAGGTCCCGGCAGCCAGTGGCTCCAGCAAGGCATTGCTGAGATCACACCACCCCACACATCCTGTGGGACCTTGAAAAACATGAACACAGGGGAAAACACCAGGGCTCAATTATTATATCGAGGTTATCAGTACAGCCATATCCCAAGAAAAATCCTTTCTTTTGGATTTCAGGTTTGAGGCCTTCTCTCTCTGAGATTGATGGGTCCAGAGAAAGCTGCAGCTGGACTGTGCATCCCCCCTCAGCCTGTGGCCACCGGGAACTGACTTTGGGAATGCAGTAGTATGGGGTGATGGCAGGGCAGAAGTAGGGAAGGGCATTGGGACAGTGCTTGTGTAGCCACCCTCCTTGGCCAGTGTGCACCATTGGCAGGGATAAAGCGAGAGAGCTGCCCAGGAATGGTGACTTGGTGACCTCCCTGGGGTCAAGAAAGCCCAAAAATCCCTTAAAAACCTGGATGCTGGAAATCTGTACTAGGATCCTTCCACTATTCATTTCAAAAGCTAGTACATCATGATAGGTAACAATCTGTGCTTTCATCTGTGTTTCCTCTTTTCTATAAATCTTTGAGGCAAAGCTGTATCAGCAAACCCACATAACAGTGCTATATATACCAATATGTAAACTGTAAGCTGTCTGCATGTTTTGTTTCGGGCTTTTTGCAAATCAGGAATCTTATGAAACCACCTCAGCTTGCTTGAGATCATAGACTTACTGTGACAAATACCACGTCCTCTGAGTGACCCGGGATGTTTGTTTTGGTTGGCTAGATGACAACACATGGGAGACAGGGAATACTAACCACATTGTATGATTTGGTCCAGCTATAAAGTTCTCATTTCTTTCTCTTCAGGAGAAGCAGAAAAGGTTTTTAGAACTTTCACTTTATGGCAAAGACCTGCTGAGTTCAAACAGAAAACGCAACATAAATTCAGTGAGATGACTCTCTTTTATCCAGACCATTGGTACACTTGAAATAGTGTAGAGGGAATAAAGTATGTAAAGAATATACAGCGTTTTGAAGAAAATTATCTTTTAGCCCATTTAAAAATGTTTTTCATTAAATGTCATCATGTTGGAGGTTTTTGGGTTTTTTTTTTTTTTTTTTTTTTTTTTTTGTGTGGTTCTTCCCTATCTTGAATTACACCTTTGATAATAACCCCTGCTGGGTATAGCTCTTTTTCATGCAATAACCTAAGATTGAATTTATTCTAAAATGACTTCCATGGATGTTATATCCCCATTGCTATTATTTCATAATTTACTCTTATCTAATCTGAAAGGTATAAAAAATTAATCTTGCTGAAGCCCATTCAGTTGTGCTCAATAGATATTCTTTTGTACTCTAAACAGCATTCCACTGGCATAAGAAGCACTATGTCTGTCTCTCATCTTTATCTGTTTGTCTGGTTCACTTCTATATGTTGAGACATTTACTGAATCTTTCTTGTGAAAATTTCTAGCTCTAGATAATGTGATCTGCCCCTGGGATTATTTTTATATTGCAAAAGCAGTCAAAACATGCTAGGTATTTCTCCAAATGAGTCACAGTGATGATTTCTGTCACCAAAGCCTACAAGTTTGGGAAAGCTGATGTCCAAAATGCAAAGCACTCTTGGCAAATGGGACATACCACTCACATAAGAGGACCTCCTTGCATTTTCAACTTCAGGACCACCTTATCCACTCCTGTCAGCAGATTAATCTGATAGACAGTCATCAGAAATCCAAACACAAACCCTAACCCCAAACCCTCATCAAATATATTTTAAGCTGAATGCATGAAGTGGAGGGGGTAGGCAGAAGTCAGAGAACTTCAGACAGAAGCTTTGTAGGATCAGAGACCATTTGCTGATTTGGTAGTTCTGTGACCTTCTGGGCTACATCAAACCATGTTCTCCACAAGATAATACTGTAGCAGCTTGCCTTAAAACATGGCTTAAAAATGCTTCTTTTGTTCTGAATGACGTGAGAAAGCAGATGGGGAGAGGGGAGATAACACAGCCTGAGGCAGAACTACTTTTTCTGCCCAGAGTGTAGTGAGTGCTCCGTGCTTTCAGGTTGGTGACAAAAGGGATAAAAACTGATAAATCAGAATTTTTCGCCTGACAGAGACTTTCTGACAAAGTCTTCTTGAGTTTGACAGAAAGATGGCAAGTTGCATTACAAATGAGTTCCAAAATACCATTCCCATTCCCCTACCCTCCCAGAAAATGATCGGAATAACATAACTTATTACCCCAGTGATTTGTAGGTTAATAACTGTAGTAATTTTTCATCCATGCTAATAAATAGGCTGCCTGTATTTAAGCTAACAAAGTACATGCAGTAATAGCTTTGATTTAACAATGTTATTTCTTAGGAGCATGAACCTTAACTTAAAAGCTTTTTAAATTTTGCCTTGCAAATGATGCATCTACCCGGGGAAAAAATAAATTGATTCTTAGTTTCCTACCAAAAAATGACGGAATAAATCTGTCCTTAGAATAGCTTTTGATGCTGCATTAAATAAATTAAAATACATTATAGGGAAATTGTTATACTGGAAGTGAGTAGATGAGTGAAATCCTACTTTTAAACAGCAATTAGCCATTTCTCACTCTTAAAAATTATAGAAATGAACCAGCATCTCCCCAAGTGCAGTTTTCTACAAAAGTTACTGTTTTGGACAACGGACTGCAGTATTATATTCTGAGAGGTGTCACAAACCCTTTTGAAGGACTAAATTCAAATTCAAAGGCTCTTGACAAGTGGGGGAAATAGGCTAAAATCTGAAGGTAACTCATGGTGGATTACGGATTAAATGTGAGTCAGCTATGTGAAGCTACTGCAAGCTGAGAAAAGTTATATACAACATCTGGGATGTGATCATTGTAGTGTCCTCTCTGCTGGTTAGACCTGAGCTGCTGCTTTTTGCACTCCAATCGAAAGAGATGGGAATAACTTTCCATCTTGTGTGGTTCGTAGGGCAGCTTAGGCCAGTTTGGGGTAAGGACCCCAAGGAGAACAGTAATATAGGGAAGGTTTAATGTGCATATAAATGAGAAGGAAAAGCTGAAGGCTCCCTACCATGTCTCTTCTAAAACAGGAAATTGAAAGGTTCTAAAATGACAACTTTCCAGTGAGGAATACAACATGCCTAGATGTTTCTCCTGACCACAGTGAGGGAAAAACCAACTTAATTTAATCAAAATCCATTCAAATTAGCCATTAGAAAAAGCTTGTCTGTCTGCAAAAATACTGGAGAGCATGGGAGGGCATGGATTTTCCCATTTTAAAATGTTTTCAATAGGTATTAAACTATCACTGACAGATCTCTGCTCATGTAAGTTTGAATTCATCCTTCTGCAGAAGTATAGACCAGATGACCTCTAGAGGTCCTTTCCAGTTCCATCTCTATGGAGCTACGGGGAGCTCTGAGCTAACAGGCAAAGGAAACTGCAAAAGCTACTGAGTAACAGCTCACTTGGTTGAGAGGGTTTTTTTTCATCCCTGTCACTGGCAAACATCCATATTTTGAATTTATTCGATGCTGAATTGCATCCAAATAAGTGTCTACACATAGCTACAAATATGTCCGGCAAGCCAAAATAATTGTTTCTTTTAATATGAATCATCTTGAAGAGCATTTTATTATTATAAATGAGAAAGTTTCTAAAAATATATTATGCCCTATTTGGCATGGTATTATAAAAATACCATTGTATTAGGTTTAAAAATGTCCCCTCCCTGCCAAGTCTTACCCAAGTTGACTGGTGTATCTGAGGGAAGAATTTGGCCTACTGTAATTAAATCCAAATGTTGCATCAGAGTTTAACTAGTCCAAGACTTTGCTTTTTGGTGTAAAGACAGTGGAAATTTTTTTAGTCTTTCTTTTTCAGTGTCTGTGGACTGCAACAGGCCTTCCATAGGTTTTAACCATTTGATGAACACCATTCAAAGCAATGTGTCTGCCCAGCATGAAAGAATAATCATGGCTTAGGGGCATTAGAAAGGTAGACTTTATAGCTGGAAGTGAGCTTTCCCTTTCTAGTTCCTGCTCTCTGTGTTTATAAGGAGCAGACCCTGATGGCAGCTGATAGAGAAATACACCTGAAATGTGTTGATAATGCCTAATATGAATTCTGAATCCACCAGTACTTAGACATATCTTGTCTGTCACTCTAAGGGGAACTGCTGACCTTAAAGTAGCCCACTGTCAGTGGAACACACAGGGCTGGATTCTCCATCTGCTAAATTAATTTTGTGAGTCTCACAGATTGAAAGTGGAATTTTCTTTGGGAAGTTTATCCCTTGCTGTTATAAACCTTACTGGTGCAACACTGGTAGAAGGCTGGCATGGGATATCACTCCATCTTAGCCAGAAAGGGATTTTTTAAATCAGCATTACAAGAAAGGAAATAGGTGGAGTAAGAAAACGAGGACAGGGAAGATATAAAGATATGCGAAGGTAATGATAGAAAAGAAAATTTGAAAGAGTGAAGCTGCACTGTGTTATTTCACACTTTCAGGTAGTTTGAAATGCCCCAAATCTCTGCCATTCTAAGTTAAAGCATAACACAGTAATTTAGAATAAGGGATGTCTTTCCCCTTGAATGTCTTTGTGCCTCAAAAGGAGTTTCTTCTTAAGGATTTAATAGAGCAAACTTGCACTGAGTACAAAGAAAAGGGCAGACCCCTTCTGTTGTATTGTATTTGCTTGTTCCATCAGTAGGGTTGAATCTGATGAGTGGATGAGGAAATGATCCCTAGGGACCATAAGACTTCTCATCAGAAATTATATGTGCACATCTGCTTGGCATAGTTTGCCCATAGGGCTTTGTTATTGCCCTTATTGGGGAGTTTTCCACAACCCTGTGGAGAATAAGAATAGGCTTGGTGCTGGTTGCCTAAAAGTACACGCCCAGCAATGCAATGGTTTGGGCTTGGCTCAAAAGAGTAAGTTTTAATGGGGCTGACTTTCAAAAACTGCATGTTTATGGCTGGAAAAGTATATCTGCAGGCATTACTTTTTTTCACGGGGTACAGCTGTTGGAAGCCATCTGGCCCAGGACAGAGCTCTCTTTTGTTGGCTTACAAAACCACTTTCCTCAGTACCCAGGATGGGTGAAACATCACATAGAAGACTGTGGGATAAAAGATGTAAAAATTATACCACATTGTCCACTGTGAGGTAGAATTTTAGGAAGGAATATTATAGGTATTGTTCTTTAGGCTAAAAATTAGATTCTGCTTTCAAAATAGGTGTCAATTTAGCATTCAAGTGAGAAGCAAAATCATTGTGAATATACTGTAACTGTGAAGACAATTGAACTCACATGCTAAATGATAGAGACTATATAGAAATTTTGCTATACTACCAGCCACTTTTCAAAACTGATCTATAACTTTATCATAATCTGATTTCATAGCTTGGGAAAAAAGCTTCACAAATTAATTAGTATGTTATTCACCTTGTATACTGCCCAAAATGTTAACCTGGTCATATCTAGAATGGAGTGGAGTGGAATGGAATGGAATGGAATAGAGTAGAACAGAACAGAACGGAATGGAATAGAATAGAATAGAATTTTTCAGCTGGAAGGAATTTACAATGATTACAAGTACCACTGCAAAATACGAGCAAATCCAAATGCAGCTATTCAAACTGTTTGTCTTTTCACAGATCACCTCTATGTTTCAGAAACAGCCCAGATCATAAAACTTAATTAAAATTTTGCCATTTGTTTTGATCACTCTTGTATTAAAAATATTTAAATAGACATAGCAGAACTAAGATAGCTGGCTTGGGATATTATTAGATGTACTCATTCATAAAGGAGCGAAGTAAAAAATTTAAATTACATTTATGCTTCTCTTAGTATTATTTATGAAAAGATCAAGTCCTCAGTCAAAAAAAATCTTCCAAAAGAACTGATGGGCAAAACTTGACAGATAAAAAAATGGTTGTGTGGGAAAGAAATGAGCCATTCACATTAACAGACGATTAAATCCTTAAAGATAAACAGAGACTGATATCAGAAACTGATAAGAGACTCTGACAAATATAGCAGCACTCAAGCAATTCAAAAGAATTCCTGAATTCCCTGGATATATGTAAAAGGATATGCTAGGCAATGTAGGGTGTCCATATCCCATACATTGAATTAGGAGTGCTGCAAGATTGAAGGGGAGGGGAAGTGGAGGAGGATGAGAAGGTTCAGCAGTAGATTATATTAAGACTTGGAAAGATGCCTCTTCTAAGCCATATTAAATACAGAAAAGGTCAACATTTTTGGCATTCAGGCCAAATCTAAATGAGAAGGGTTCAGCACTGCACAACCCCTGTAATATGCTGTCAGCTCTTTAGCAGCTAGAAAAGATGTTATCAGTAGAGGCAAGAATGCAGAGGAATATTCTTGGAGGCTTAAGGAAGATAAAAGAAAGGAATAAGATATCACTTTATATTTTTCTTTTCTGAGGTCAAAAAGATCTATCAAATACACAAAATTTTATATAATAGGTGCCTGAACAGGAGATTTTATTCTGAAGGGAATGAAAAACAAAAGATATCCCTTGAAATAGTTCATCAGTCCATCAAAGCTATTTCTCTCTTGACCTTTTAGTCAGGATGCCAGTGACGTGCAGCATTAGTTGGTATAAATACAAGACTGGCCATGTGATATTCAGATATGATGGTCTAGCCATAGTAAGTGGAGAAGTGGAAAGAACACACAGAAGAGTAGGACAGAATTAACCAAGCCCCATAGACTTACCCTTCTGTGTACCCTTAAATGAAAATCTTATATTTAACTGGCTGCCTTTTGCAAGTCTGGAGATACAAGGCAAAGGTAGCACTGTTGGCCTGTACCCTTTAGCAGGGCATGTGGAAATGTCTTGGTTCAAAATAACTAGCTAAGGCTCACTGAAAGAAGTAGCAAGCATTAGATGTGCTTTACTAAGATAATAATCATCCTAATTAGAGAAAAAAAAAAATTATATTTTCTAGTTAGCACAAAAGTGGCCCAGAGTCTGGAATTATATTTCAGCTACTGCCCTTAATGGACTGCATAGTAAGTTATAACAGCTAAACCTTTGCTTCTATTTTATTGCCTCAGTCACAAGGTTTTAAGCTCTATTTATACAAGTGGTTTGAGTTATAAAACACACATTATTACTTAAAAGTAATTGAAAATAGCCTCCCAGACAAACAGAGATCTGGCCACCTGAACTGTAAGTTTGCCTAGGAAAACTATAATTTGATAGGTGTGTGACAAATGGTAGATATCCGGCACTAATTCTTCTGCATGTCATTCGATACAAAGATGTAAGGAAAACAGTAGCAGAAGTATACACAGTTATTTCGAGTTTAAGTCACTAGGAAAATTATTGGGAAATTGCAAATGTCTCCCATTAACTTTTTAACTTTATTAGTATGTTTTCAATTTAGCTGACAAGCTCCTCTTTTGCAGGTCCTCCAGGAATGTGTAGAAAAATAAGGTACTTGATAAAATGTTTCCATGCAGAATTTGGTTTCAGCCATGCAGTAAAATGTACACACTTAGGCTTTTTCCTCTTTAGGCTATTGGAAACTGGAAACGTTAGAGAAAAGGTACTTTGCTTGTCGCAAGATAGACTTTTTTAGTAATGCACCTTACATGTCTAAAGAGAAGCAAGCATGGAAACTAAAAGTTGCAAGAAGAAAAAAATAATCATATTAAAAGAGGTAAAGTAATTTCGGAGTCTTCTACTGACAAAAGACTCAGGACTTAATCCTACTGTGGTTGAAGTCAAAGTAAATTATTTAAATCAAATTTGATCTCCTTCTAACATAGGAAGAGGGCAAGTACATCTGGAGTTACTCGAATAAAAGCTATTCCAAAAGGAATTTTCTGTGGCTACAGAGGATCATGGCCAATTTTAAGTTGTTTCTGGTAAGCCTGGGTAAAACTTTCAAAGTCAAATGAGTGTCCTTGAAGAGACTTAGGCACTTCAGAAACTTTTACTCCATGCCTCTTTCCAAACCACTTTTGTGTGTTTGCCTCCAACATATGCCCTTTAAATTGATGCCATGAGTGCACTTTGTACTGGAATGCAGCCGACAGTATAAATAGCTGCTCTGCTTAATTACAAAAGGAACATTGTTTTCTTCTAGAGTCCTTGCATCATCAGTATAAAAATCTTGTTTCATTAAATTTCAAATTCTGAACTTTAACTGTTCATTTAAATACTTCCAGATATATATTCTAGCAGAAGTAGTATGAATATAAGATAAACATCAAAAACCAGTATTTGTGTTTGCTGCAGGAAGTGGCTTTCAGTAAAAACTGAGATAATAGATCTAAATCCCCATAATCAGTACAGTTGCATGTCGTGCTAGCAATTGTTTTAAGTGGAACTTCCCTTCAACTCCAAAGAAAAAGCCTGCTTTCAAATTTTAGTCACTGTATTGCCCTCCCCCAGTTAATATTGCAGACTGTAAGTACTGCAAGCTGTGCTACAGAA
This sequence comes from Daphoenositta chrysoptera, assembly GCA_013397915.1. Lineage (NCBI taxonomy): Eukaryota > Metazoa > Chordata > Aves > Passeriformes > Daphoenositta > Daphoenositta chrysoptera. The sequence continues at coordinate 1,543,391 of VZRO01004973.1, read as the reverse complement.
GGCGACCAGCAGCTTAGAGCAGCTTGGAAGGGAAATGCAGTCGTTGCTACTTTACAGAGGGCTGAAGAGAGACAGAGAATGAGCTATATCCTTTTATGCTCTCCATCAGATCGTACTGAACACCACAGAGTTGACTTTTCTCATTTCCTTAACTCATTCTCTACGTAATAGAATTTTGTGTGTATGTGCACACAGCCCACAAGCCCCTAAAACCTAATTAAGACGCTTTCACTGATAAAAATAAACATTTTAGGGTTTGACCATTCAAAGCATTTCTCAGTCTACAGGATGAGTGAAACTTGAGCAGGGTTTGGCTAAGCAACTACAGTTGGCACTAACACCAACTTTATTCTGCCCTGTAGAAGGAGATTAACACAGTATCCTCATCCCAGTAATATCAAGTGGATCTGGGAGTGACAGACTGTTGCACAGAGCTTTTCCTGGGTTGAAGCATCTGTCCCGATTGGAAGTGTTCAGGCATGGCTCCAGCTGGCTCAAGTGACAGCATTGCCTGTGTCAGGGCTGCCAGAGTGTCCCTGTTTGTGGGACTGTAGCCACCAGCCCTCGCCAGCCCGTGCCCAAAGCAGGAAAATGCCTGTGGTCTCCAGGACCACCAAGGGGGGCTTGGCAACAACGGCACTGTTGCAACGCGTGCCACACGCTGCTTTTAATTAGTCACAGGCAGACTTCTTCAAACAGAATGGGGTGAAAGTTTCCCTCTTGGAAAAAATGCTGAAAAGTTTAACATTTCAAAAACTCTTTGGAGCCTCACTGAACTTCGGCAGATCAGATGTTTAAAAGGTGTGGTTTTCCTTCAGCATTGCAAACGTCTGAGACAAGGAGGCACTGAAGTTTGATTTCCAGACCAATTATTTCCCAATAAGGATCTGAATGTGTCATTTGAACAAACGTTTTTAGGTTTTCAAAGTCTTCCCACCCATCCCTCAGCAGCTCTACTCTTCAAAGCTCCGTGGTTATTTAATCCATTGGCATTCTGAAATCATGCTGTCAAAGCAGGGCAGTATGGATTAGTCACCACATGGTGATCAAAACCGTACTGAGCATGAAGGAACACACACCAGAACCACATTATCTATTTGGGGTTTTCTGTTTCTGAAATCCAAACGAGTCATGGTGCTCAGTCTCCTATCATCAGTACCTAATTGTTAAGAAGACTGAAATGGTCTGGACAGCTCTGAACAGCTGAGTTGGGTTCACACCATGCTACGCCACCAGCACCTGGGGACAAGGGCAACCAGGGTGAGTGCAACTGCAGCTCTGAAGCTGAAGTTCTTCAGCAAGTTCTAGGTCTTCTTCCCTGCTAAAAAGAGACCATAGTTTAGATCCTCGGGAAATTAGGACTCTTCAGAGATTGTAGCTGAGATATTATTATGTATTCACTTTGTAGTCAATAGAGAAAAAGATTTACTTTACAATACTACTTCTGGGGGTATTAACCATGCCCTCAGAGTGCCTCTTCTTCTTTATGGTCTATAAAGTCCATGATTAGTTCACATGCTGACAAGAAAAGCATTTTCTTTCAAAAATAGTATTTTTCTAAAGGAATTTTTTTTTTTTTTTAGAATAGACTAGAAAAAGAAATAGGAAGCAGTAATGTGAAGTTATGAGTGAGGAATATGCCCTTTATGAGTGATCTGTTGAGAATGCCCCATTGAGGAGGCTGGGATGACCAGCTCAGATATTGACACCTATAGGGAAGACATTATATTTAGCTAGATTAGTCTGTTCCATTTTGGCCACATTCACCACTTTTCCTCATCAACCACTGTCCTCAGAGCTCTTCCTTCCAGCTTTTTTTCCCCAGGTCAAAACTCCACCTCCTGCTTAGGAAGCACAGATTGCATATGAACATTACACACCTGCTATTGTTGTCAAAACCTCTTCCTTTCCTCCTCTGTCAGATTTATATCTCTGGTGATCTCTGAATTTCACAAAAGCTCTCCAAGACTTTGTCTCTTGTCACTCTCTTCCCCATGGAGTGCCATTTCATATAACACTTTGGACCAGTTTGGAGAGTTATTACTGAGCATTTTCAGCTATCCAAAATCTTTCTCACACACTCACTGGGACAATTCTCTTCTATCTATTTTTTTGTTATCAGCTCTCAAAGTATTGAACCACATTGATGCTTTTGCAAGGCTGCCACCAAGAATTGCACCATGTAAGTTTTGGTGCCTATAGAATGCTATTCAGACAGGAAAAAAAAAATCTAATTTCTAGGCTTATGACTAGATGCATTTTGTTGCTACCTGTGGTGCCTGGAGCTAGAAGAGATGTATTTGAGCCTTTAAGTCCTCCTAGATTAAATGTTCTATGCATAAATATACAATAGGACAGGAAAAAAATAAGCTCTGATGGAAAAAATAAAAGTAAAATAAAAGAAGTCTCATTCTTTTTGCTAACAGACAACTACTCATTTTCATTCATGGTTCCTCTCAGTTCAGGGAATGGTCACAAGCAGGTAGGAATGGGAACAGAAAGGGCACTTTGGGCACCACTGTCTATCTCAGGATGAGTCACAGAGATGAAAAGAAACATCAGCAGGATGACAAGGCATCCTGGGCCTCAGACCCTACCATAGCAGTTACAGGATGCACTTTCTTTAAGGAAAGGTACTGCTTTTAGCGGTGTGAGGGGGATAACTGACTCCTCCCCTAAAACAAAAATAAAGAGTCAATGACCAGAGCTAATACAGCTTTTTTGTCTGTAAGGTACCTCTCAAAATGGAGAAATAAAGAAAGATGCTGCTTATATTTGTGCCATTGTGTCAAATGACTTCTCATACCCCCCTCATATGATGCATTACAAAAGGCTTCTGAGTAGCTTTTCACAAGTAATACACTATGGAGGAAGTTACAACGACTATAATAAAACCAGGAAAGATTTCTATGATGAAAGGTGAATTAGCCATAAATAAGAAATAAAGAGAAAATAAAATCTTGCTTACACTGAGAGCTGAAACTTGGAAATAAGAGGTTGGGACACCTTCAATTAGAGTATCAGGCCAAAGTATTTCAGACATTTTAGAAAGCCTGGACAACACAATCACACTTACTTATTTGCCTTATTTGCATTTTAAAATTCTGGGGTGTGCAGGAAGTGACAAAATACCACAAAAGAACTCATGTCTTAATTTTTCTGGCTGACTGTGACTGGGAAAGTACCAGAAATATCAAAGGACTTTTTTCTTACATTTGCAAGTAAAAAAATTAAAAGGTAAAAAAAAAAGCAGCTTAACTTCTGCAACTAGTGCTGAGTTAATACCCATGATCTGAGGTTTCTTAGAGTTGAGTAGGCAATTTCCTGATATTATTAATAAAGTGAATCAGGGTGAGAGATGGAAGATCTAGCAGTAAAATGCCATGAACTGTAAAACAGAAAGTCTGGGCTACTCTTCTTTTGCATCATTGTCTCTCTCTGTGACCTTGGCAAAGGGCATGTTCCCTCTTCAGTTGGCTTTCCCCTTGTGAAATGGGGGCAGTAACATTCTTCCATTCCACAGAGTGAGAATCATTGTGTGTAATGTGCATTCTTTTCATCAATTATGAGGATATCTGCAAATATTTTATGAGTAAAAATAATTCACCTATTTGACACAGCCCTTGGGTCATCTTACTTGATTTGATGGCATTTTTAATGTAAGAAATACTTCTTTTCAAGTTGAACAGTTTCAGTTATCCTATATGTTTATTGCCTGTGTAGCTGGTTATCCCTGAATTTAATTATTGATGCTGTCTAAATACAAAATTTTAATGTCTGATAAAAAAATATATGAAACAAGAACCAATTTTAATCTACATTATCTAAATCTATGTATTTTTTAATACAAGAATCTCTTAGCTAGAATTCCTCAATGTATGAAATGTATATTCAGAGAACCTGGAGTCCCAGGGTCAAAATACCCATGGTGTGACATGTGGCAGTCTAAGTTCATCACTCAGATGAACAACCACAAGGTGGAGATGTTACAAGCTCTTACTGGCAAATACGAAGCATAGTGCCTAACAGTGATTTTTCTAGTTTTTGTCTAGGGAAATAGGATAGCATTTTAAATTAAAATTGTCTCCAGTTAACAATTACAGTGCAATGAAAGTAAAGGAAGTCTGTAATAGCAAAATAATTAAAAGGAAGGCCATTTGTATCTTGACCTTGAAATTAGTTCCTTATATTTTATAAAATTTAATGACACTAACTTGATTATTTCTCTCCATAAAGGAACATGATTTATGTTCATGAAATAAACTGCGTATTTGATAATTATATATCTAGACTGCAAGTCAGCTTTGTACAGTCATCCATATATCCCTTAAAGCCTTTGCACGGCCAAGCAGAAACTCTTTAACTGTAGGAGGGAGAGTAGCAGAGAGAGAGCACGCGCTGGAGTGTGTGGTATTTTAGCTCTGATGTACACATCTGTATGAGGGAATGCCACCAGCTCTTGCCATATCCTCACCATAAGAACTGCGGGTAGGAATTGCATCGTGCTCAGGAAACTTCCAATAGAAGTAAAGTTTCATAACTGATGACAATTGTAAGGATAAGGAAGAGAAAGAAATAACACTGGCCTTTTTATATTCTGTACCCAGTAGTTAGAATGCTGTGCAGGCAAAGAAAATGTGCATTCAACTCCTTTCCTTAAATCTTAGAAGTAGAAATTTGACTACAACATCCTGACCATCCAATCACTTAGGAAATATCCCTATAAAATGGAATCAACAGAATCCAAATCCTGCTTTGAATAAAAGAGCAAGATGGTCTAATTATTCTACTGCAATTCGTGTAACCTTCTCCTGACCTACATTATTTTTAATTGATCTTGTGCATCTATATCCCAACTTTTATACGATTCATAGACTCATTTTCAAAACCACTGATATTTCATTGCCCACATTTTTGGCAGAACAAATATCAGAAGAGGTCTGTAAGATTGCTCTAATACACTAGAGCTTCTAGAAATTAACAATTTCTTTCCCCTTTTGGCCCATTTTCTAAATTCCTGCTTTTTGCACAGGCTATTGAGATGTGTCCTGTAGAACTTCCCAAAATGCAACATACTACTGTTGCCAACAATCTCAAGGTTTGTGAATGCAATAAATGGTTTATACAGAAGTGGAACCTAATCTGACTTGGAAAAAGTATAACCTATCATCCTGAACAGTTTTTACATCACTATCTTGAGACAATTAAGTCATTCAAGGTATTTTGAGACATTAAAAACATCTTTGGGGAGTAGTACTGGTGTTATCTACATCTGTTAAATTTATAACTTCAGAATCTTTTAAACTTAGGCATAAGTCATCTGTTCTTTTCCCAGAGATACAATCTGATACAGAAGGATCTAAAAAGTTCAAGAATCATTGCAGCTTTATGTCTCCATAAAATATGTTACAATGCTATATAACTGTTGGCTAAAAGTTGTGTATATGTTACATATTCATTGCTAAGAGCTGTAAATTTATGTATAGCTGTAACTTCTATAACAAACTTCTATCGAGTGCATCCTTCAAACCAGCAAAAATTACCCCTGTGGAGTTCTCATATTACAGAAATATTATAGCTATGTTATGGGAAGTAAAAAACGGGGATTAAAAGAAATTTCCTTCTGTGTTTCACATATACTATTTGTGTACCTCCATGTTCATCCTCTGTAGTAACTATGTTATTCAGAATTAGGAGAGCATGGATGTGGTTTATATTTTATGTATATCATTATCTATATAAAAAGTTATTTCCCTGATTCATTTTTCAAAACATCTTTATCATTCCCAGTATATAAGAATCTATCTTGCAAGCATGTTGTACAGCTTGCTGTTACCCTGGCACCAGTAGAATGTTACCATTGCTAGTATTAAAGCCTAGAAACCCTGCCCCACTCACTGATGTCCAGTTCAAAATGCTGGAGTCCTATTAGTGTTTATGATCTTACTGTATACATTGGTTTGGCTTTAAAAATTGGATAATGACAATAGAAGAACTGCATAATACCAAAACCAGACTCTAAAATATTAACTTCAGTAAAACACCCTCCCTTGCAAAACCCAGAAAATGACTGCTGCATCTGGCACTCCACACAAATTCTCCATCAAGCCCCACAATGAAGTACTTGAGGCTGATCCAGACAAGGGATGGAAATAAGAAGAGCCTTACTGTGGGAGGAAGAAGTAAATTTGCTTTATTTTCTTTATTGTTTATTCAGTTGGTCTCCATATCCAGAGCATTTGCAAACACAAAGGCCCTAGTGGTGTCAATTTTTTCTTATTATCAGCACATAAACCCACAATTACATGTTCATTATGAGTCACTACACACTTCTGCATGAACAAATGTAGTTAGACATTGTTCTGTGAAAAGGGAAAAATCCACCCATAGTTATTTCTAGCCCAGTTAAGGAGGCCCACTGAATAAATGTCTATGTGTGTTTAGATCAGCAAAGACCCTTACAAGGCAGAAAATCCTTAAAATGAATGAAAGTGTGAGCTGGTAGCTACTGTAATTGCGAGCAGTGAGTCACGTTAACTGAGAAATGGTGAAATATGGCCTGTTTTATTATTATTATGAGGGGCTATAGCTAGATTCAACTGAAGAATATAGGACTCATGGGAAGCCTCATAAACACTGACATAATCAAGTATTGGTTTTAACGCAAATTCATAAATTTTTATGGGTGTGGAGTTGTCAGGCAGATAATATATGACCAAAATCTGAATAAAGTATATTGAAAAAAAGCATTCCAGAAGGACTGCAAATATAACCTGATACAGTGCAATGCCACTGAGGACTGCAGTTTTGTTGGGACCAGAGCTGTGAGCAAAGGGGTACACAAAGCATTCCAGGCACTGCCTTTGAGGGGCTGGCCTGCCCCTTGAAAGCCTTCTGTCTTCAGAGGAAGCTTCCTTGAAATGGTTAACAAAAGGTAGCAGAGGAACATGAGCTGTAAACATACCGAGTGTATTTTTCACAAGATTTCTTCTTTTCCCTACGAAGAAGTAAGGATTATTAGGTTGGAAGATTTGCTGAAGGAAGAGATGGGGCCTTGCTCCAGTAAGTCGGAAAGCTGGACTTTTTCCGGAGAAGCAGCGTTTTGTGTGCAGCTATCAGCTGTTTCCCCACTCACCAGCAAAGCATCCCACACTGTGCGTGGAACAGCCCTTGTAAAGGATGGCAGCAGAAGGAGCACAGATCATCTAACTCCCAGCTTTAGGAGTGGCTCTCTCGCTCCACAGTCAACACGTGCAATGACCGGGCTGGAGGAAGATTCCAACAGTGGCAGCTCATGCTGGATAACGACTGGGGAAAAAAAAGCCTGAATGACCCCTGCAGCAGCCAGTTTTACATTGCAGATTACATAAAGGAAGCATCTAGGACTACAGATGGCTGCAGCTTCTTCCTGACTCTGACACAGAAGAATGCAAGGCAGGGGCCCCTTTCCTTCTCTGCTCCATTGCTGCTCTGCTTCCCTTGTAACCCCTCCTTGATACGGCAGTGTGTTGGCCCTGAGCCACTCACTGCTTCCCCACAGGCAAATACAACTGCAGTGGCAGGATGGAGGATGTCTTGCCAATTGTGAAATATTATATTCTGACTTTATGCAACCTTTCCATGTAAAATAAAAATGCATGCAATAAGCAAGCAAAATGGCTAATAAAATGAGAAGAAGCAGAGGGAGTCTAAGGAGAGAAATTCTAGCCTTGTTGAGATCAATGGCAGAATTCCCACTCTTTTCAGAGAGCCAAAATTTCACCCTAGGTATTCATAATCATTTTTAGCTACATTTTAGATAGCTAGTTTGGCAAATTCTACAGCACTTCATGCCATGAGTATAACTTCAAGATTTTTATTCAATTGATTATGTTTGAGCCCTTTTACTTTGGTCACGTATCAATTTCAGTCTAAGAATGATTAGCGCCTGGGACAAATTAGAGTTTTGCCTACCAAGTACTATTTTCTTGGTGCTTGGAAGAGGTAACATAGGTTTTAGGATGGTTCCAAAGGATCTAAGATGTTGGTGCCCCCCAGTCATCACGAATTTTACAAAAACCAAGGGCTTGTGTCTGGTCTCATGGAGTTGGTTGCCCTTTGCCTGTCCCAGAGGAACCACTGGTTGTCCCCATGTAGCCGGTCCCTGACACACCGAGATCCCGTTTGCTACATGGCAGCTCCACTCCAGTTGTCAGCCTTTGCTGCCTCCTTCTGAAGGCACTGTGAAGACCCCTCAAAGCCCAGAAATGATGCTGCAACTTCCCTCTGACAAAAGATTTTTCTACTTTGATCAATGTCAAAGATAGACCTGACACAGTGATCTGTCCATGCATAAACCTGGTCATGCATCGTGACAGTTCGCTGCATCCGCTCTGTGGAGCTCTGCTGGTGCTGAAGGACATCAAGAGATAAGTTTCAAGACAGAAGAGAGAGAGAGAGGGATTTCTGGAAATTATCTGGACTTATACAAATCCCACAGTATATTAAGTCAAAAGGAACCCAACTTTTATAGAAAATGATGCTTCCTAGCCTCAGAAAGCTTGGCTGGAAACAGCATCAAGGAGAAAAACTGAGTCAAGTTACCTGATCCATTCTGCAATCCATCACGTGCCATGGTGCTTGTCTTCAGTACAAAATTACCCTTCATCTCGGACTGGGAATGGTTAGCAGCCTTTGTTCAAACTGAGCAGGAGCAAATAACTCATACACAACTTTGTGTTCTTTTAATAACTGGGTTTGTTTGATGAATTTGTCTACTTTGGACAGTGCTTTGATCATTTTTCACTTCAGACTCTCTCTGAAACAACCTTATATATTATACTCTTAAGGAGAGACAACCTTATAATTTATACCAGTTAAATATATATTACAGTACCTTATAGCTAACATAAGCCTTTTGTTTTTCGTCAGAACACTACAGCAAGCCATATTATGAATCAATAAAATCTCTGCCTTTCCCTCTTGTTCAACTGCATACACTTGGGGCCTGGGGCAGTGCCAAAAAAAATCAACACATACCAATGGAGGTCATAAAGAAAAAAATCTTGACATCTTCTCCTGCCACTCATTTTAACATAGTCTGGCTGGACACATAATTTACTTTTTCAGATAATGTGTTACTTGATTACTGTTGGTCACCTCTTAGCAGATATTTTGGTCAAATTTTCCAATTCTCTGAGCTGATACTTCTATTGTATGAATGCTTGTTGGGCTACAAAATATCTATAATAAAAAAGGGCATTTTTTTCCTTTCTTAATTTGTCTGGAAGTGAGAATTAGGCACTCTGAAGCTCATTCTTCAGGGGAAATGGAGGGGGGAAAAGATAGTAATCAGTAGAAAGTTTTAACCCTGCGGGAATTTCTTATTGAAAGTCCACAAGAAATAACATCATTTAATTTAGGACTAAAGGAAAATCCCTCACACAAAACATATGTTCCTTGCCTAAACCGCAGCATTTATTAAATGTTGCCAACCACAGTTCACAGTGTATGTGCTTACTTTTATGGCACACCACTTCTTCACACAAGGCTGTGTTTTTGTAAGCAGACTGTCAACACAAAAAGAATATTCACTTCTGAGTTTCGTTTTCCAGACTATTCAAACTACAACTACTCAGAAATTAACCAACTCTGTTCATGTTGGAGATGGTAGCAAACCTTGTATTTTTGACAGAAGCTGTTCAAAGGCTTAGCCAAGGATGAAAAACAGTCAAGAGGACTGGATCTGATCTGGGACTGATTCCTGCATTTCAACACTTTATAAGAAAACACTGAAATTTCAGTGTTTGGCCAAAGTGACTGATTTAACATCCCCTGAAGTCAGAGTCTCATGCTTGAACTCAACAGTGTTGGACACAGCCCATATGCCCTAAGTCGTATCTGCATCTCTAATTAGAAAAAAAAACCCATTGAAAACTCAGTTAAATAACACGTTGGAAAGGCAGGCACTAAAGTACATCTTCTAAATGCTCCTTTGTATCATGGCTATGATAAGAAACCATAAGAAGAACCACAGGAAACATGATAATAACTCTAAATAAATATGATAATAACTCTAAAATAATATATTTTACAATTTTGCAGTTTGGTGAAATAACACACAACCATTTTAAGTGTTGTAAATTATCAAATCCAGAAAGTTCAAAAAACTCTTCTCCCAGCAATGACCTAACAGTATACTATATATATAATGCCTGGTTTATAGATCTGATTCTGCAGCAGAGCTACTGCACAGCTGCCCACATCATGGAGTGGTTACAAATGACCTTACTAAGCACAGTTCCCCTGTCAACTTGCCAGCACTTGCTCTATTTTCCTGTGGGTCCAGACCCGTCCTGTCACTGTGATACTCCTCCCATTTATTTTAACAGTGTTGGAACAGATCCACGCTCACAGAAAAAGTTCAAGCAGAAGCAGGCCTTATGTTTGCAATACATTTCATTAATATTTCCTTTAAAAAACAAACCCCCATGGAAATGCAGAAAAAGTTCTTTTGATATGGTATGAATGTCAATAGAACAACTTCATTGCTTCCTTTTGTAAATGTGGCTTGGTGAGCTTTTTTAGACTGTGCTTACACAAACAGTCCAGGTAGAGGGGAGTGAGCAGTTTGTTATAATATTTTCCTGGGTTTACTTTCCTTCCCACTTTCCTTTTGTTAATATTCCCAGTTGTGTCCATTACTCTGAAGCAGTTATAAGTGGGTGTATCCCTCTGCTTCTTTTGGAAGTGGACTCCAGCCATTGAAGCACAAACCAATACAGACACGGAAAGCCCTGAGCACACAAATAAACTGTTTCCTGACCAACGGATAGTTGCTCACTGTGACAGTTCTGGAGGTCATTTTGAACACTTTGTATGTTTTCTCTTTGCATTTTGTACCACTTGTACACAAGAACATATGAGAAGCCACAGATGTGGTGTAGTCCTTCTCCAGCCAAGCAGCAGGGACCACTCAAAGGGATGCCTTCAGCACACCAGACAGAAGGAGTGACATCCCTAAGGTGAGGAACACAACTCCCTTGTCACATTGCAGCCTCTATGAGACTGACACCCTGTTCCAAGAAGGCTCTTCCGTGATTAAAGTCTGCAAAACCAATACCACTGAGAGAGGGGGTAAATTACTTCTTTTGTCCAGAAGAGCTGAGTGTAAAGCGAAACACAGGATTTTAGCAGCTAGAGGAACTGCTGCTGGTCTGTATAACCACGTGAAGGGTGCCACACTGATTTGCAAGACCATCTTGAATTAATCTATACCTCAGGATACTGCTGATGGCACTGTGATTACTTTGGAAGGGGCACCACACTGCTCAATTCACAGATGCTTATCTGGGAGCATTCATTGGCTGCTCCTCAGACCATGCAACTCCCTCAAAGATATTGCTGCCTCCATAAAACACATCTGCTAGAAGGGCAATGGAAGGTATGAACCAGGCCAGGGTTCTTCTGTGCCAAGAACACCTGCAGATGCCAAAAGTATCTTGGGTTGTTCCAATAAACCAGGACCTAAATGATTGCACCAGATAATTTTCTAATTACACCGCATTTTTACTGCAGATGGAAATGACTTCCACTGAACAGAAAGCGAAATGTACAAATGGATATTGAACTGCAATTGAGCCCAATCTTGCCTCTCTAAATAAATCATGGTTTTCCCATTAACTGGTCAGTGCAGGCTTTTGAATAACAAGTCTCTACGTGCATTTGCCATTCTAAATTTGCTGTACTTCATTAAAAATGTTGAATAAGCATAGTCCTCTTTTTCCTCTCCCAATTTTCTCTCCAATCGCTGTCAATCCTTACAGATTCTTGGCAGCTGGTCCCTATCCATACAAGTACCAAGTACAGTTAAGCTAACTGAAACATTGCCTTTAAATGAGAGAACAGAGGAAACTATAGAAAAAACCTATTTTGACTTTTCTGTGTTTCAAAGAACTTTGGCTTAGTTTGAAAGAGACATAAATTCTTGGTTTATTTTAAAAGTAACAATGTTTTAATCTGTTTTTCTCCCAAGCATGTGGCCAAACAAATACCATTAGCCCCACCAGGATCCCCATGACTGTTCCTCAAACTGAGGCATATCTGGTACAATCCTTCAGGAGCAGGATCTCATGACTTTTTTACCCCAAGATCTTCCTACGGCTTTATTGCTATAGGTAGCAATGAGAAAGGTTAACCTGGTCCAAGGATGGGTTTTGTGCAACGTCCTTCTGAAAGCTGCCATTGCTGAAGGAACACGAGGACAGTCCTGGTGAGATCACTCTGGGCTGCACCAGCATGTCCAGACCTCCAACAGCCCACCATTCCCTCATTCCCTCTCTGCCTCCAAGTGCCCAGGAGCGCTGCTGCTTCCCATCCTCACTCTCAGCCTGGTGTGCTGCTTCTTGCTGTCTTTCTAAAACATTTTGGGGCTGCTGCAAAAGTCCAAGGGGGCTTAAAGCCTGATATCAGTAAAACTTTGCTGACTGTCTAATGGGCAGTTTGCCACATATCTTCAAAACATTTCCATCTGTCAGATATCCAGATGTCATCGGTTCTAGGAAAGCATTGGTGTGTCTGTCCTCAGGCAAGCAGGTGAAAAATGTCTAATCAACACTACCCTGCTTCCTTGCTGGTCCAGCAGCAACCAGAGAAGACTGAAGAAATTACTCACTGTGTGATCCTGTACAGCTTGAAGCAAATTTGGGTATTGCCCTTTGCTACGTGGAAAAACTGGAACATTCAACCTTATTAGTCATTCTGTAAAATAAACTTCTAGTGCCAGAAGGTCTTATGGTGGATAGCAGAGAATTCATATTGAATAAAATTGAGATGTTTCTAAGAAGAATGGAAATAGTTTCAAACAGGACAAAAAGTGTTCAGACAGGATGAGACCTAGCATGATATTTTTGTACTCACCCTAGCAAATAATTCAGTGCAAACCACTGAGAGAACTCTAAATGCTCATGCAACTTTTATTCCGCTATAACTAATTGCCACATCAGGAGACAGAATTTCTTGGGGCAGGATATCATTGTGATAGAAAATAAACTCTGTTTTTCACTACTAATTAGTGTAGGACATTTTGGGCCATATTTCAATTATTCATTCTCCCTGGACGGTACCATTATGGTTAATCTTTTTACCCAATTTCTCTTTTTTCCTTGAATTCTCCTGTGTTGTAAAGTAAGAGTTATCCACCAGATTTTGATAGTGGTTGTTTATAGGATTGGATTAATTGTGGAAGAACATATTTTTTACTTAAAATGCCAACATTTGAAGAAGGCCCTGAAGATAAATGAGCTGCTGCTATTCCTCTGGAGCAATGTGGACCTTTCCTTTCCCAGTCGTTTTCTTGCTGTTTTCAGTAAGGGTGCAACATGAGCTTTGCTTAGCACCACCTTATGGCAGCAGACCCCCGAGGAAGAGGACTGTTGTGGCATGTGGCTGCAAGGATGTGCTTGCTGGATGCTGGTGGACAGAGGTTCAGACATCTGCAGGCTGGAAAATGCCTTGGTCTTCAGCAAGCTGCTCTGATGTTACCTGGAACTGCAAAAGGAGAGATCTTGCCTTGCTCTCATCTGTCAAAACAAGTTCATATACAGAGATGGGAATTTGACTAACATTTCAGAAATCCTTAACAGGGGTTGATCTTTCATTTTCTCATCTAGTGCAATAATTATTTTTGAACGTATAGACCAGTGCTACTGCAAACATTAACTCTTAAAAATTTTAAAAGATTTTACTTCAGCAAATTCTTTGTATAGACAGCTTATTGTAATAATACTTGTGCTATTCTTTTAACTTGACTGTGGCCACACACCCTGAAAAAAACATTGTGGTACTGTTTTCATAAGCTCTCCTTTTCACAGCCAAAAGCATTGGCCCTAGTTTGCACTCATAGTTACATAGGGTAGAGTGAAGAAAAACCCTGCCAGGAATCTGCCTGTGTTAGCTCCAAATTTATTTTTATGCCTTGTAAAGCTAAGGATCATTTGAAGACTATCTCCAAACTCTCAGGAGAGAGGAAAGTGCTTGTTGGTCTGTAAACATAACCTTGGTAAAATGATGAGGGTTTTTTTTGTTTTTTTTATACTCTGTAAACACATGTACATTGTGCTCAGTTTCCAAACATGCAGCTGCATACTCTGGTTTTTTTTTGAACAGTGGTATTGGTTTAGACTGGAATAAATCTTAAGCAAAATTTTCTATGTGGGTTTAAGGTTCTCACATAATCTGCTTTAAACCACCTGATACAATTCCAATGTGTCTGGCAGAATGATAGGGGCTTTGTTGGCTGCAACACTGTGAGAATAGGAAAAAATTAATTCACGACCATCCTGATGATAGCAAGGATAAAAGCTTTATAATAATAATCGTAAGAGTCACTGGATAAGGTGTAACTCGCTGTAACCTCAGCCCATGTCACATTACTATGGCCAGAAAATAAAGATCATTTTGTTCCCAGTGTGTCATAACATTATTAAGGACACATTACCTTACTTTGAAAGCACAGGATCCCTAAAAAGTGAGCAAAAGTCAAGTCTTTTACTGGAGGGTATTTACCACTCACATCAGAATTGTTTCTGCCTTTCAGTGGAAAGCTCTGGGGCAGAGATGTCCTTGCCAGGCAATCACAAAACAATTGCTTCAGGGACTAAATACTTTCATTAAAAACAGTTCTTGTCCTACAGCAATCTTGTTGCTCATGAACGCCATGTACTGCCAACATAATTGGAGCTAACGCAGAAGCCACCTCTGTGTCTCAGGAGGGTTTTTGGACAAAGTGCTGCATCTGTCCTGTGCCCAGTTTGGTCAGTTGAAGAATGGAGAAGCCTCATGCCTTGAAAATCTCTATGCTGAAGAAGACTCTTTCTCTGGACAAACTGTGCTTTTTCTATTAGATTTTCACCACCCTGCCCTTCTACTGCCACAGCAGCTCTTAGGTCAGAGGCAGTAATGTCACCTGGAACGAGCTCTCCTAGATAGCACCTGGAGAGATTTATTTCCTTCCCACTCTCTTCAGGGTTGTATCACATTAACTGCATTAGAAAACTAAGCTTAGTTAAAAACCTGCACCAACTTCATACACAATGGCCTTCCTAAGCTGCTTTACATTTCTCCTGTAGGAATATTACTATATTCTTATAGAAGGAAGTCTCTAAACTCTGCATCTGTCATTTTGCTATAAGTAGGACACATTGATACACCCAATTAAGACAACTTTTTCTAATCTTAATGGGACAGATAGCCCAGATTTGTGAGTGCCAACATTCCTACTTCATTCATGTCCCCTTATCTGTTCATGTCATTGTGTTTTGCTTGGCACTTGAGAAGCTCTAAAGAGCAGATTCAGAGCTGACTTTTATTAACCTATTCTTGTACACCTTCTTCCTCTCTCTGAACTGCCAAAATGGAGATCTGGAACGTGAATTGTTATTTCTATGCATTTAAAAACAAAGCACACACAGGAAACAATTTCTGGGGAATTTGTAATAGGCAAAAAGTATCTGAAAGAATGCACAGGAGCCCCTCCTGTTTTAAATTTTTCCAGACACTCGCCAGGTGTCCTTACCCATACATCACTGAGTCGAATAAAGCTCAGTCCTGCATACTAGATAGCAAATCACTTGCAGATATCCTTTATTTCATGCAGTGCTTCAACATCCACCTGGACATTCCTCCCAGGAATATATCTGAGTACTGTTCACTTCAAGTCCACACCAGGTTCTCACCCTTTTGTCTTTCATCACTTTGTCTTTTCTTTGAGAAAACTTCATGAAAATTGTGAAAGATTTTCCAAATGTGCATTTTCATTTCTCTCTCTCCCCCCTCCTCCAGAAGTTATTTCTTCTGTCTTCAGAGAAGATTCAAATTGGAAGAAATGTGAGGAAAAAAAATTCTCCCAACATCTTCAGAAGGGGGATCGGCCTCACTAGCATTGGAAATGGCATGAGGATAAAGGAGAACAGAGCAATGCTGTGCAAAAGTCAAGGCTTCCTTGCTCTTCTGCCTTTTGCCATCATTGTCAGCACCTACACTGGGAGCACTGCAGCTCCAGGAAGAGAAATGGGGCATTAGCAGGGCGTGTTTCAACACCTCATAGTGGTCTCTGCTTTTAGAGTTTGTTTCTTGTTCCAGTCTTTCCAATAGCAGATGATTGTACATAGGCATCAAACCAACTTCACTGGAGTTCATCCATCACCACCAGGTCACTGCTTATCTTTGTCCCTTGCCTTGAATTTGCCACTGTTCCACCTGGTTGAGTCCGAGTGTTGCTGAAACCTCCTTAATGTCTGTTTGATTTCATATCTCTCACACTTACAAAAACTGTTGCCTTGTTTATTTTATCTCCAGGTTTCAAATAGCTCACACACCATTTGCTGCTCAGTAACTTCTGCAAGTGTCCCAGAGCAGAATGCATGTAGCTCAAACAAAATTGGAGGACAAAAAGATCAAAAATCTTTCATGGCTGCAATTTTGCGTTTTGCCAAAACCTGTGTGGAAAGCTGTGAAAAGGGGCTTTTCTTCCTAAGAAGACAGTACAGATTCAGACAGCCTAGAAAGGAACAGCCTTCAATGAATTCAGGTTAATTGGGGAAAAGTGGAACATAATTGCTGATGAGCAACTAAGGACAAAACCAGAGAAGAAGTGAGTTAAAGAGCATTCTTTTAATGACTTGAGCATAAAGACAAAATACCATGAAAAATCTGGAATTTGCTGTGTTTTTCACCAATAGACCACATACCTATGAAACACATGAATTTCTGTTTTGTGCATCATAACGACGAAACTCTCAGGCTTTTCAGATGGGTTCTTTCACCTGTATAATCGTTTCCAGGTCATTACAGGGTAAAGTGTGGGTGCTCTATGATGTGTTCTAAGAATTACATGACAATTGCTTTGGCTTCATTTGCAAGAAAAGAAAGAGTGTAAAAATCTCTGTTCACTGAAGTTAAAATCCAGAAAACTACTGATTTCTTCATTCACAAAGAACCATTGTGTGCTTTTACTCCAAATGACTTGTTTTAGATAAAATGGAAGCATGTGAGAAAGAACAAACATCAGAGGCCCCAAGAGGGAGTCCATTTCACACGTTTCTTTTGGAACAGGCTGTCTCAGCTCTTTGCACAGCACACCAAACAAGCAGACTTCATATTTCATTAAAAGGCTCAATGTAGACAAAGCAAAAGATGAGCAATGATGAACAAAACCCCACTGTGTAAGGTATATCTTATATACTGAAGGAGAAAAGAGACGTTGCCCCAGAGAGGTCACAGTCATAAAAGATCTATAGCTACAGAAATCTCCTTGCAGCAAAAGGTATCAGATGTTTTTCCAACAAAAATAAACATTTTTTGCTCAAAAAACATCTTGTCTACCCAGATGTGGTGTTAGAAAAAAAAAAAAGTAAAAAGGAATGTAATCCGGATCTTGTAGAAGAAAATTGTGTACGGTGTTTATCAGGAAAAAGAACATTCCATTACAGCAGAGTCCTGGTATCTGTACATCATCTCTGGCATGTTATCCTCCTCGTTCTTTATGCTGATTCTGCAGTAATACCCTTATTCTGTCATTTTGTGAGATATGTTATTCTTTTTACAGCTTTGAATAATATGTTCTCATATGAAATGTTCTTATGGTTGTACTGAATAGGCCATGAAATATCTAAGTATTCTCTTTTCAGATCAAGTGTTTGCATACTCGATTTACCAATCATTATAGATAGGTAGGTAGATAGATAGACAGATAGACAGATAGACAGGTAGGTACACAGGTGTAGAAACGTGATCTTTATCGATATCACTAAAAAGCCATGTTAAAACACTAACTTCAAAGTGGAGAAGCAAAAAGCTAAGGCTTAGAGAGCAACATCATTTAATCTGTGTTTTTCATTATTATTTTATTCTCTAATGCTCTGGGACTGTAGGGACATATTTCAAGGGACTCCTCAATACACAAGCAATAATTCAAAATGTCACCATAGGGGAAAACTGCAAAAGTCACAGACATTTTATTCTCTGGATTAGAATTCAAAGGAAGTATCTAACATCTGTAGATTGCAGAGGCACTGCCTAAGGCTTGAGCTCTCTCAAGCAAAGTAAAACAGCTTGCTTAAAAAAAAGTATTTGGCATGAATTTAGACTTTATAAAAATACCTATCCAGTTTTTATGCAGGAATGCCACATTAATTCACCTTCAGATAATGGAAAATTTTCTAAGAAGTCCAAGGCATCTGAAAATGAGTTCTATGTACAACATGGCCTTAGCAGTCCCAAAATGGCCTATATTTCCATAGAGTTTTACATCCTGGAAGAGTCCAAAATAATTTTAGAAATTATGAGACATTCTTGACTCTATGTCCTGAGGACCGCTCTGCCAATGTTATTGGGCATTTAATTTAGCCTGTCTAAAGGAACCCCAGGTGAAACCTGCCCATTTCTGGGGTGACACACATAGGAAAACTCCTCAAGATGCCACAAAAATATCTCATCTTCTTGATAACTAGGAAGAATACAATATTCAAAATACAATAGCTCATATGGAAATCTGGATGCTGCAATTGAATTTCTTCTTTAAATTAAATTAAATTAAATTGATCTAAATGGATAAAGCCTGGAGGTGTTGGTACTCCCTTTACTGAGTATGCAGGCTGGAAGTCTGATTTGATACTGTTGAAGTAGCTTTTAGGTCCCTCTCCAATATTTCATGGCCTTGGTAGAGTAGTTGATTCTGTCACAAATGGATTTTGATATAAGTTCAGCTCCTGTCTTTGCCCAGGCCTATGGCAGCACGCAGGAGGTGTATTGAAGTGACCAGCACCTCAAAAATCCACTCTATCCACAAGTTCTTTAATGATAGCTGATTTAGTCTATTATGAAATGAATTATTTATTAATAGACAGGAAAAATAACAGACAAGACTTAGAACAAATTATCACTACACAGGGATAAACAAAAGAAATACTACTAGTAGATTGACATACAGTGCACGATACTGGTACCTTTTCATTTTTAGCTAGCAGAGAAATAGTATAAACCTAGGATTCAATGTATCTCACCATCCGAAGGCGGGTGGGGCACACACACATCGGGATCCTTTCACTTAATCTCCTGGAGAAGTAACCATGAAGCTGCGTCCAGACTTCGGGGAGAAGTCTCCGACATTTTCGGGATGTAGAGGCTTCTGCCTCAGTCATAACTCGTGTATCTTTTATAGTCATAAAATCGTGACTCTCAAACTCAGAAGTATCTCTTATCTCTCCCCCATCGGCTTGCCAGACTAAGATGTTGATTCTTAGCTGGCTGTAAATCACCTCCTGGCGCCAGAGATAAACTGCTGGTGGGCTCCTCCACCCCTGGTTATCTCTTTATGCACCAGCTGTGATACACAGAGCCAGAGAGCAGGGGGGACGTCCTGCCACAGATTCAAATCAGCTAAAAAACAACACCCAAAGAAAGTGCCATTCAGAACAAATAGTTCAAACTGTGGTACAGCCAGCTGCAAATGCTGGGTGCAGAGCTTCTGTGTGGGACCATTAACTAAGAAGTTTATAGTATTTTCATTAAGCCCGGAAAAAAAATTACTTTGATTTTCTGAAAATGTTTATTGGAGAAGTTACTGTTTTGAACATAGTTTTGAGATGACTAGACCATGGAAATTACTTTGAATGACAGCGGTACTACATCCACCAGCATCATGATGAAAAAACAGTCAACAATTGCATTGGTCACGAGACAGTTCACTCTGGAAATCAACCAAAGCACAACCTGAACCTGATTAAATTTTAAAATGTAGAACATCAATTTGAAATTTTGTACAACTGCAGATGTGATTACCCTTAGATGGCTTTTGACAGCAGAACCTGATGGAAAACCTGTTCTCCCGTTTTCTCACACAGGAATACTTGGGGGGGAAAAAAAAGGTCAAAACATGCTCTCAGCTGGGGGTTTGGTTTTCCAATTTAAGAATTTTCTGGAATATTATTCCCAAGGCTAGCACCAGACATTCTAAATCACAGCCTCAAGCCGAAGGCTGTGTTAGGCTCCAGCTAAAAAATGTCTTGGAAACTGCCTCTCTTTAACATGTAGTAGACACAGTGCCATGAAGGCCAGACCTCCTTCCCCCTCATAACCCTCTTTTCTGTGTCTTTCTTACTCTATTCATTAGACAATTTATGTGTTTAACCATCTGATGAATCATAGCTTTTGTTCACTATCAGATCCAGAGGGTACTGGGATCCTGCCTGCAACTAATGACTAAAAGGGTATTTTCTAAAACTGAAGCAGGCCTCATGTGGCAGTCACACTCTGGAGCATTAGCAGGTACTGGAGTACAAGGGCTATCTTTTGCTCTGTAAAAGGTTCTGGCTCATGCATATGCACACCAGTATTATAAATATTATTTTGTTGCTTTCCCTTTCTTTGGGAAACTCCTTTCACTTTACAGCCATGCAAGCTGCAACAAAGCTCTGCTCACATAATAATCCAGCTGCATCCCACTATGACAGTAATCCAAAAATCTAAGACCTCAAAACTTCAAGAGCCCTTGCCAGATTTTCCCTCGCCCTTCCTGGGTTAGCACTGCAGCCAGTTAAAACCACATTGAAATTACCTTTTAAACATGCCCTTAGGCAAAGAGCTACAGCAAAGGTTTGGCAAAGCTCATCCTGTTCTTAATGCTCTAATGCCATATTATTACTACTCACTGAAAAGCTTAATGCATTTAAACTCAGCCCTCGTGCCAAAATACACTGACGTTATTTAAGAGTTCGCCATATAATTTGAACTGATTGTATATTTATTGTTGCAGCAGTCTCAGACCGTAAAGCCTCCTGGTTTCCTCAGAAGCACTTATCCCTCTCATGTTTTGATAATCTCTTCCTACACAATTGTTATTCACAGCAGACTTCAGGGAATTCTTTATTTAATAGAGAATATTTATATTTCTTCTGCCTTCCATCACTAAAGTTTTAAATCTAGGGTTCAGAGATTTTCTGCTAAAAAAAGTAACAACAATACACTGCAGCAAAAGATCTCAGATTCTTCTGTGTCAACACACTTCACCCCTGGCATGCCCTGAGGAGTAGAAGTGCCTGCACAACTGCATTTTGGATGTGTCAATACATGCACTGTGAAAAGATGATCCCCTTTCCTTGTGGAAGCCGTTAAAACTAGTGTGAGCTGCAAAAAATACGCTCTAGGGATAATTCTTTAATTCCTGATGCCATTTTAAATTTGAAAGATAGATACTGAGAAACTGGGTAACTGTCAATGGCCAGACTTTCTTTAAAAAAGAAATCCACAACCCAGACATCTGAAATAGGAAGGTGCATACTCAAGATAAGAACACTCAACAGAAGTCTCAGTATCTGTGTGAATAATTTTTTTTTTACCATATCACTTAAACTTCTCCTTGCCCTCATTTTGATGCATGCTTTTTACTTCTGAGGCAATTCAGAGTTGGTAGCAGGGTGCCTTCACATAAAGATGCACTTCTTGCAGCAATTATAATACATTAAATGCTAAAAAATACCAGCAGTACCCTCAAATTACACTTGGGTAATTTGTCCAGTGACAGTAGGTCCCGCCAAACCATTCAGCAGCATCTTGCCAGTTGACCCAGTCTCACAAAGGTGCTCCTCTTCTCCCTTAGTTTTTCCTTTTACTTTCTGATATCCCTGCATATACTCCACAACATCCAAGAATTGCTAACTACTGGATGTCTTTTACCGATCTACTTCCAGCAAATGCTTCCTTTCACTAAATTACTCTAAGAGTTCATCTACTTGAAATATCCCAAAGTAACCTGCCTTGAAACAACATTGGAACATACCAGTGCCTTTTATCATGGAGATGAAAATAACTCTACTATGGCACAGACAGAACGGTTCAATACTAGATCTCTGCCTGCTCAGAAAAGCCCTCTTGGGCAGTGTGTTGAGGGAGAGAGATGCAGGCTGCGGTCAGCGAGAACAGAGCAGGTCTCAAGGGCCCCCAGGGAACTCCTGCAGAGGTACTGGCAGCAGGGGAAGCGTGCTTTGCTACACTACAGCTCTCCAGCTGGCCTCCGTGCCAGGAGACCAAAAGCAGCATTTGACCCTCTGTGTATTTAACAGGATCTGTGCCAGGAAAAGAAGAAAAGAGCCCACACACAGTCCGCAAATTTATCAAGTAAGTATCTTTCAAGAAGTTACAAACACTGCGGCTTTCTTGGGCGACAACAGTGCCTATGTTGCAAGTCATCTGTTCCACAACTAAAGATGGTACAGAGTTCACATTTCTTTTTATTTTTCCTTTCAGGCTTGTAGTTCTGTACCCTACTATTGGCCAGTTCACAAGCAGCTGCAAAGTCACCAAATCAGGCTTTGCTAACGAAGATTATTTTCCTATAATATTATCCATCAAGCAGCCCATGATGTCCCTTGGGCAAAAGTGAGATTATGAAAGAGTTAAACACTGACGCCTTTAATTTCTCTGAATATCCCACTGACGGCAAAGTAAAATACATCTGCAGGCTAAATGGGAGGTACTTTTATATTTAAAGAGGATAGTGCTACTGAGGATATGGGAGGCACGAAAAGAAACAAGACAGAAACCAAAACATACTGAATCATGCTGGTCAATTAAAGACTACAGCACTGTCATCCAAATGGAGGGCAGCAGGAATCCACGAAACTCTCAGCTTTCACCACATCCAAACAGGCGTATTTCACAATGAAGGCTTCTGTAGGCATCTGCAGTGAGTCTGGAGCCACCCACATATCAAGTATTTTGTTTGTTTTAAACTGACATGCTCTTTTCCTGGACTGATAAATGAATGGGAGATGGAAGTGAAAGGGAATAAATAAATCTCACATGTAGAAATAAATACATTTTTCATCTTCTTAGCATCAGGAATAGAGTTCTTGCCAACTCCAAAAAGTAGGATGGCAACTGTGTGTCATTTCATCATCTGAAGCTCATGGAGATAACTTTCATTGGAAAAATAAATCAACTTTGTCACAAAGTCTCTTTCAGCTTGATTTCTTGGCACTATACCAGCCAATACAAATTCACTTATGGTATCAATGCTCAAAAGTCAGAGGCCAAGAGCTGCAAGAACAGCCAAGATATAGTATTTCTTTAACATCTGGAAGTAAGGAAGTACACATTTTCTTAAATGGCTTTTATCAAACAGAACTGTGAAGAAGGACTTGTGTCCCTCTTTCCACCCAGACACCCCACTCTGCTGAATGCATCTAGTATTGTATAGCTTTGTAATCTACTTCTTCAGATGCTGGGAATCTCAGCATCTCCACTGCCTGGAAGAGATTTTTACTAACTCCTTAGTAAGGCAGCTTTGAGCGAAGTGGAAAGATGTCATCCAAACAACAACAGCACTCTGTGGATGAATCCTTAAACATGGGAACAGAGCCCATCTCCCTGGATCTTACTGCAGGAGCTGCTGCTGCCTGGCCTGGCTAACTCAGCCTGGGTGAATGTTTTGCTGTGAGCTCAAGAAATTCAGTATTTCCCTGAAAAGAGAGAGAAAATTACATTGAACAAGTATGTTAATACATTTGGTATTAAATGGTTCATGTGGGCAAGGTAAAGACTGTGGAAATAAAAGACTGTGGAATTGGTCCATTTTCATGATATTGTGATAATGACCTTATCATCACACTGTTTACTAGTCCATTTTCTGCACTCAATGTGATTAATAAATTCCTCCCTTAGTGATTACCAATTCAGATACTGTTGTTTAAGTTTCTTTTTCCTTTGACAGATTTTTCATGAAAAGCAAGTCATACCAACCTTTCCCAGAGGAAATTTTCATTCCTATTTCTTTACCTCCAGACCACTCCATACAGTGTTTTCAGTTTCAGTGAATCATAAGAAAAGGAAGGATGGGGTCTGCCATCTGGAAATGATTATGAAAACCTATTGTACTGAATAAATATGCTTTTTTTTCCCCTGCTAATTCTAACACAAAGCAGTAATATTGAAACAGATGCCAGACTAAACAGTGGAGAAAACAGTGCAAACATGAACTTTGCCACCAGCAACTTAAGTATTCAGCTTGGTCATAAAGGCTGGAGTGCATGAATATTCTGAAGTGGGTGAAATGGTCTGCTAGGAAAAGTAAAGAGAAGTTTAGGTAGGGTTTTGGGTTTTTTTTTGTTAACATCAGCAAAATTTGATGTCATTGAGAACTAGCCGGACTTAAGCTGCTGAAGTGGGAAATCACAGCAGAAAGGTTTAGTTTCTCAAAAAGCTCTAGGAAAACATGCATCTCTAGCACAGAGGAAGTCAGAAGGAAATCAGCTACAAAGAATGTCTGCTCTACTTCCTCTGAGACAAAGGTATTTCTATCTCCAGAAAAGGCAAAACAATCGCAGCTTGCCTTGGGCCCCAGCTCCTGCAGCCAGCTCTTTTTTGGGTTTTGTAATATATTTGTTGTTGTTGTTGGGATTTGAGTGATCTGGCACTACTATCAGTCTCCTTTTAAAAGAATTTCTTTTTTTGTTCAAAATATCTCTGATTCTACATTTAGCTGGGAATATGGCATTGGATTGCTTGACGCTATTGAACAATTCTTTTGTGTCCTGCAAATTCAAATAACGTTTTGCATATATTTTTTTTTGCTCATTTATTCTTGATTCAATCAAAACCAAGTTACCAAAACTATCAACAGTCTTTTAAAGCTGATGACACAGCAGCCCAAAGCACAGAGCAGGGGTCACAGTGTTCAGTACAAAGAGGTGCCCACCTTGAAGACTTTACAGTCATTGCATGCAGGTGGGAGTGCACGGAGAGGGTGGGGAGAGAAAAGCTAAAGATCTGCTCTGGGTACAATCAGTTCACCAGGTAAGCAGTTAAAAGCACAAGGCTTTTAAATACTCCTTCCGTTTGACATCTGATTTTTGTTCACACTAAGTAAACCTTCACCTTGCTGTTTCTCTTACAGGTACAGAGGTGATCTTACTGGTACAGAGGTATAGGCACAGCTGGCAGGCAGAAGGCTGGATCTGCACTTCTCATTTTCCCTTCATCCTCTGATTTTCCCTTCAGCCTCTTTCTGCATCTCCAGACTCCTGCTAGTGCTCTTAACCACCTCAGTCCTGTTATCCTATGGGACTTGATGCTGCCCTAAAAGTGTGGTGAGCCCTAGTAAAGTAAGTTTACCATTATTTGTTAACTGGGTCTGTGCTTCTAGCTGTGGCACACCTCACTTGTAATGCTGGCATACTTCCATCACAACACCTTTGTCTCCTTAGTGGCAAAACAGGGCAAAAAGAGTAAGACCAAGCAACTGGTTCCTGTCCTGTTCCATATCCAAGCCCCAGTGTCAGGATGCAATCACTGTAAGCAGCAAATGCAAGACACTCTCCTACCCATCTCTGCATAGCTGTCACACAGCAGCCCTCTATAATCTCTTCTGCCTGTGCCCCATGGAAAAGCCCACATACACAAGATCTTTAGATTTTGTCCATGATTTCCACATCATCAGAAGCTAGACTTGCAATTCTATTCATTATATTTACTTTTATGGAGAGACTGAGGAGATATTAATGACTGGTAGGCATAGAGTACTATCAGTCAGCTGACATAAGAGCAATCTACAGATGATATGTATTAGGGTATAGGCTATCTGGATATTCAAATATTGATGTTAATTACATGCACATTACATATATCAGGTGGCCACTGACCTTATAAATCACCAAAATTATGCCTCAGCTTATTTATCACCTGGAATCCCTAGGATGTGATGTTGTTCAATTTGATCTTCTATGTTTCACTGAAAAGTCAGAATGAGAGAATTCCCTGAAATGGTATAAAAAATAGCTACTATGAAAGCAGAAGAAGGCTATGAAAGTAGCTCTGTCATGCTCCACTGATTTTTTCAGTGCAGAAGGGAGCATTTAAAGTTTGGAAATTCTTATAGAAAGAGATAACTCTAGTAAGTAGACAAGAAACAGCTCAAGAAATTGGTTAGTTTGGAGAGGCCACACACTGAAGTTGCACAAGCTGTATCCCAGAGTGTCTTTGTTAGCCATGGCCAAATGTGGCCTCAAGTCACCAGCCCAAACTGCCTGAGGTCCGAGTGCTTGGCAGGGCACAGTTCAGGGTCAGTTCTTGTCCCCATGCGGGGTTTGATTTTTCCTGCCTGAGAAAACACAGTTGATTTGCCTGCGGCCAAGCCGAAACATGAGCCAATAACAGGAAGTGAGGGTGGTGGGAGAGCCTGGACTCAAGCCATGAACCAACGTGCAATTAGGCACAAACAGCATCACGTCAGAAAGCACTGCTGAAACCAACAAGTCAGCTCTGGCTGGAACCACCAGCCAGTTAGGTGTTATCAGGCAGTTATCTAGGCAGGTATTTAACTGGAATCACATTATGATCTAACTTTTATGCTACACAAGGGAGGGGGTTGATTGCTCTTCTTTTGCAAATCTTTGGGTATGACTGAAGAAGACTCAGAAATGAGCAGATTCTGAAATGTTTCGCCCTTACCATATAGACCCAAACTAGCAGGAACAGCTTGGAGACAAAGCACTCAATCTAGTCAGTCAAATATCCCAAGTGCTGCTTTCATTGATCTGATCACAGACAGCAGTTCAAGTGGGAATTTTCAAGAGCAGAATGGTCGAAAAATAAGTTTTGAAATTGCTAATCAGCCTCTTAAGATCTTCAGCCAAGTCCTGCAACAAGTCAACGGCCCAAACTTTTGCATACATGCCTTTCTCTTACTGATGGCTTGTGGATATCAATTCTGCTATTGGCATCCATGTGCCTGAATGGCCTCCTGTCTGTTTAATGTCTTGGAGCTAGGGAATATCTGGAGCTTCTGCCTCAAATGAATGACCAAACTTTCAAATAAGAGCAAGCTAAGTACATGACCTTGAATAAGAAGAATGAATAGACTTGAGCAGACATCTAAGGCTTAGCCAAGTAAGTGCCACAGCCGAATGGGAAACACATTGGTGAGGAGAAGGAGAAAGAACATACACTGAACAACGTATGAAACAACAGGAACACACATGGGTGACTAAGGAGAGCAAAATCAGAAAGCACAACATACAGGACGAAACTAAATCAGGACAAGAGGTGGCCAGTATGTTCCCAGAACACTACTGACAAGACAAGATCTAACCACAGACAGGGAAGGGCAAATCTGGAGGAAAAAGTTGTTCAGCAGGAGTAGGGTAAAACAAGCAAATTAACTCTTTAAAGCATATACAGCAAATTGTGGTCTTGTACTCCTATGAACTGTAAGACAAACCTTGTACCTGAATGCTGCTGGCACTTTAACACCATCCCACAAAACCAAACAGAGCAGCTCCCCCAGACAGCAATGGAAATCTCCTCCTGACTCCGAGACCACAGTTTGCTGGTTCTGTTGAGTCCTAAAAAGCCCTTGCTGAGTGTATCAAACATCTGCATTGAGCTATTTCAGGCACTGAAGTGTAGTCCAAAGTCTGTGGTCCCTTAGGAACCAACTTTGTCTGCAAGCCTCTCGATCAGACACCTGCAGGGCTCTCTGACGTAGCAGTCCAAGCCTGGGCAGAAAGCTTTTATGCTACATATTGGCTTTTAAACATGCAAGACTTATAATTCAAGGCCAAAAAACTACTACCAGCCTAGTCGTAACCAATGCTACTACAAAGTGCAGCATCTGGTAAAAAAATTCCAGCTTCTTAATGGTATTTGATAACACTAGTGGCACCACACATTCCTCCCTGTATACTCACTGCTTAGCAGAATAATTTCAAAAGTGTGTTGATAAATTGGAGAGGCTGAAAATGCGATTTGAGTGCTGGAGAAAGCACAATAAAGCAAGAGTTGGCAAGTTCAATCTGTGCATGTTATCAAAAAAGTGAAAAATTAGCTGATTGTCACATAAAAAGTTGCAGAAAAGACAAAAACAGGGACTCAAGGGCTCTTCACTTTAAAGGACCAAGTGATTGAGATCTGTGTGCAGCCAGAGGAGTCAGACAAAAAATCAAATTATATTGCAGGAGCACATTTTAATTGTGACAATGATAAACTACTGTGGCATAACTTCAAAGGATGTGGTGAGTTCCCCAACACTTGCTACTTGTCATATCAAGGGTAGATGCTTTTCTGGGGAAGATGATTTCAGTAAGCAAATTAAAAGCTCAGTGCAGATCTGAGCCAAACTCTACAGCCTGTGCTATGCAAAAAATAAGGCATATGGTCCCTTGATGGTCCCTGATGCTCCCTTTTGGCCTCAAAAATCTGTCTGCGGATTCATGAACCCCTTTGCTCAGTTCTATGCACGGACAGGAGGAGAACCCCGGCGCTGCTGCCCAGAGCCTCAGCGCTGGCCCAGCGGCTCCAGCCCCAGCGCCCCCCGGCTCTCGGCCCGCACCCAGGGCCCGCAGGCAGGGCAGCGTCGGCCGGCCCACCCTGCCCGCAGCCTTGCCCGCCGCCCTGCCCGCA